>CM032456.1:65009852-65142352 GCA_019049505.1 Pachyrhynchus sulphureomaculatus
AAAAAGGGCCAGGAGATTTAGTAACAAACAAAAACCATTAGATGAGAGCTCACTGAAGGAACACAGAGAAAACTATAAGAGACAACTAACACAATTAACAAAATGATCGTCACAGCTTCATGAGAATATAGATGAAATGAATGGAAGACTGACAAAATTGATAAAAGAAACGGCAGCAAACCACAAAAATATAGGGTTAAATTATTAATCTTACTTCTTTTATGTTTACCAATTATTAATTTGAAATTTATAAGTTTGTTACGTACAAATCAACCGTTAATTGAAACAATGATACTGTTAAATATTTTTATTCCTTTGACTTTAAACCGTCCTGTCAGTCTAAGATCGCCTGCTGAGGAATACGTAATAGTGACTCTACAAAAAAAGCAATTAACAATCCTTCCATACAAAAAACAGGTTGTAAGTTTTATTATTAAATTGAAACTTAATTGTCAAAATTGCCCAGTTTAACTGTGGGCGTGTCGCGTTCCGCCGTGGTTTGAATCTTTTAATTATTCTGTTTCACTCCAATATAATTACTTAAACGGAATTTCCGAACACTTGAGTGCTCTTATATTTTTATCAAATGGGGAGAATGTTGTACAGGGTCTCTCATAAAAGAGTTTAATTTTCAAAATATTTGTAATTGAGGACAAATTAATTGATAAAAAATCGTTGCATTTCCAGCACTTTTGTAAACGGGTACCAAAATAACTGATCACTGCTCGGCACATTATATTTGTAACGTCAATACAAGACCTAAAATCAATTATGGAGCGTCTTTTCTTCTTTTAGCAGCCCTTCACAGTCCATTCCTGGACATAGGCCTCTCCTGACTCCTCTCATAATTCCTTTTTCTGAGCTAGTTGGCGCCAATTTTCTTCCGACTTCCCTCTCTAGCAAGAACTTTTGACTGAGAATTAATAAAGCGAACCAAAGTAATAGACCAAGAGGGCGACCCAAAATTTTGACCTGTCGACCAACCATCTGCCTTGTTGTTATCCTATCGGGCGAGTCGAATAAAAGCCGTTAACGTTGATTTTGGGAACCTCGTACCTTGGAATGCGTAATATGCTACATCCGAAAATAAACTGTCGTTTAACCACTTGAATCAAGTGCCATAACATTTGCTGACACTATAAAAGTCGAGCGCCCCAAAGGGCAGACGCTACCGAGACCAGACTCAGCTTTAGGGCCCAAAAAACGTTGATCCGAAACTGGACTGTCATTTAACTATATAAAATGATTAAAATTTAGTTTGTTCTTGATAAAATAAAAGGGAACCTGTAAAAGGCAAACGCCGCCAATATCGGAGGACGAAGCTGGACCCGCTTTTTCCAGCCAAAAACGGTCGTTTTTCGAGTTTCGCGCAGGTCGAGCTTCGTCCTCAGGTATTGGCGGCGTCTGCCTTTTGCAAGTTCCCTCATACTTTATCAAGAACAAACTAAATTTATTGATTTTATATGGTGAAAGGACAGTCCATTTTTGGATCGACGTTTTTTGGCCCCTAAAACTGGGTCCGGTCTCGGTGGCCTTTATCTGAACATTCTAGGGCACGGGGGCCACAAAATCAACATTAAAGGCTTTTATTCCACTCACCCGATAGAATGAATAACTAGGCAGACTGTTAGTCGGCAGGTCAAAATTTAGGGTCACCCTCTTGATCTATAATTATTAGTCGTAATGAAGATCTGTCAGACAGAAAAAGAAATTGTTGGTTTCACTGTTGTAAACCATTTCAACTATTTGGGCTCCCTGATAACTACGAATGGCTGAAGTGGAAGTAAGAAGACGTTTGGCCGTTTGGCTATGGCTAGAAACTCGACGATCAATCTCACTAAGATCTGGAAATATCCAGTTATCACAAAAAACACATGGTTAAGATTGCTGTCCAGCCTTGTATTTCCCATAGCAACTTACGCATCGGAAATACGGACCATTAAACAAGCTGACACAAGAAAAATCGATGCGCATGTTCACAGGTTGGTATTCTGACGAACTTACAATTGAATAGGTTTCACATTTTCATCTTCTTTTTATGTTTTCGATCGACCTGCCCATTATTCTTCCGTACCCGTCGGTATTACGACATCCTTGCCGATATCCTTAGGTTATGGAAAAGGGTAAAATCCCTACTCAGGCGGGGAGGTGAACGATAAAAAAAACCATTTTTGAATCAGTTTAACATTTAGAACTTCGCTTACTCTGTGCGAAATATATTGAACATGACATTTTCGTAGCATGATAATCGCAGAATTATTATTTTTGTGAAACTTTCGTACCAAAAAGACACGCTTCGCTCCTGTAAAAACCCTTCATGGCAACTAAATTTCCGGACACACCAAGTATACCTTCTGTGCTGCCACCTTGCTTCTTCCGCCCGATGCGTTCGAGCAATAAGCCAAACAGTTTCAATTTATTAATGACACACCATATATCTCTCCCTCATTGGTCGACTGTAATTTCGATTCAAGTAATGGGAAAGTTAGGATAAATAAAAAGTAAAAATATAAAGCTATTAAAAAAAAATGAGTTTTTGTAAAAGTACAATCTCATTCAAAAACTAATTTATATTTTCCTGTTAGGTTTTCCTAGGCTATTAATATATTTTAGATATCACTTTTATGAAAATGTAGCAATATTTTTTGTCCTGGTTAACACATCGATCATATACGTAAATTCTATTTTTAAGAAAATCTAACATCGATGAGTTTAAAAAAAAACTAAGTGTAGTAAACAACATGTGGGGAAACTTAAATTATTTCATTTTTACATAATATGTTAAGTTTATACAATAATAATTAGAAACACGAAGATAATTAAATAATTTAAAAGCTATTTCAATTAAAGCCCAATTGAAATACGTACTTGTTTATGTTTTTTGTTCATTATGAAAGTGTAATTATTAAATAGCCAGCTAGTTGTGAGGCAGATATCAATTTTATGCGGCTAACCACTATATTATGGTCTGCTGTCAACCGAAAGTATGAATCGCGAGCCCCTGGGGGTCAGGTTGAAGAACTGGGAGAGAGGGAGGCTGCGAGAGGATTTCAAGATTCAACAAAAACACCTTATTAAGACTTTTTTTCGTTTTTCACAACTAAGATGTATCAAACAAAAATAATATCTTAACTTAACTTTTGGATATACATCCCCAGATTCTCCACCCAAAAATTTTTAGGTGTGATAAAGCATCAGAAAGCGTAGTGAACATATGGTCAAAAACCAGCTAAGTGCAGGTCGGACATTAACAATTAGTATTCCGTACGGTGATTGCTTTTGAAATAAAAAAATTTTGTTACCCTAAATGAGTTTTCAACAATGCTGGTTTCTGATCTTTGTTGAAAACTGATGACCTTGATTTTTTTTTTATACATATATAGATAAATTGTCAAAGGTAATGCACTCGTGATAATTTTCGATCAATCTACACGATGTGGAGAATATCCCGGAATTTTTTCAAAATTTTCTGGTCAGTACTTTTCGAGAAATAATACAAAGAAAAGTGTGCGCAACTATTAGATCATATATAGGGTTTTCCATTAGGGATGTCTGACTTTTGACAGTTAATAACGGCCATGTTGGTTGGCAGATGTTTGACATCTGATGTCAGTTGTATTTAGTAGGGTTTGCCATTCAATTATGAATCGTTTCACGTTAAAAGAACGCTTGGAAATTGTTCAAAATTACTCAATTACTCTAAAATTACTCTAAAATACATCGATGCTGCAGGAATATAGTATTTCTTCCCAGAATTTGACGAAATGGCCGCAAACGACTTTAATTTCCAACAAGATGGCGCCCTTCCCCATATTTCTGGCCCAAACATGGTTTTATTACGCGCCAAGTTCAGTCATTAATTCCACGAAATGGCCCTACTGCTTGGCCGCTGAAGTCGTGCGATTTAACGCCTTTGGACTATTTTCTTTGGAGCCACGTTAAATCATAAGTTTATAGCAATAAATCAGCAAATCTTGATGCACTTGAAGCCAACATTCGTCATGCCATAGACGGTGTAAGGCCGGAAATGTTGGCCCGAGCCATGGAAAATTGGTGTAAGCGGATTCGTGTCTGCAAAACGAGCTGCGGCGGCCATTTGAGCAATATCTTGTTTAAATCTTAAATGGCATTCAATTTACCCTTAAATAAAAGTTTTAGAATGAATGTTGTTTAAAAACTCTTTATTTTATTCAATTTTAATAGAAAACCCTCTATATTTTTTAACTCGTTTTCATTTGACACCCCAATAGATGACTTGGTAAAAAAATGTCACTTTCGATTTCACCCTGTAAAACTAACCCCTTAAGTCAAAATTTAAATTTCAAAACTACACGGATCTGATGGGGCCATCAATTCCTATATTAATATCAAATTTCAACTTTCTATGTCAGATAGTTTCGGAGAAAATCGAGTATGATAGACGGATAGTCAGACAGAGGGACAGACAGATAGACGGACACACCGAAGTGATCTTATAAGTGTTCTGTACGGAACACTAAAAATGATACATTGCCTTGAGAACTTTTACAACTCTCACCATTTAATCCAAAAAGTTTTTTTTTGTCAATTAACAGTATGCCTGTTTTAGGGTAAAAATAGGCTATTAATTCTTGGGAGCATGCTTTTTTTAAAATTATTCCCTAATCATTAACATACTTCACATCTTAAAAAATCGTGGTACATTTATAAACCATATTTTTAAATAAACAATGCAATTAGCTAGGAAAAAATTAAAGTAACAAATGTAAATTTGTTATTTTCTAGTTCAAGGCGATTTCTTACCTTGGTCTTAATGTGCCAAAACGGATCCAGTATCCATCTGTAATTCTCCTAACAGCTTTGAATTTCTTTGGAAAATAGTCACAGAGCTGTTGTTTTTAAGTTATGCAACCTGACTTGCATGTCTGTCAGAATGTCCTAAGATAAATCTTTCGGGAGTTCTTAAATGTAATGGTATGAATCAAACTTCGTTTTTTCCAGTTGAAGTTCACATCACAGGTCAAGGTTTATTTTATTCAAAATAGTTGAGTGTTCGAAAATATCAACTAGCAATACCAGTTTAAAAAGCTAAAGAGAGAATTGGAATATCCGGTTTCAGATTTTGTATCTTGCAGGTACATCAAAAGGTCTGCTTTTTACTGCAAAATTCTTTACAAGTTGTTACCCCTCGAAGGACATCTAACTTCTGTGTGATAAAGAAGATTTACAGGTAAAGAACTCATACAGAACAATTTCTTCTAAAAATGCATGTCAGCATCACTTTTTCTGTGGATAAAATGTACAACTTTAATAGCATTTTTCATGATATAAGCGATTTCGCTGCAAAAACAGGTCAACATCCACGTAGCGCTTGACATTACTTCTTGTACTTTGGCGATAAGGCTAGATCGAAGTCATGTTTGTCATGTCTTGGCACGATCGGTGCATTCGGGCATTTTGCCAAGTTAATACGTTGGTTAATAATACTTTCCATAAAGATGTCGGATAAATATTTTCCGGTCGTATTAGCTTGACGTTTAAAATAAAATATTTTCTATAATATAATTCTTCATATTGTATCTTCGGAATGCTATAAACTGGGGTTCGTTTATTAGTGCTCCGTACGGAGCACTTATAAGATCGCTTCGATGTCTGTCTGTCCGTTTGTCTGTCACACCCGATTTTCTCCGAAACTCTTTGACCCGAGAAAGTTGAAATTTGGTACTAATATAGGAATTGATGGCCTCATCAGAGCCGTGTAGTTTTGAAAGTTAAATTTTGACTTAAGGAGTTAATTTTGAGGGATGAAATCGAAAGTGAAAAAAAATATATCAGGTCATCGAGTGGAGTGTCAAATGAAAGCTTGTAAAAATATGAGTTCAAAAATATATATATTGTAATATTCAAAAAATGTTGAAATAATTCTGGAATATTCTCGACAGGGTATAGATTGAAGGAAAATTATCACGAGTGCATTACCTTTAATAATTTATCAACAACAAACAAAAGTTTCAAGGTCATCAGTTTTCAGTAAAGATCGGAAAAAAAATTGTTGAAAACTCATTTGGGATATGTTTTGTGAAGTCATTGATCATTTTATATTTCCGTAATATAAAATGTTTATTTTAAAAGCAATCAACATACGGAACACTAATTGCGCAAGTCCAACTTGTACTGGACCGGTTATTTATACCGCCACAAGAAACTAAGAAATTTCTTGTTCATAGGGAGTCCCGTTTGAGCAAAGTTTGGAAACTACTTAGATGATTTAGGCTCTGTACCTAGAGCTTTGGAAACCATCAAGGCCTACAGAGGGTCAGAGATTCTTTTTATTAAGAAAAATAATTGATTATACGAGGCTGGTTTGAAAAGTCCGTGCAAAAATAAAAACTACTTATGTGTTTGGGGTAAACCTTTTTTATTTATCGACATAGTCTCCTTTTAGGCTTATACACTTCGTCCAACGATGTTCTAGTTTGTTGATCCCTTCGGAATAATAGGATTTGTCCAAGTCTGCAAAATATCCATTAGTGTCTGCAATCACCTCCTCGTTTGAATAAAATCTTTGTCCCGCCAGCCATTTCTTCAAATTGGGGAACAAATAGTAGTCCGAGGGAGCCAAGTCTGGAGAATAGGGGGGATGTGAAACGAGTTGGAATCCTATTTCCATTAATTTTGCGACCACAACTGCTGAGGTGTGCTGGTGCGTTGTCGTGATGGAAAAGGACTTTCTTGTGGGCCAATCGCGGGCGTTTTTCTTGCAGCTCGGTTTTCAAACGGTCCAATAACGATGAATAATATTCACCTGTAATAGTTTTTTACCCTTTTCCAGATAGTCGATGAGGATTATCCCTTGCGAATCCCAAAAGACAGTCGCCATAATCTTTCCGGCCGAAGGAACGGTCTTCGCCTTTTTTGGTGCAGATTCCCCCTTGGTAACCCATTGTTTAGATTGTTGTTTGGGCTCAGGAGTATAGTAATGTATCCACGTTTCATCCACAGTGACGAAACGACGCTTAAAGTCCTCCGGATTCTTCTGGAACAGCTGCAAACCATCCTTGCAACACTTCACACGATTCCGTTTTTGGTCAAGCGTGAGCAATCGCGGCACCCATCTTGCGGACAGCTTTCTCATGTCCAAATGTTTATGCAAAATATTATGTACCCGTTCAGTCGAGATGCCCACAGCACTAGCAATCTCACGCACCTTAACTCTTCTGTCATCCATCACCATACCATGGATTTGATCAATGATTTCTGGAGTCGTAAACTCCACAGGCCGTCCAGAACGTTCAGCGTCACTTGTGCCCATATGGGCAGTCCGAAAATTTTGAAACCACTTATAAACTGTTCTAATCGAAGGTGCAGAGTCACCATAATGTTTATCAAGCTTCTCTTTAGTCTCCTGAGGCGTTTTGCCTTTCATAAAGTAATGTTTAATCACCACACGAAATTCTTTTTCGTCCATTTCTTGAAAATTACTCGACTTTCTTGATTCACACGAATGCCAAACACAAAGAAATAGACCAATATGGCTGAAACTTGGTGTGCGTTCATTCAAGAAATGCTACTAACTAAACATGACCTCGATAGGCGCCGGTGGTGCCATCTCTCGGACTTTGCACGGACTTTTCAAACCAGCCTCGTATATAGAGCTTCAATACAGAGTGTCAGAGATTTTTTTTTATTAAGAAAAATAATTGATTATATATAGAGCTTCAACTTTACTATATAGCATTACAGAAAGTGATTATACGAAATATAAGGTTAATGGATGAGACTGGAAAACAAAACAAATTATTCAAGACGATTTTTATTTTTTATTTACTTACTAAATAATGAAGAAAAATGTAATAGACTCAACCTGCATGAGAATATGATGACCTACGTGTTTGTGGCGGAATTATCGTTTAGGTTTCGCCTCAAGATGATAAAAAAAATAGGTAAATTTTATTTTCTAATTTTTCAAAATTTTTAAAATGGAATACTGGACCTTTCCAACTTTTGTTTGGTACCATTATCAAGAATAAAAATTAATATATAAAATAATAACAAGTAAAACCAACAAATTATAAATATTAGAAAGATAAAATAATCTAAAATTTCAAAAAATTATTTGATCTCTGAAGAATTCTTGTTTTGAATTTTCATTATTTCAGATAATTTTATCTAGTTTGCATTTTTTACGGGCTTTAAGGAGCTGAATCGTTATGAATTGTCTTAATTTTTATTATGTTTTATGGTGAGCAATCTAAAATATAAGAATTCTAAGTGAGTATGTGTTTAAAGGTAAACAAGATGACAGAGCACAATTTTTGGTTTTACAGGAATTACATAAACTGCGAAAATGCAGAAACTTGTTTGGGAAAACCTAGAGCCTTAAACCAAAGATGGCGATTCTGTTATACGTCATGGTTATTAGACACATGGTTACATAAGGAGCTGTAGTGTGATGGACGAAAACAGGACAAAGAACAGACAAACGCAGGGCTAAATCGTTGGTTGGCTTATGTTTCATCGGGACTATAAGTAGCACCCCCACCACAGTTATGGGCGGCAGTTTTTTCTAAAAAAAGTTAACGTTGCTGAACCCGACATAGCTATGTCGGGGCACTCCATTCCCCTAGCATCGTCACTCAATTTGTTGGGCGGTAATTTGGGAGCAAATATATCCTGGCATGAACATGTTGCAGGCATAGCAAGGAGAGCTTTTCAAAAGTTGGGAATATTATTTCGAACCAGAAAGCTTTACACTCCACAACAACTGTTAATTCTTTACAAAGCTCAAATTCGACCAACTATGGAATACTTCTCCCATGTTTGGGGCTCCGCTCCCAAACATACATTGCATTTGTTGGATTCTGTTCAGAGAAGGGCTGTTCGTCTGATTGGAGACCCAGAACTGACCGGCGGCCTTGATTCGCTGGAACATCGAAGAACGGTTGGCGACTTGAGTCTATTCTACACGTATTTTCATAGAGAGTGTTCGAAGGATGTAGCCCGCTTAATTCCTCCCAGATGTAGAAGTACACGTCGCGCTGATACTTCACATCCGTATGAGGTTCAGCTTGTTACTCCTCGTATAACGCTTTTTAAGCAGTCTTTTATATGGAAAACATCATCCCTTTGGAATGGCTTACCCAGGACTGTGTTTCACACCGAATACAATTTACAGCGATTCAAGAACAACGTGAATCGCTTTTTCCGCACACGTGTCGCTCCTGTAGCGCTTTAGAGACATGCAACACGTGTGCTAGACCCATAAAATAATAATGATAATAATAATAATTCTAGGATTAATAGATAAATATATGTACACATAAAAAGTGAGGCTATCAGTAGCGCCTATCACATCAGAACAAATGAGAAATGGAAACAATCTGTACATTTCAGGCACATAAGAGTTATGAATCTAATCTACGACTAATTCTTGGGTATTTAAGCTGATTATATAACAACGTTGCATAATTTTAAAAATCCATATCGAATTGGATGCGAGCCGAATCTATGGAGGTGGAGACTCCGACGAATGCAACTCGTCTAGTCTATTACACAAACGGATCCAAAACTTTGTGCTGAGTATATATATATATATATATATATATATATATATATATATATATATATATATATATATATATATATATATGCAAATAAGCCCATTCCACTAGGGACCAGTGCAATAATATTCCAGGCAGAAATTCACGGAATATGTTCGTGAGAATATTAGACGGGACTATCGCAACCAAGAAATATACATTCGTCCAAGAACAACAGGGTTAAACTACTGTGGGTTCCAGGACATTCGGGGATAAAAGGTCATGAAAAAACGGAGGAATTAGCAAGATTCGGAGCTACAAAACCCTATTTGGGTTCAGAACCAGCGTTTGATATACCAAACCAGATGCTAAAAAGGACATTCAACAGATCATACATATCATATCATATCAGCAACAACTATTATCGTTGGCTCGCAACATCTAGCCAAAGAAATGCAAGGGATGTAGCTGGCGCCCCTCAAACAAACTAACAACTGATGTTCTTTGTTTAACAGGTGCCCAGACCAAATTGGTCTGATTACTAGTCACTGTTATCTGAGGAAATATTTACATAATATGGATATCCACAATGGTTCCACGACATGCAGACTAACACATGGGCTGAAAAGTCCCGGGCCTAACACATAGATGGCGCTAGTTTTATTGCAGTCACCTTTTTTTCAGTTAATACTAACCTTCAAAAGACAGCTGTTAAAATTTCATGATATTCTATTTATTAGTTTGTGAGTTATTGTGCTAAGAGTGACGCTACTTTTGTTATTTTCAAAACAATGGATCAAAAACAATTTCGTGTTTTAATTTTACACTGCTTCTTGATAGGAAAAAATACCGTTCAAGCGAAGCAATGGCTTGAAAAGTGTTATGGGGACTCCGCTCCATCAGAAACAACAATAAAACGTTGGTTTGCTGACTTCAAACGTGGTCGTAGAGACACCGATGATGCAGAACGCAGTGGACGTCCAAATGAGGCGGTAACACCAGAAAACATCAAAAAAATCCATAAAATCGTTTTGAATGATCGAAAAGTGAAGTTGCGTGAGTTAGCTGACATCGTAAAGATATCAAAAGAACGTGTTGGCTTTATATTGCATGAGCATTTGACTATGAGAAAGTTCTGTTCAAAGTGGGTGCCGCGTTTGCTCACTGTTGATCAAAAACAAGAACGTGTTGATGATTCTGAGCAGTGTTTGGCCATGTTTAAACGTAACAAACCGGAATTTTTGCGTCGATATGTGACAATGGATGAAACATGGATCCATCACTTCACTCCGGAATCAAAACGATCGTCATCTGAGTGGACAGCAACTGGTGAACCTCGTCCAAAGCGCCCGAAAGCACAACAATCGGCTGGAAAGGTTATGGCCTCGGTATTTTGGGATGTACGTGGTGTAATATTCATCGACTATCTTGAGAAAGGAAATACCATCAACAGTGAATATTATATAGCGTTATTGGAGCGTTTGAAGGCCGAAATTGCAAAGAAACGACCGCATATGGCAAAGAAAAAAATTTTGTTTCATCAAGACAACGCACCGTGTCACAAGTCAATCAAAACAATGGCAAAACTACATGAATTGAACTTCGAATTGCTCCCACATCCACCGTATTCGCCAGATTTGGCTCCCAGCGACTACTGGCTGTTCGCAGACCTGAAAAAAATGCTCGCCGGTAAGAAATTTCGCACAAATGAAGAGGTTATCGCTGAAACTGAGGCCTATTTTGAGGCAAAAGATAAATCGTTCTACAAAAGTGGTATTGAAATGTTAGAGCGGCGCTGGAATGATTGCGTTGCTTTTGATGGAGATTACGTTGATGAATAAAGCTAATTTTGAACCAAAAAAACCGTGTTTTCTTTGTTAGGCCCGGGACTTTTCAGCCCATGTGTTATGTGGTGAAGAGGTAGAAACCTTTATCCAAATCCTATATGAATGTGCGGGTTTCGCTGGAAACAAACCTAAATTGTTCGGAGATCTATATCGTGTCGATAAATTGTCATATGAAGGGCTTGGAAGGAAATTGATAAACCGTCTTAAAGGGACGACGCTCATGTAACCTAAGCTGACGACACAAACTCTAACTATCTTGACTAACATATTTATTTCATAAATGACTTTTTTTCTGTTTTTTTCTGCAAAATTCTAAATTATATTCCTAAAATATAATATGTTTCATCATAGCAGAACATATATAATTTTTAAACCGGCAACTTTCTGAATATTTGTTTAGTACTATGAGCGACCACTTCAACTGAGTTTGGTGATTATTTGACTACCGGATGACCGTGATTCGTGTTCCATTTTAAACAGTAAATCTTATTATGAAAGATACATAAAGTGCGCCTATGCTGTTAATTGAAAATTTAAATTTTGTCTTGTAATCGTTCACCTATAGGCACCAGGGAAATTTTGATGAAAAGCTCTCATTAAATGGTAACAGGCTGCATTTTGGCATACAGGTAGTTTTTTTACACGTAGAATACGATAAAAAGAAGTTTGCTGCTCTAAAATGAATGCTAAGGCCACAAAATAGCAAATAAAATAAAAAATTAATTTTTTGCAAACATCTCTAAAAATAAAGAAGATGTCGAAAAAGTAATAGCACCACGTGAAAGAACGGGAAATTTTTCAAGAAAATAGTTTATAGATTTTTTTTTTCAGTCTTACCGTAATTTTAAAAAATTACGTTTTAAACACTTTTTTAAAAGCAAAATTCCAAAAAAGAGAAAATTTTTAAGGTTTTTAATGATTTTCTAATATCAAGTATACTTCTAACTGTAACTAAAAAAAAATGTCCGCCTTTTTTTGACCACTGCTTTGAACGTAAGATTGCCGGCGGCGCACTACAGCAGGCAAAGTTTCATATTTTAAAACTCAATTTTTAAATAACACGGACAACACAGCCGTACTATCCTTTTCTCGAAGCCACTCACGGCACTTTCGACCCCTCACCTCCCCCTGTAACTTCGTTGTGGATAAAGCTTGAAGCCTGAATTTTCAGTAACCAAGAGGACATACTATACTAGCTATATTCCCAAATTACGTACTATTTATATCTTATAGTTTACGAACTATCACCAGTCGAAATTTTGTCACTGACACACTCACCGATCATCAAAATTCTAAGGTACTTCTAGCAGACACACAAACTTCAAAATTTGAATTTAGTTAGTGTTTAGCCTATGAAGGAAGGAAAAACTGAAACATCCCGAAATTTCAGTCCCGTTTTCTAAATTGTACAGTCACTTCAGCCAAAAAAGAGGGTCAACCTCGGAATGAGAGATAATAATCTGTAAACTTGTATAAACCTTTATTTTGGCATTCTAAAAGTTGTCTCAAAAGTCTCATAAAATCTCGTGTCCGCGTCTTAAGATATTCAAGGTCAAAGGATATTGCATCTATTATAAAATTTGTAGAGTATAAAATGCTCTACAAACTTTGTTCTAAACAGTTTTTTATACGCTTAACCGTTTTTGAGATAGAGCGCGCAGCGCTCAGCCATACATAGCATAATGCAAAGTCAACCGTGAGTCCCGGTAAATAATACGTCGTATAAAGTTAATTAATCACTAAAAAATCCATAATTATGAATAATTTGTATTATTTATTAATTAATATATTATATTTAATATTTTCCATTTATCAAATATATTCGTTTAATAATACTTACCTACTTCGTGTAATTAAAAAATTGTTAAGTGAAATACTTTAATATATTTTAATTATAAAAAAGTATGAAGATGATGCTTCCATGGCAGCAGGGCTAGAAGAGAATATAGCTATTAAAATAGGAGCAAAAGTCATGTTAAGACGACATATTGACGTGAGTTTTGGCTTAGTCAACGGTTCTATCGCTATAGTACAAGGAGTAAAGGTTGATCCTGAAAATACAAATAAAATAAAAAAAAATACATATTACATTTAATAATAAACATCTTTACGAGCTTGGTCCAGTCAAAACTAAATTTGAAATTTTTAATAGAGCTTATATTCATCGCGAACAGTTTCCGATATGTATGCTATTACCATACACAAAAGTCAGGGGCTAAGTCTAAACAGTGCACTGATGGCTATCGGTTCTTCAGTGTTCACATGCGGTCAAGCATACTTTCGATAGTGACAAGTCTGGGCGGATTACATCTAATTAATGTCGACTTCGATAGTATCAAAGCTCAGGAGTCCGCAATCGTTGAATATAATCGACTTAGAAGCACTTATCGTCCAGACTTGTCAAAAATTGTTACATCATAGCCTTTGAGAAAAACAATAGAGACAGGGAGTGGGCTTTAAGAAAATCCATAGCTGACGTACAAGAAAATATTACCCGAGAAGAAAAAAAAGAGGACTACCTACAAAAAGAAATGAGATCCCATCAAAAACATAAAAAGTAAAAAAATTCCAAGTCTCGCAACCCAGTCCTTCGACCAAAAAAAGTTGTGAGATCTCATGTAAAACCAAGTCAGTTATTTTAGTTAGTATCTATGGAAGCACCTATTCAGCAACTTTGTCATAAATTGTTATCTATTTAGTTACCTACCAACATTTATAGTGACCGTATCAATATTAGACATCTTTATTTCTATAATAAAAATAATGACTTGGCAATCGCACGGCAACATAATCACATAAGAATAATCTACTATTTAAAATACTTTATTCTTAAGTGCACTGTTTAGACTTACTTAGCAATCGCAATAGTAAATTTTTACACTAATAAAAAAATCTGAAAAAAAATCTATACACTATTTTTTTTTTTGTAAAATTTCCCACTCTTTGACGTGCTGCTATCTGGTCTTTTTTATTTTTCGAGATATTACCGAAAAACCGATTTTATTTTGGAACTTTAGCAAACTTTTTTTTACCGTATTCTACGTCCAAAAAACTGCCTGTATGCCAAAATGCAGCCTGTTTATCATTTAATGAGAGCTCAAAAACCCCTGGCGACTGGACTACCATTTACTATCTTAATTTTTATGATTAATTAAAGGTTATTTCGTTTAATATTTGACGCAAATTGGTTATACCAGTAATACATTTTTTCAAAAGTTATTATGTAGGAGTGAAAAAAAATGTAGTAGTTTCAAAGTAGTAATTTTCCAATAAATTACAGTGATTAAAATAAAGTTCCCACGTTTGTTGGCTTAGTCATATTCCATATTCATTCTTACCATATTATATTAGAAGGTGTCGATTTTGGAAACCTGTTGTCCTAGTACGTGGGATTTAGCTTATTTTACCATGACTTGAAATTAGTTATTTTTATAGCTGATTTGCATTTTTCTGTTACTCAATCGGTGAATCTTATTCTGTACAAGTTGTGTGGCATATATGGTAGATGACGAGATAACCGTTATTTTGTTATTTTTAGACCGTTAGACAATGCACGTGCCTAAATGTAGATTATTTCACAATACAATTTTTTTGTCTTTTGTTCTATGAGCAATCCCCTTGTGTCAACCGTAAAATAACGTTTTTGATTGTTACTTTGTTTCAACGCGTTGATGCTCAACGACAGTGCTCACAGTGAACGGTTTGACTGATTTAAACGCTAAAACGTTATAAAAATTTAGTCTTTTTCCGTTTCTTGGTAAAGGAAATTATTATATTTGTGAAAAAATCACTCTGCGAGCTTTTTGCCTTTCTTCATGTTTTAAAATTTCTAGTTCACAAATAACATAGTAATTTCTGCCGGCCTGTCTGACTGTCAGTCTGTTGACACAATAACTCTTGAACGAAATGTGATATCAATTTCAAATTTAATACATAAATCATTCCTACTGAAGGCTTCATGCCTATAGTTTTTTTGGCGATATCGCTTCAGGCGAAGGGGCTTAGAATAGATAAATTTTGTAGGGTTTTAATAGTTATATTCCTTGTTTTTTATTGAGATAATAAACAAATTTTATGCATAAATACTTGTGGTAAACATACAAGGCGTGAGAGAGGAAATTAATATATATATATATATATATGTATATATATATATATATATATATATATATATATATATATATATATACGTATATATATATATATATATATATATATATATATACGTATATATATATATATATATATATATATATATATATATATATACGTATATATATATATATATATATATATATATATATATATATATATATATATATATATATGTATATATATATAATATATATATATGTATATATATATAATATATATATGTATATATATATATAATATATATATGTATATATATATATATATATATATATATATATATATATATATATATATCGTATTATACGTCGTTTTCAGGGTTTTTGGAAGAAATTAAAAAATTAGGTTATTTTTTATTACTTTCATTTTTACCCCGGAAAGGGGTGGATGTTCTAGAATTTAGTATTTTGAGATTTTCTAGGTCTTTTTGGTTGATATAATGTACAAATTTTCAGCATATTATTTATAGTAAAATATATGTCGTTTCCAGAGTTCTTGGGAGGTTTCGCGTATATCTTTTTTATGTCAGAGTTCTTGAAGTCGAAAAATCTGAAAATTCTGTTTTCTTTTGATTATTTCCAATTATTTATGTTCAAACCTATAAGGGCTTGATCAAGTGGGGGTTGCTTCGTATATATAGAGTTATATGTTCTTTTTAGTGGTCTGGGAGTCGAGAAATCTCAAACCATTTTTTCTTTATTTTTAATTATATATAGTCAAATAAATAAAAGTTAATTCAATGAGGGAGGAGATTAGAAGAATTGTTTCATATTTATCGTATGTCATTTTCAAGGTGAAAATTGTGTTATTTTTCTTTATTTTTAATTTTAGCAGAAATGGTAAGCAAATATGTATACGTTTTCTCTGGTATTAATCACCATCATCAATCCACTGCTGGACGAAACCCTCCCTCAAGTCTTGCTACCTTTTCTGTTCTGGGCCATTTGTACCAAATTTCCAACCACTCTCTTCAGATCATCAGTCCACCGACTTGGTGGTATACCTCTACTACAACATGTCCAGCCCAGTTTCATTTAAGATGTAGAATTAATTTGACTGCGTCTTTGTACCCCGTTCTTTTCCTAATAAGTTGATTTGGGATGTGATCTCTAAGAATAACGCCTAACATTGACCTCTCCATTTTTCTTCACATGACATATATTTTGTTGATATTTTTCTTCGTAAGTGTGAGAGTATCGGCTCCGTATGTAAGAACGGGGAGTCCACATCTGTCAAAAACTTTTCTTTTTAAAGACATCGGAAGATCAGATTGCCATATGCCGTACAGGAGAGACCTATGCTGCCTTCATATCCTAGGTATTTATATCGGTGTACTTGCTCGATCTTCACGTTATTCAGTTTTATAGTGTCGTTTAATACAAGATTTGTCATAAACTTATTCTTAAACCAATGCTTCTTGAAGCTTCTTGATGCATGTGTAGCATAGTTTGCGCTTCTTGCATAATGTCTGTTATTAAAACAGGGTCATCGGCAAAACAAAGGTGATTTAACTTCTCATCGTCAATGTTAAGCCCCATTTTTTCCCAGTTCATTGATTGTAGCATACTTTCTAGAAGTGTAACGAAAAGCCTGGGAGAGAGCGTATCATCCTGGTGCACTCCTCTTTCGATTTGAAATTTGCTGATGTATTGGTTAGTTTGTATTTTGACATTAGCGGTGTGCATTTTCATATATATATATATATATATATATATATATATATATATATATATATATATATATATATATATATATATATATATATACATACTTGATTAGTAGAAATTCTTGGGAATAAAGGTTCTATGAAAACAGTAGCTTGGTTGTGTAGCTTTTAATTTATCTTTAACATATTTTTCATTGACATATGTTTCGGTCTTTAAAAACCTTCTTCACACACGGAAACATCACACTGTGTTGTTTCCGTTTAATATATATACACGTTTTTTAATTGTCCGTCCTTCATATGAATAATTTCTGAGATGTATGGTTTAAATATTATAAATAATTTTAATCCCGCTTTGGTACTATGGTAACTCTAACCACACAATCAATTTTGACACTGAAGAAGGTTTTTTAAAGACCGAAACGTATGTCAATGAAAAATATGTTAACAATAAATTAAAAGCTACACAACCAAGCTACTGTTTTCACAGAAACTTTATTCCCAAGAATTTCTACTAATCAAGAATATTGCCTAAGGCTCAAGAAAATCCCGTATTAAGTATATATATATATATATATTATATATATATATATATATATATATATATATATATATATATATATATGTGTGTAGTAGTGGTTTTTCGGGTACCCCGTGTTAGCGTCAGCGAAACCGTCCATCAAGGGACTTCAAGCTAACACGGGATACCCGAAAAACCACTACTACATTTCACACCTGTGAGAGCATTCGCCAAAACATATATATATATATATATATATATATATATATATATATATATATATATATATATATATATATATGTATATATATATAAAATATAATATAATGATCAATACGACATTTAGCGAGTGCTTCCAAGAGTCTCCGCTGGTATATAGGATCAAAAGCCTTTTCGAAGTCCACGAATATGTGCGTCAGAGGCTTATTATATTGTATACATTTTACAATGAGTACTTTAACTGTAAGCAGATGGTCATCTGTTTTGTACCCTGTGCAGAAACCTGTCTGCTCTTTTAAAAGAAAAAAGAAAAGGGGATTAATACCTTACCATAAAAAAGATTTTAAAAATAACGACTTGCAGTTCTTGAATTAAATTACTTTTTATCTTGAGAAAGTCAAACTCATTATGGAACTATGTATTTACAAGGAAAATACTGAGTAAATCAGCATCGATGTTTTAGTTAATAATTTGTATAAATAACCACAGGAATGTTGCTTTATAAAATTATTACATAATGCTAGAACTTTCTTAACGATATTTTTTAATTTTGCCCTTATAGAGTTAAATAAAAATATTTTTCTTCTTAAAAATAATAAATTTGAAATGTATTTCACACGACATAAACATGAACACTATACCTTAGGATACGTTTATTTTCAGTTTAATTTATAGTTTACGAGCGTATTCAAAGACAATTTATTGCACTGTTAACTTTCTCAGCTTGTTAGTTACATATTTGAACAATGGAATTGACGGTTTATTAAATCTACCTCACATGCTCAAATTGATTTGACAAACATTTTATGGATTTAATAAACACATGCAGTAAAAGTTCAGTAAAATTAAAGAGTTTAAAGGAAATTTTCTTTGAACCAATTTTTCACTCATAGTTTTTAGCGAAAAGATTTTTAGTTTTAATGTTAGTCTACTAAGGTAAGCCTTACCAGTTTGTGAAAGCCAAATTTTGAATTTTTCTTTCGTTAAGAAAATATTCTAAGAAATGTAATTTTTACACCCTATATAGCAGTAAAAAAAAACACAAAAATTTCAAGGTCATTAGTTTTCATTAAAGATCGGAAACAAACTTTGTTGAAAACTCATTTAGGATGTGTTTGCTGAAGTCACTGATCATTGTATACCTCCGTTACAATTTTTTTTATTCTAGAAGCAATCAACGTACGGAACACTAATTGCGCAAGTTCAACTTGCACTTGACCGGTTATTTAATTTGGCAAGTAAGGTAGAAAATGAAATGAAAAATGTTGGCTTCTTCTTGATTCAATCTCATATGGCTATTGAGGCATGTTCATAGTGTAATTTTTGTTGTACATTTCTCTATTGTAAGCTTAAATTTTAAATGATTAGTTTTTATCGCAGTGCCTATAAAAGGCCGCTTTTATGTCAATTACAAGTTTTTTTTTGGTGATAAATTTCAATGGTCCCATTCTAAACTAAATGTTTTGAAGCATCCTCAGACTGCTGTACGTAATATTGAAAGATTCATTAATATAACCCCAGTAAGAGAAATCTAGCAACTATTAATTCCTTCCCTACTAAATGTACAGGGTGAGTCCACAATAGAGTAAAGTTCATTATCTCATTTGTTTCGGGAATGACGAAAAAAATGTTAAATACAACAGTTTTAGGCAATGTTGAGGTGCACAGTTTAAAAGTATTTTTGAGTATACAGGGTACTTCAAAAAAGTGTAGCTAATATAACATATGTTTTTTTAAATGGAACATCCTATTTTCTAATTAATTTTTAAATTCTGCGTAAAATTTTATAACTCTTTTATTAATAATGTTATAAATATAATGTATATAATATAATGTATATAAATAAACCTAGTAGTTTTTCTAATATTCCAATTTTGTTTAAAAAATACTAGTTTTTAGTTCTGTAAAAAAATGCCAGTAGTGCCATTGTTTCTGAAGGTTGAATACGAGCGTTCTACAGAGATGAAAAAAAGATATATGTAAAGAAATTTGAGTTAGATCCTACAGGGTGTTCAAAATAAATTTATACATTTCGACTATTTTAAATTGAAAAAATCTCAAGTTTTTTAAATTGCACACCCTGTATATGATTATTTTTTCTGATAGATTTTACAAAACCCTCCAACTTTTATTAAGTATATCATATTCCTATTCCTAATAGTTTTCAATTTATTTTAAATTTTTCAATTTTTACTCTTGTTTTTAATATACTTACGCTATTGTGAAAACACAAACAAACAGTGAATAATAATTTTAATATAGTTTAACTTATCTAATGATTAATTATTATGACGTAATAAATGTTCAAAAATATGCCCGTCTACTTAAATACCCAAGTTTAGTCGTTTTACTATATTTTCCTTCACTTTCCTTAGCATAAAGGGCGTTATTGTCCTGTACGTATCCCGTATCTTATTTTCCATATCTACTGGTGTTGTAGGAGGATTCACATAAACACGATCTTTAATGTAAACCCACAAAAAGAAGTCTAAAGGTGTTAAGTTACATGATCGAGTGGGTCACTGAATGAATTCGTCCATACCGAGCCATTTTTGTGTGTAACGATCGTTTAAAAATTCCGGAACTTCTCGATGGTAATGAGCAGGAGCTCCGTCTTGTTGAATCTACATTTGTTCCCTTTCAAAGTTATCAACTTCTTCAAGAAGCTGGGGTAATTCGTTTTGCAAAAAATTTAGATATCTAGGCCCGTTAAGCGGTTCACGGAAAAAATATGGACCAATAATTCGAAAATTTAATATTCCACACTTTACATTAAGCGACCAATGTTTTTGGTTTTGAACTTCCTGGATCCAAAATGGATTAACTGTTGAATAATAATGCATGGTATATGCTGTTAACTGCTCCATTATTGCGAAAAATAGCTTCATCAGAAAACATTATTTTGGATAAAAAATTTGGTATCGGCCTCTATTGCTCCATTCATTGGTCCATTACTCGTCGTTCAAAATCACGGTCTTAAAGTTCTTGGTACAGTTCCATATGAAAGGGATGATACTTGTATTTTCTCGTGGTGCGATTAGCCGTAGATTGGGATGTGTCAGATAAGTCAGCTAGTTCACAGCTGCTGACCTGGGGATTATCTTCAACATGAAGAAAAAATCTCCATCTCTTTTTCCTCATTGGTAGTATTCTGGTTTACTACTTTCGGTTTTATATACTCAACGCTACCACTACCACCAAACCGTTCCATTAAGCACTGAGAAGATTTTCTAGATAGTATACGTCTATTAGGGTACTTCGCACCGTAAAGCCTTACTGCCAAAAGACAACTTTTTCCCACCTCGCCCAGTATATACCATAAACCATATCAATTAATTCATTTTTAGGAAAATACATAACTATTACCTTTATACGTCACTTACTATAACAAATTAAACTATTTTTACCTGCTTAATAGACCTGTCAAAATTTGACAATGTCTACATTTTTGTTTTATCTTGGCAATTATGATGTTATAGCGTAAGTGTATTAAAAACAAGGGTAAAAATTGAAAAATTCAAAATAAATCCAAAACTGTTAGAAATAAGTATATAACATACTTAATAAAAGTTGGAGGGTTTTTGTAAAATCTATCAGAAAAAATAATAATATACAGGATGTGCAATTTAAAAAATTTTAGATTTTTCAATTTGAAATAGTCGAAATGCATAAATTTCATCTCTATAGAACGCTCGTATCAATTATGAGTATTCCACCTTCAGAAACAATGACGCTATTTTCAATTTTTTACAAAACTGAAAACTAGTATTTAAAAAAAAAAAAATGAAATATTAAAAAAACTACTATGTTTAGGTATATAACATTATCAATAAAAAGTTTACGCAGAATTTAAAAATAAATTAGAAAATAGGATGTTTCATTTAAAAAAAAACCTATGTTGTATCGGCCACACTTTTTTGAAGTACCCTGTATACTCAAAAATAATTTTAAACTGTACACCTTAATATTCCTAAAACTATTGTATTTAACAATTTTTCGTCATTCCGAAACAAATGAGATATGAACTTTACTCTATCGTTGACTCACCCTGTACAATTGCAACTTCGTTGAAGCTCGACTGTAAGATTGAATTTTTTTTTAACTTGTTTTAAATCACCACACCTTGCTGTCTCATAAAATAAAATTACGTGGTTTGATTACGGAAAATGTTATGACATTTTTTCACTTATTTACAGTAAAACCATTTTAAAAAGTTGAGAGTAATAAATGCTATGATACAAAATGCAAATAAAAAATAAAAAAGGATAAATGCTTAAACAGATGTCATTATATTTTGCTAAAACAATGAGTTGTAATTTTTAACAGTTAATAAATCAGAACTTTCATTTACAATAACGATTATTTATTTTATTATTTCTTTACATAATTTAAAATGATGTAATAGTGCGAATTAGTAAACGTTTTAATACGGTTTATGCAGTTGCAATATGTGACTAAGAATTGAACGTTAATATATCATTAAAATTTAAATTATTTGCTATATCCTGGATATTGGTTGTTCTGTTACCAGCAATTATAGCGTGGGGGGGGGGGGGGGGGGGGGGGGGGGGGGGGGGGGGGGGGGGGGGGCTTAGGTTTCGTATGAGTGTTATTTGAAAAGTTCTTGAACATTGTTACTAAATTGTTTTGATTAACTTAATAAGTTACTGTCTTGTTTCATTTACGAGGAGAGGTCTAAAAGTCCGCAGAATGAAGTGGACGGAGTAGGAGTAGGAATATCCGCTTGGTACCATACTAATTGGGGACTCATTATAAGTATATACACTACCGTCAGAAAGTATTTGCCCACCTAGTTATTTCAGTCCCAAGACAACAAAAATCCAGATAATATATATATATTTTTAATTTTAATGAATTATTATTTATTTTCACATTATTTACAGTCCAGAAAATCAGAAAAATATTCATGATTT
This sequence comes from Pachyrhynchus sulphureomaculatus, assembly GCA_019049505.1. Lineage (NCBI taxonomy): Eukaryota > Metazoa > Arthropoda > Insecta > Coleoptera > Curculionidae > Pachyrhynchus > Pachyrhynchus sulphureomaculatus. The sequence continues at coordinate 65,032,709 of CM032456.1, forward strand.
TCCAGGATTTTTCTCATCTATGTGACCTCATTTGTTTTTAATTACCGCTTTACAGAGTTTCGGCATTATGTCCAGTATTTTCTGCTTGTAAAAGTTCCCACAAGTGATTTTCTGATGTTGGATTGAGATTTCGAACCCACAGCAATTCGGTGAGGTTCAAGTTGGGTGATTGTGGATGCCAAGTCATCCATTCCAGGACGCCATCGGATCGATCCATTTTTTTTTATCGTTCACCTCCCCGCCTGAGTAGGGATTTTACCCTTTCTCATATTCTAAGGATATCGGCGAGGATGTCGTAATACCCGTCAACGTTGTCCAAGTGCCGAAACATACATTTCTGTATTTCACAGCACTTTTTTAGACAACGCGGTAGTGCTGCCTCGGACGTTGTTGCATTAATGCGAACAACTACTGCTATGTAACAACTACTACCTATGTATTGTTCTCTAATTTATTTAGCAGAATGTTTAGGGTCGTTGTCATGCTGAAAAATAAATTTCTCCTGAAAAATATTTCTTCCAGAGTTGAGTTAGCAAAATGTCTTGATACTGTTCTTTTCGCATGATTCCTTCTGTCCTAAAAATTTTTCCAACTTTACCGTTGCCAAAACAACCTCAAACCATTACTCAACCTCCACCATGTTTTGCTGTAGGCAACTGATCTTCCAACATCCTCTCTTCAGCTGACCGCCGCACGTAAACTCGTTGATTTGAACTGAAAATTTCGAATTTAGATTCTTCGCTCCAAAGGACGGAATTCCATTGTTCTGAGGTCCAATTTTCATGTTCTTAGGCCCATTGTAATCGTTTACGTTTATTCACTTGCCTAAGAAGTAGTTTCCTCACTGTAGTTCACCTTCTGCTAACCTGTTCTTCGCAGTTGTGACGCTGATGGGGATGGGGCGCTACAGGCTTACTTGAGCCGTGATTTCTGGTGCGGTTAGGCGGCGATTATGTCTGCTGGACATTGTTATAGCTCTTTCTTGGTCAGGAGTCGTTTTTCGAGGCCTTCCTGGTTGGGAATTCCATGTAACCATTTCAATGTCTCGTAATTATCAGAGCCCGATTTTCAACGGAAACTTCTTTCGTTCTTGGCATTTTTATAAAACAATTGAGCCTGTATCAATGACAAAGTACTGTTTGCGAATGGTTAATTTCCAAAAGGGCAATAATATTTATAGCATAGTTTTTATCACAAAATGTCTGGAATTTCCATAATCCCTAGAAACTTGAAATTAGTTCAACTGGAATTTTAGAAACCTCCTTAAAACGATCATGCAAAACTTGGAAAATTTGTTCTAATTGGTTTTTAATTTGTGATTTCACCAAAAGGCTTATCTAAACAATTTTATCATGGACACTTGTTAAGAACAATTAAATTTACTTAATATAATAAGGTATTAAATTTTGGGAGTTACATTGAAATTTCTAGGTGGGCAAATACTTTCTGACGGTAGTGTATATATATATTACATTTTAACTCTATAACGTCATTCTTTTAGAAATAATTGCCCGACACAAACAAGTTAATTGGGAAGAAAATTGCAATTATGGAACAAATTGAACTTCACAATGTGATGAAATTCTTGGCCAAGCAAGGAAAATCTACTCAAACTATAATGAGTGAAATGGGAATCGTTTATGGAGATCAGTGCCCCGGTAAAAACAATGATTTGCAAGTAGCATGGTCTAATTAAACATGATCGAGAATCCATTAAAGACGACCCTACGTCCTAGACGGCCGGTTGAGGCCACCACGTCAGACATCATCGAAAAAGTCGAAAAATTACTACTGGAAAATGCTCGTCTGAAAAAGAAACAGTTATCTGCTATAGTTGGAGTATTAGATACTACCATTTTGAGGATTCTACACAATCATCTTGGTATGACAAAAGTCAGTGTGAGATGGGTACCGAGAATGCTCACGCCACCTCAAAAGCAACAGCAAATCGACGCGTCTAAGCACTGTTTGGAGCGATAGACCTAAACTGATTTTGAAGTGGATTGTAACTGGAGATGAAACATGGGTTGAGCCTGGATTGGGCCTGAGTCTAAACAAGAGTCGATACAATGGCACCAAAAAGGGTACGCCACCCCCTAAGAAATTGAAGTGGCCGGAATCGAACCGTTTTTTGGAATTGTGAGGGAATTTTATTAATAGATTATAAAGAAAGAGGTACCACAATTACTGGAGAGTACTACGCTTTAATATTAGAAAGACGAAAGGAAGCTATAAAGGAAAAAGGACGGGAAAAATGGACCAAGAGTGTGTTGCTGTTGTCAACGCACTGGTTGACAAGAGCAAAGTTGCGATGACTGCTCTACACAAATACGGGTTGGAACCACACTAGTTTACTTTACAAGCCAGATTTGACCCCTAGCCACTTTTATTTGTTTTCATATTTGAAAAGGGAGCGGAAGGGAAGAAAATTTAATGACGATAGTGAGGTGATAAAATCGCTTTAGTATATTCAATATATCTGCCTGGTTAGCTTTTTAATTATATTAGGTTATATATATATATATATATATATATATATATATATATATATATATATATATATATATATATATATATATATATATATATATATATATATATATATATATATATATATATATATATATATATATATATCCCAACACCACCGTAAAAGCGGGAGAGATTAAAATAGCATACACCCAAATGTGACAGTAGCCAACAAGTCTCAGCTTCATGCTGTGTGTAATACCAAAAATTTTAATTCAACAATAAAGCACATAGGTAAAATGGGATTTAGTACCGTTTTTATTATAAGCGTATAGAGTACTAATACTGCCATTAAATGTATATATAGCATTAACGGTAAAAGTACAGTATTATTAGATATTTAGAGTTAACTCTAAAAATAGAAAGACCTCTTTGTCGGGATCAGCAGTGTTCCCGTTTAGCATTTCTCGGCTTGCTGATTACTCGTTCCATAACGCTTCATATCTAATACTTCAAAAGACTTAAATCTGGGTGTTGCGGGACCAGAACACTTTGGGCCAAAACATGTCCATGTTATCCGACAAATAGTTTTAAACTAAGTGCCTAGTGTAAGCCGGGGCATCGTGCTGCTGGAAGAGAGTATCCATCCGCTGGAAGAGAGTATCCATTCATGGCTTCACTACTCCCATTAGAATGGCCAAATAAAACTTTTGTGACGATTTGTTCTTTTTAATAGAAATGTGAGGACATAACGTGACCGTCACTGGAGACGACGTTTAAACCGTGAAAAAGGAATCGAATAAGTTCACTCTGTGAAGCACCAGCGCCAAGAATTTGGAATAAAGGGTCTCTTCGAATATTCTCTGCACTCGATTTTATCTGCTTGTTCATTCTAAGATTAAATCGCTACAAACAATTAACTTGCCCAAACGTTAATAATAACCTGCCTCTGTAGCCAAATAGGATTAAAAATTTAATTTTAATTTTGTCCAGATTTTGGTGGCGCACTCCCCGACTTTGCAAGTACTATTCACATTACATTAATTTGAATAATATTGTTTTTGCTGTTTCAGTTTCTGTCCCCAAATATTAGCATTTCATTTATATTCTTGCTATTATTACAAATCGACATTAATTGTCTTTTTTAGTGTTCTGTACGGAACACTTATAAGATCGCTTCGGTGTCTGTCCGCCTGTCACGAAACTATTTGGCACTAATATAGGAATTGATGGCCGCATTAGAGCCGTGTAGTTTTGAAGTTAAATTTTGACCTAAGGGGTTAGTTTTGGGCGGTGAAATCGAAAGTGAATTTTTTTTACCAGTTCATCGAGTACCTCACTCTTTGACCCTATATATATATATATATATATATATATATATATATATATATATATATATATATATATGTATATATATATATATATATATATATATATATATATATATATATATATATATGTATATATATATATATATATATATATATATATATATATATATATATATATATATATATATATATATATATCCAAACTCAACACAAATATTTGTTAATCACCGCTGTTTTAACATTTGAAAATACTTGTAGATCTTATGATCATTTATCATTGTGTATGAGAGCAAATTATGTCGCAATCGCACAGTGTGCCAAATCTTTTTGGTTTTAAGTTTCTTAATCCATATTGTTTTCTTTAGTTGATTGATGAAAAATTTTCTGATTGAAATTGAATCCAAATTTTTTAGGGTATTCGGGCGATCAGAGCCTGTAATGTGATAGTCTGCAAAATATATTTTACATCTGTCTCTTTCTTTAAAATTTATTATGAATTTTAACTGTAACGTGACGCTATTTTAATAGATTCATCCATGGAGAGGTAAAGGCAGAACCTTGATGTAACACTAAACGTAACATATTTAGTAAAAATAGGTTATGGTCAAAATCTACCAGTCGTCTATTACATGAAATCTGAAAGTTCATTATATTGCAGTTTCAAGAGCGATCTTTTTGTTGTTCCGTACGGACATCGAAGTGATAAGATCACTTCGATGTCCATCCGCCCGTCTGTCTGTCACACCCGATTTTCTCCGAAACTATTTGACATAGAAAGTCAAAGAATTTGGCATTAATACAGGAATTGGTGGCCTCATGAGAACCGTGTAGTTTTGAAAGTTAAATTTTGACTTAAGGGGTTAGTTTTGGGGGGTGTGAAATCTGAAGTGAAAAAAAAAAATTTTTTTACTAGATCATCGAGTGGGGTTTCAATTGAAAGTTTGTAGAAACACTAATTCAAAAATATATATAATGTAATACTGGCGTACATTTTTCTTTGTATTATTTTTGAAAAATCTCTATCCCTCCCTTATCTCGAGAGGTACTGATCAAAATGTTTTGAAAAAATTCTGGAATATTCTCCATAAAGTGTAAATTGAACGAAAGTTTTCACGAGTCCGTTACGTTTTATAAGTTATCTGGTATATAAAAAAATGTCTAGGTCATCAATTTTCAACAAATATCGGAAACAAAGTCAATTGGAGTGTTTTGTCGGGTCTAAAAAAAAATATTTTCAAGGCAATCACGATACGTAACACTAATTGCACTTGACCGGTTATTATAACTTGAAATATATGTTGCCTCTCTTCTAAAGATATTCTATTATTATGTCATAATGGGAGTTTACATTAATCTGGGAGAAAATATCAGAAGAGGCAGGTTTATTGATTTACGTATATGACAATTAAGTTAGTTCGTGTCATCAGAATTAATTATTAGAAACATATGTATAAATATGTATATTCTTATAATATGTATTGATTATTGGTATAAAAATCCAGAAGTATACTGTTTGTGTTTTTATGTTAATACATATTATTACTACTACGTATTTAAAATTTGTATCATACTATACAAATCAGGCATATTACCACAATGTAAAGAATGTGAAGGAAGTGCAAGCCACTATTACTCAGTTAGTTGTTCATTAACTTAATAAAATCTAGTAAGACCCCATAAATTTGAAATGAATACAAATGTACAATTAAAATGTAAATATTAAAAATATTTTTTTGCATATTTTCGAACAATGAAGGATAACTTTTACGGGGGAAAATTGTGAAACTGGGTAATACATAACATACCAAATAAAACGAAAGTTCTTTTTAATTTAAAAAGTAATTCATAGTTAATTATAAATATTGGCTACTTTTAAAAATAATATGAATAAAAATTTGCACGAGTATTACAGCATATATCTTTTTGAACTCGAATTTTGACAAGTTTACATTTGACACCGATAACCTTAGATATTTTTTTTTTCACTTTTGATTTCATCTCCCAAAACTAACTCCTTAAGTCAAAATTTAACTTTCAAAACTACACGGCTCCGATTGGGATATCAATCCCTATATTTGTACCAAATTTCAACCTTCCAGTCAAACTATTTCGGGAGAAAATCGGGGGTGTGACAGATAAACGGACATCGAGTGTTCCTATAAGTGTTCCGTACGGAACAGTAAAAACTAAATACGGATAAATCGAATGTAAACAAAATAAAGTAATCTTTTCAGTGCTTAAAAATATAGTTTGGAAACATTCTGTTTCTTCACATTCTGTCTTTGGAATTAAAATATAGATTGACGTTTATTGAGATAGTGATATGTATAAATTATTAATTCTTTCATATATCCATACGTAGCCGATTACACAGGTAATCGTTTCACACCTGCGTTTGAAGCTGGAATAGAAAACACAAGTCATACAATTTTTAGGAAATCATTGGCTTCATTTTCCCTGAAAAATATTCCCCACTCTTACTGAACATCATTGTTCTCGTCATTTAGAGCTGTGTTTGTACAGTTCTGTATCTATCGTTCTAGCTTATTTAATTCTTCATGTTTTTTATAGCGGTAAAGAAGAATACGAGTCTATGATCTTCTCCAGTGAAGGTGATATTCAATTGACTTATAAAAATCATCCTGACAAGCATGTTTCAATATAATCTACTGCTCTCTGATATAGCATGTTAGCTTATCTTCTAAATTTTTTTCTCCATTTTAGCTAAAATATAGTTTTTCCTTAAAGCTTGACGTAATCGCATACTTACATAAAAAAAAATCGTAAATCACGAAAGGGGGTAGATGTAATCTGTTTTTTTATATTCCAACTTGAGGTCAAATTTTTAGGGTAACCGATATCCACCTTGTCAAGTCTATCAAAAAATTTCATATTAGTACATATGAAAATTTGTTTTTATCAATCAGTGTCATACATCAAAATTATTATTTCATTACAGGTGGTTTACAACAGCTTAAATTCAAAAAATCTTAAAGTACTGTTCCAAAAATTTTGAAAAAAATCAAGAATATTCTCCATAAAGTGTAGATTGAACGAAAATAATCATCCATTACGTTTGTTAATTTATCTGGTATAAAAAATATATGCCTTGACAATATGGTGGAGGTTTTTTAAATATATTTTTCAGTATATTACTGCTACTGAGTCGCGCGTCGTTCCTGTACCGAGACAAAATAATTTTATTTTTTTTTGTTTATAATTAAACAAATATTTAGGTAGTAAATATTTGCTTTATACTTTTATTACTAAATTCTGGATTGAGCTAGATTGATTTATTGGCTGTTAGGTAGCTAAGATGATATAACTATTATACGTTATTGACTAAGAAAAAACGTGAAAATACTTATTGGATCTTAAGATATAGACATGTCAGGGACCTAGTTAACTTAGCCTAGGTAAGGATTTTATTTTATTTCAAAAGCAATCACCCTACGGAACATTAATTGCTCAAGTCAGACTTGCATCCACCCGGAAGACGCATTGAAAAATCGAACTATCTGGATGAAAAGTTGACACATGCCAAATCTGATTCTAACAGATAAAATACTTGTGGACATTTGGAATTAATAGAAACACCACACACACATTGTCAACAAAAAACGCAGGGAAAATTTTTATAGCAACCAGAATTTGGCGAGATTAATAACAATCAAAATAAACAATCAGTTCTCCCAAATTCTGGTTGCTTTAAATATCATATCTTCTTTCACTCTCTATTTACAGTGTTGTAATGGTAGTCTCCCTTAATTACAAACACGAATACAATAATTGGCGTTTGTAATTAAGAGAAACGTCATTTTACAACAAAAGAGCAATTGGAAGGTGTCTCTAGTAATCAGAATTTGGCGTGATTAACACTCCCATTCAAAACAGACAATGAATTCCACCAACATGTGGTTGCTATAAAAATCTTCTCTGGACTCTTTTCTTTATCTTTAATTTCAACTGGCGACACGTCGCTGTATTAAAAACAAAGTATAATTATTACACACCAGGGATTGGTTGCGTCTAGTTGCATTAATGCTCCAAGATCTTGACAAACTCTAAATTTATTACTTGCAGAAGATATATTAACGATCAATTTTGGATTTAAATAAGTTCTTGTTGTACAAAACATTGTTTTCGATTGCTTGCCATATTTTTTGGGTTTAAGCTGTTTTAAAGCTAGTTTTTTGATATAATAGTTTGACAATGACATTATTAATAAAATTAAAAAATAATAAATCTAAATTTTTATAAGTACCAATATTAAATTTTAAGGACAACATCAAGCTAGGAATCTACCTCCTTCCTTAAAATTTAACACTGACTTTAAATCTAAAATGTGTTCTGCAGTGATATTATTGTGTAGATCCATCTTTCGTAAAGCTCACGAATTATTTTATATTTTGTCTAGCTGGCTAACAAGTTAAAACGTCACTAGTTTTAATTTCAAAGTTGTCAAGTTTTGGCAGACATAATTTCATACTAAAGTGGAAGTGATCAATTCAATATTTTTATAACGGTTTGTTGCAGTACTTTGGCTTTTAAATCATCGCATATTCTGTAAAGTGAGGATAACCTATTTCTAGGTATGCGATAAGATAAAATATTCATTGCTACTTGTTATCACTTATCAGTTCGCTGCAATATTAAATTATTTTGGACGACTACAGTTGTGTGACACCAAAAAAGATACTGGTTTTAAATAACGTGATAGTTTACAGTACGTTAGGTAGATGTTAAATGATCTTCATTACCGGAAATACTAATTTAGTTTTTATTTGTTTCAGTAATTTTCTGTAAAGCTGGGGTATAAAGAAGCAAGTGGCACCAAAATGGTGGACTACTACAGAGTCCTCGAGGTGCCAAAAACTGCCACAACAGCTGAAATAAAAAAAGCGTAAGTATCTTTACTCTCGTTTTCAGTAATAAGCTATTTATGCAGATAATGAAAACATAGTAATTTAAAAATAAAACATAATTACAGGGAAATAAAATTCTAGATAAATTTAATATTTTATCAGGTTTGTTAATTGATTTTCTCAAAATGTTTATCAACAATTGAAGTAAAAATAAAATTTTAAAGTAATAAATTATTTGACGATTTTCTGTTTTTGTTAATAAGTAAGTGCCTAGTACTTTTATCTGCATATATAATCAAGCTGCACATTCTGTCTGTACTGCTAACGCAAGTATTGATATGAAGAATAACTATAAATTTTTTTAAAAAAATATTGATTTAAAAATTACATTACAATTGCTTTAAAGGAATATTGAGTTCAAGCTGAACGCAGTCGTTCTCGTAACAAAGTTTTGAAAACTTGAGGCTTTGATGTTGAAATGCCTTTTGATACGGATTTTCGGTAATTGCACGGACGATATATATATATATATATATATATATATATATATATATATATATATATATATATATATATATATATATGTATATATATATATATATATACGAGTATATATGTATATATGTATGTATGTATGTATGTATGTATCGTATAGTGTGCCCCATAAAGTTTTATATAAATGGAGAAAAAGTTTATCTTACATATTACAAAAAAATTTATTCTTGATAAAAAGTTCTGCATCACATGGAAATCCATAATCAAGCATCAAAAGTTTAAAATATTTGATGGTATACAGGGAAAATAAAAAATAACGATTCATAATGAAGAGTAAAGTGTGTTTAAATTAAAATACAGAGAAAAATATTAATTGAAAATGTTAATAGGAACAGTTAGTTAACAATTCAAAAAAACTCCAGTAAACACGTCAGTAATTGTCGGAATATTTACTGAATAAAGGAAAACGAAATTAATTAAAAACTAGTACACTGATTTTGATTGTATCATATTTTTGTTAAAAATTTGAGGAATTTTTGGTGTTTACCGGAATTTTTCATTTTTTGATCAAAACAAGTTTTTCTACCATTTTCAAGGTCGGTAATTACAAAAAAATAAGTTAAATTTTGCGGAAAGTAATCCATCACAAAATTGTTCAACAAACATACATGGAAAAATAAACCTTACACATTGAGAAAAATCGCTAATTTTCAACAAAACCTTTATTCACGTCACGTGTCACGACCTCTAAAAATATAAAACTAATACTTTACGTAAGCCTGAACTAACCTGAACTAACCTGTTTTATTTCCAAGTGGGATCTTGCGAAGGCTGTACCAAACCGATACGATACCCTATAACCACACGTTTTCCGTTTTTGCTTTCGAACTGACACGACATTATTACAATACCAACTTCTTCTATCAATCCTTTCCGAATTTTTGCACAATTTTAGGAAAGCACCACACTTCTTACATTTATAGCTCCCAACGGCAGAAACCAAACCCCAAACAACTAATTGCTCGTGAAGTTTGTCCTTATCTCCACACAATTTGGTTATATCGTCAAAATTAAGTTCCATATATAAAAACTTATGAAAAAACCAATTTACACGCAAAAGCAATTATTTTTTGGTAATCATCGACTTTGAAAATTTGTTTTCGTCACAAAATAAAAAATTCCGGTAAACTGCAAAATACCCAAATTTGATAACCTTTTTACTGCTTTGCAATTACATCCATAATAAATTTATGCTAATATCATTTTATTTTGAAATTGCAACATTACTTAATTACTACGTACATAATATAACAAACTAAACACATGGATTAATTCTAATTTTATTGTACAAGTGCTTCAGTGTATCCACCGTCCCTTTCTAAACGGGTGATTGTTCTTGGAGAAAAATCTTTTGTTACATCTGTAATTACGTCAGAAGTTATAGTTCCACATGTTTCCCTAATGACTCTCTCAAGATGATCAACATCTTGAAATGGCCTTTGAAGATAAATAAACCTTTTCTTTTAAGTAGCCCATAAAAAAGGTCTAGAGGGGTGATGACCGGAGACCTTGGGGGCCAAGTAAACTGCACATACCTCCCTATTACTCTACTGTTAAAAACGTGGAGGAGATAATCTCGAACATTTTTCGTACTGTGACATGATGCACCTTCATGTTGGTACTATATACGTTGTCCTTCAATTATTGGTAGGCGATTAAGAAACTCAGGGAACTCATTATTTAAAAATTCTAGGTAACGTTCAGCATTCAGATTATTTCGAAAAAAAGAATGGTCCAACTATTCGGCCTTTAAAAATTCTATCCCATACATTGGTTTTAAACGAGTATTGATCTCGAGTTTGGATATTGAAGTTAGGATTAATATCGCTTCACCAGCGATAGTTTTGAGAACTCATTGTCCCATTAGACGTAAATGTCGCTTTGTCAGAGAAAAGTATTTGTCTTGCCATAAACCTCTTCTCTTTCAACTCTTCTTGAAACCAAGCACAAAATTCAAATCTTCGTTCAAAATCTCCTGCTTTTAAAGTATGGGTAAATTGAGGTTTGTATGGTTTAAATTTATTTGATCTTAAAATTCTCGCAATTGTAGTTTTAACTCACATTCAATAAAGCTGATCTTTTCCGAAGTGAATCTTTTGGCTTTTCTGCTACCGACAGCATTACTTGATTTTGATTATCTTCATTTTAAACCTATCCCTTATGTTTCTTTTTAAATTTATTTTCAACACTTCCATAAATCTTGAATTTATTTGTTAGTTATCCTACAGTTGTGAAGTGTACAGTTTTATTAGGGAGTCTATTATTAAAAATGTCTGCTGCTTCTCTAAAAGTTTTATAATTATCTCCAACTATGAGAACAATTTCAATTTAATCTTCAACACTCAATTTTACTGGCATTTCTAATTATTGCAAATACAGACTGACGTTAGCTTTGAAGTTTATTGACAGTTGTTAGGTATTTCCAAAGATATGTTCATTTATTTTCAGTGTAAAATTTGTAGTGATTTCGTTTTCTATTATTCAATAAATAATCCAACAATTACTAACGTGTTTACTGGAGTTTTTTTTTTTTGAATTGTTTACTAGGAAGGCCACAAATCTAAACGTGAGCATAATTTTTTAGTTCCTATTAACATTTTCTATTAATATTTTGCTCTGTATTTAAACATGCTTTACTCCTAATTATAAATCATTATTTTATATTTTCCCTGTATACCATCAAATATTTTAAACTTTTGATGCTTCATTATGGATTTCTATGTGATGCAGATTTATCAAGAATAATTTTTGTTTTTGTAATATATAAGATAAACTTTTTCTCCATTTGTATAAAACTTTTTGGGGCACACTGTATATATATATATATATATATATATATATATATATATATATATATATATATATATATACACATATATATATATATATACATATATATATATATATATATATATATATATATATATATATATATATATATATACATATATATATATATATATATATATATATATATATATATATATATATATATATATATATATATATACATATATACATATACATATATATATATTATATTATATATATATATATATATATATATATATATATATATATACATATATATATATATATATATATATATATATATATATATATATATATATATATATATATATATATATATATATATATATATATATATATATATATATATATATATGTATATATATATATGTATATATATATATATATATATATATATATATATATATATATATATATATATATATATATATATATCTATCTTCTTCTTTCTTATGTGGTGTGTCATATAAGTAGGCATAATGCCTGTTTTATCCCCATTATGTGATGTTTCTTCCGATGTGGACTTCCATCATTCTTTTCACCTTTTCGGGAGTCGACCCTAATTTATCTACCGCAAAGTTTATTCATTTTAGCCCTTTTTGACATCTGATCTACGTGTTTATGCCATTATTTTCTTCTGGTTCTGGTCCATTTGGATATTTCTTTGATCTTACTTAGTTCTTTTAGATCTTACGGAATTTATCGTGGATAGTTTTTTCATGTATTCATTTTTGTTGTCCTCATCATTTGTGCTGATTTACATATGTCAGCTCATGTTTCTACAGCATATATAAGGATCAGTCTCACTGTTGTTTTGTATATCGTTGTTTTGCTTTCCATTGTGAGGTATTTATTTTTCCAGACTATATCCTTCAAGCAACTTGTTTAAGTCTCCATAGCTTGTTATCATTGTTCCCAGATATATAGGTGCAGAAGAAATATATATATGTATGTATATATTTTCTTCTACACTAGATATTTTTTTAGGAAATAATAGGTTTGGGAAATGCCAAACATATTTTGGAAATTGCTTATGCGAATCTTATTACAAATATGTATATGATGAAGGCACTTTTTATGTCTATTATTTCTTCAGTGGTGCATATCGTGATGTATAGTTGGCGGATGCTAATATCTAAACTTCAAGGAGTCACGTGGATTATGTATTTTTGTGTGTTTTTGTATCTGTATAGTTTCGCCTTTCTTCAGTGGATAATAACACTTTCATAATTTTTTTTAAGCAATTGTGTTTTATTTAGAAGATAAATCGCGTTTAGGTTCACGTAGGTGTACGCTGTCACCCTCTGATTACAGATTGTTTTACAAGTCTTAAGAAGGACGAGGCTGACGTTATTTTCTTTTCGACACAAGGAGGCTGTTAAGGTCTGATAGAAGGATACTTTATGGCATCCCCGTACTTTAATTCAGTAGTTCTATAGTAGAGTTAGCCAATTATAATATTGAGTGTTCTCAAAAAATGTTTTGGAATACTGATAAAACATTCTTTTCTAGTACTGTAAGAATTGGATGTTTTCAGCCTTCCATTTAAATATGTATTGCAGATGCACACCATACCACATAGTTAAAAATATACAAACTTAGTGCATTTAAAAATCTTTTTTTTTTATTTTTTTTTTTTTTTTTTTTTTTTTTTTTTTTTTTTTTCAATACTAGTCAACAGCTTTGTCTTTAAAATGACTTCCCCATAAACACGCTATCCTGCATAAGCTCCCCAAAATATAATGTTATTAGATAGGTGGCCATAGGCAAATGAGAAACATACGCCAGAAAACTTGCCGCGTTTAAGGCAGTCTTTAGATTAGGAAGTGCGTAATGAGCGGAATTCAGTTTGTAACAAATTCATCAATATGGCTCCCAAGCGTCAGACAGAAGTCAATATGATGCTAAAAATTTTTGTAGTACTAGAAAATGTAATTCTGAACCGTTCGTTAATGTCTGATGGAAGCGGCTTGCTTATAAACATATTCATATACTTTTTTTAAAGGTTGAGTATAAGATGGTTTCTTCTATATCGTATTTTCAAATTCACACGTACTAACTCACCATTATTTGTAGGTTCTTCAAAGGCATCTGCCTCCTTCATCAGTATGTCATTAATATAAATAATAATACGCCATGTGTTATTCCTTGGTAGGTCGTTCGCATATAACAAGAAAAATAACAGCTCTAGAACTGACCCCCTTTGGAACTATTACGTTCACTGTTTTAGTCACAAACGAAAACAACTTCATATTTTACGACCATCTTACGGTCAGATAAGTCGGAATCAATTAACTTGCATAATGAACCATGAATACCCATGCTGTTAAGATCTGATAGAAGGATACTTTTACTGATAGTATAGCAACAACATACTTCCTCCGATTCGCCTTATAATAAAAAACGTTCAGATATGTTGCCGGTTCTGTCGAGTTATTTGGCCTAAAATCATCCTGACATTGGTGAAATAAATCGTTTTCTTAATATATGTTCTAAGTAGGACACCTTACATTGTTTCATATTATGTGGGCAGTCTAGAAATCTTTAGTAGTCTGCGAAGTGTCTTCTAGTTTCAAATAAATAGATTTCGAAACCATATAGTACAATTACAATTGGCCATATAAGGCATTTTCAATAACTCGTAATCATTTTGGCAATATTGATACGTAGTTTCTAATGACACTACATTCGTTAAGTTTGTTAAGAATTGACTTCGAGGTTATTATCTAGGGTTTTAGATCGTCTGTATAACGAATAATGTATATATATATATATATATATATATATATATATATATATATATATATATATATATTATATATATATATATATATATATATATATATATATAAATATATATATATATATATATATATATATATATATATATATATATATATATATATATATATATATATATATATATATATATATATATATATATATATATATATATATATGTATATTAAACTAGCCCAAGAACACAAGTATCGTTTTTTTTTTTTAGACGCACTTTTTTTAGGTTCCACATTCACGTATGTCAGGAATAAGCCTTCCCAATTTTAACAAATAATATTAAGATTTAAAGGTCACTCAAGCCCGTTGTGTACCAGTTTAATAAACAGTACCTAAAATAATATTTTTAGGTTCAGGCTACAGTGATAGATCTTTTTTTTTTTTATTAAATATTTTGATATAAGAATGTCATTCTCAGACCTCAGATCATATGATAATATTAGGTATTTTTTAATATCCAATAATTTTATTTCCAGAAAATATTATTTACCTCGAATCGAAAGTTGAATGTATGTATAAATAAAAATTATTATAATACAGTTTTTCTTTTTGTACAGTATTCTTATAAAGCCCATTCCAGCCCAATCTGATCGATAAATTAGGTAAAAAGTGCATTTTTTTATGAATAAAGTTGGTCATTTTTGTTGATAACTCGAATTATACTACAGTAACGGCTAAGCCACTAAGGGCATCGTGTTTAGGGACCTTGAAAGTATATTATCTTGTAAAGAAAATCAGTCCCGACTTCTTATAGAGCCCGCCCTAATCGATAAAATACGTCAAAAATGCTTTTTTAAAAAAATTTCATTAGATATTTTTGTTGATTACTCGAGTTATACGATACTAAGAGCTA
Source organism: Pachyrhynchus sulphureomaculatus (assembly GCA_019049505.1). Classification (NCBI taxonomy): domain Eukaryota; kingdom Metazoa; phylum Arthropoda; class Insecta; order Coleoptera; family Curculionidae; genus Pachyrhynchus; species Pachyrhynchus sulphureomaculatus. Next base: position 65,048,410 of record CM032456.1, read on the forward strand.
AGTACTTAACGGAATCTTGTTCAGAATCCTCAAGAACACACACACACACACACACACACACATATATATATATATATATAAATATATATATATATATATATATATATATATATATATATATATATATATATATATATATATTATTATATATGTAGTAGTGGTTTTTCGGGTATCTCGTGTTAGCTTAAAGTCCCTTGATGGACGGTTTCGCTGATGTTTCGATGGAATCTCATCCATCTTTTTCAAAGTTTCAAGTCCAAACCAAGAAAAACAATAATTCAACCATATGTTACTTCACCAACACAAACATTACAAAGAACCACAGGACCGACAACGCGTAGCCAAAGCCGAGCCTCTATTGGCCGGATCTGTCCGACTAATAGAGCCACGCCCCGAGCACATAAAAACCGGCGCCCTCGGAGCCAGTCTCGACATTCAACGCCAAGATACCGACCAACGCTTGAAAAAGATGGATGAGATTCCATCGAAACGTCAGCGAAATCATCCATCAAGGGACATTAAGCTAACACGGGATACCCGAAAAACCACTACTACATTTCACACCCGTGGGAACATTCGTCAAAACATATATCCTGATAAAAAACGGGGGCTTGAGCGACTTTTAAATTTTAATATTTTTTGATCGATTTGGAGGGTTTATTCCTGACATATAGTGGAATCTGGAAAAAAACGACGGTTTTTTTTGGACCAATTTAATATAAATTGTGTTTCTCTTAGGTTTGATACCTCTACCTATGCCCACTACAATGTCTAATTATTTATATTAAATTTAACATTATATTTACACTATTTATAATTATGCTACCTAAGCATCATAGCAAATGACGTTTCCTGTTTCTTACGAGTGTAAACACATTTTGCTGATTACTTATTCATAGAAAGGAGTCTGTCCATTTATTTGCATGCATAACTATATATTCCTATTATTTGCACTTTTTTTAATTCTTATATTACCTCATTAATGTAAAGGTTATTTCCTGTTGACATGTAAAAAATATAAATGATTTATTATAATTTCTTTCATTTAAAATTATTAATTAGATAGATAGATTACCGTCTGCCAAGTAAGAACGTGACCGCTCGTATTTTTCAAAAAGTGTGTTTCGAGAATATTTTTTGCCATCAATGTATTATTCTTTGGTGTGGTAACAATGGCGCAATTACCTTAATAAGTTGTCCAGTCACCTCCTGCATCAATAATCATCTCATCATACTCTGCAAAGTTCTTCTGAGCTTTCTCTTTACAAGGGACCAAACGTTTTCAATAGGGTTGGTATCTGGCGATTATGAGGACTACTTTAGTATTTTATCGTAGCCCCAAGCGAGCCGCTTCGCGGCGTTATTTTCGCCCAGCAAAGGTTTCTTCAACGTGCTTCGGAATTTGACATGAGTCCGAGAATGTTTTCGAATGGTCTTATTGGACCCATTCAAACCCGATTTTCTTAATTTTGCCGCTAACTTTCGGACTGATTTTTCCTACCGAGCCACGTTTTGGCAAGTAGTCGACATTTTTCGTCTCGTTAAAATGATTTATCCACTTCTTCACAAACGATACCGTCTTGTTAATATATTTAGCGGCCGCGGAATGTGTCATTTTAGGCTCCTTTGGATAGAAACAAAGAAAGACTGTCTCGAACCGACGCACAAACATGTGACTCATTTTGGATTTTACGGGATTTCGACGAAAATTCGAAATCGACTGATACTTTAATTAAAATATGTCGTGGGACAAAGGTTCTCTCTACCGATTGTTTGTTGAATCCCTAGAATCCCATTTACCAGTAATGAATTGTCGCGGACATGTTCTTACTTGACAGATTGTAGGTATTGGATTCATACACCATGTTAGTCATTCAAACATTTTTTTCTGTACCACATTCGTTTAGTCCGGCAGGAATTGCTTCGGCACCTGCAGTTAGTCTATTTTTAAGTCCGTCTGCGAACGGAATATCTCACGATGAATTTACCGTGTATTTATATCTACCCTGGGTTAATAGTTTTCATAGTGTTTTTTCATCTCTGTCGATATTATTTTTGTGATTTGTGAAGTTTCTACAAGATTACCAAGCCAACTAGCAGTTTTTAAATGCAACCATCTATCTATGAGCCCAGCACTAAATGGCATTTTTAATTCCGTTTACAAAAATACATAACACTTGATATTTATTTTCAGTCGTTACCGACTTACAGGGCATTCAAATTGTTGAACTGAGTTTTAACTTTTTAGTATTTTCCTATTTGGGGTATCGAGAAACCTCTTCTTTTACCAATAAACTTAGTTTTGTGTAAAGAACCAAATAAAGTAACACAAGATTTGTCACTTATCAAATTTGACAGTTTACGAAGCCAACTAGGGTTTTTTTTTAAATGACACCCTCTACATATGAGCACACCATTAAAAACGCATTTTTCGGTCCGTTTATAAAAGTATGTGCCTCTATGTTTAGTTTTAGTTGTTATCAATATATTCCAGTTAATGAACCGAATTTCAACTTTCAAGTGGCTCACCATATTTACTATTTTCCTATTTAGCATATAAAAAAAAATTTCACTGGTAAACTTAATTTTTTTTCTGAGAAAGCCAAATAGAATAACAAAGATTTATCACCTGTCAAATTTGACAGAGTACAAAGTCAACTAGATTTTTTAAAATTAAAATTTTCGTTATCATATCCCTTATAGACCAAGAGGGCGATCCGAAATTTTAACCTGTCGACTAACCGTCTGCCTAGTTGTTTATTCTATCGGGCGAGTCGAATAAAAGTATTTAACGTTGATTTTGCGACCTTTATGCCCTGGAATGCCCAGATAAGGCCCAAAATGCTACATCCAAAAATGGACTGTCGATGTCGTTTAATTACTTGAATCAAGTACCATAACATTTGTTGACACTAAAAAAAAACGCGGCCCCAAAAGGCAGAGCCTCTTTAGGGCCCAAAAAACGTTGATCCAAAGAGGGACTGTCATTTAACCATATAAAATCCATAAATTTATTTTGTTTTTAATAAAGAGGGAACCTGCAAAAGGCAGACGCCGCCAATACTGGAGGATGAAACTGGACCCACTTTTTCCAGCCAAAAAGGGTCGTTTTTGGAGTTTTTGAATAAATAAGACTGTAAGTCCCCAGTTTTCGGCCCTACACATATGCCCAAGTTATTTGTGGAAAATTTCGGGCTTAATTAATAAAATATGACGAGGGCAGACATCTCGCTTGGACCTGAACAGCCAAGGCATTTTCAAAGTTCAAAAAAAAAATCGAAATTTTGGTATAGTCGCTATTATAGATTCTACATAAAATTCGTACCGGATAACTGAAATTGTTATTTTTTTAATGTTTTTTGACCCGTAAAATTAGAATTTACCAGTATTCCGGCCTTTCGTCATCGGCGCGAAAAAGTCTTTTTTTGATACGATTTCTGGGACAGCCTATTTATTGGGAAGGTAAATTGACCATTTTCATATTTCATAGAATTCGTGGAATTCGGAACAACTAGCCCCAATGAACAAAATCGTTTGGGTCTCTTGCTATAGGCCCAATTAGGTCCAAATCGCTATTCATTTGTAATACCAGCTTTTGGTGTCAAAATGAAAATTTCCGGATTCTTCATGTATAATTACTAGAGACCGGATTATATGCAACATAAAGATCGTGAAATATGCATGCAAATATGCATGAAAAATGCTTAAAATATGCATGAAAAGGGTCCAAATATGCAATATTAAATAATAATAAAAGCAGTAATTTTTAGTTTTTTATTTCAAAATCAGCATAAAATTAAACAAGTTATCGACGATGTTTAAATTTAATTAACAATTATTTAACATTTTTTAAAATTATTTAACATTTGTATTCTTGTACACGTAAACAATAAGGTATTGTTCAAATGTTGGGTAGTAAGATTGTGCCTTCGATCACTTAAAATATTTTTATAAGTGGAAAAAGACCGTTCCACATCCACTGAGGTAACTGGACAGTATCTGAATTTGGGTGCTACGTTAGCACTTATTGTTTCTGGCAAAAGTTCACCCGTCCCATTAATAAAACTATCAATTGACACAAAGGTTCAAAGCCTGGGTTATTGCACAAAATGTTTTCAAACTTTCCTTTGACTTTACGCGGGAATACATCTGGCAATGTGGAGTTTATTTGACGGATTTTATTCATTAACTGAATTGATTCGGTCAACGCCCAAACCTCGAGTTTCAAGCTTTTTAATACCCGAAGATATGTGGGAAAAGTGAGTGCTAATCAAAGCTATGTTTTTTTTAATATCAGAATCGTTAAATGCTTCCTTGGATTGACGAACTGCCATAGCCTCTGCACTATCGAAGTCATTTACTACACTTTTGAAGGCCTCGAAATGTTCATTGTAAAAATAGTACAGCTTCAATTCATGTTCCCCATCGAGTTACCACTGGTTCGGGAGGTAAAGGCACATCTGGCAGTTTTTCTTTATAGGCGTTATTTCGAGCAGGTGCCTTAAGAAACGCTTTCTTTGCTGATGAAATCAGTTTATTTACATTTCCAAATGTGGATCGTACTTCTTCAGCGAGTCGATGGACTCCGTGAGCAAAGCACGTCACATGAATTAAATTTGGATAAAATACTTGGAGGACTTTGGCTGCCTTGATCATATAGAGAAATATAAACACTCTTTTCATCTGCAGAAGATTCAGGAAATATTTTTTTAATACCCTCATTCCCAAATCTGGCGATCGTTAGAATGATTTGTCTTGTCAAGTTCTTTGCAGGCCACCAAATAGGAAGAAGAAGGCTCTAATCTTAATGCACCCACAATTAAATTTGCAATATAGCGACCACAACTGTCGGTAGTTTCATCAGCTGATCTCCAAATAATGTCATCCTTAAGTTCATTACGTATTTCTTCCAGAACATGTTGGTAAATTGTTTTTTAAAAAAAAAATTCGTCTTCGAGAAAATTGTTTATTTGATCTACGCTCAAACAAATATTCTTAGAAACTAACTTCTTATCACTTAATATCCCGACCAAGAAACAAAGGAATAAAATTCCGTCGTAATTTGGGTATTCCCTTGGCACTATAACCTAATCGATGTTTAGACTATTGCAGATAATGTCCCGGCGTTAAGATCGGTTCCAGACGGCGACATTAACAATACCCTGAGCAATTCAATTGCCTAGTAATACCGAAAAATATTGTAAATATAGAGAGAAAATATGCATCATTACTAGATTTTGGGTATAAAATATGCAATAATCGGTGGGAATGATCTAAATATGCAAATTTATATGAAAATATGCAAATGCATATAATCCGGTCTCTAATAATTACGTTCGAAAAGGGTTAATTTCTTATTTTCTATGAAATATTATGCCGATTGTCGCAAAAAATTCATACGGTTAGTACTTTTAAAAAAAAAATTTTGTACATTTTATTATAGAAAATATGCTGGAAAATATTCCTTTTTTTAATACACTATAAAAAAATTTTAGATGATTTTAAAGTTTTAAATTAAGTATTTGCTAGATTGTAGAAGCATTTACTAGAAATTTCAAATAAAATGCTTTTAAATTCTAGTATAGATTCAGAAAAATCAAGTACATTAATACTTGAAAAATCAGCCATATGTGGAGGGTGTGCTTTGCAGTCTGTCAGACTGACAAGTGATAAATTTTTTGTTGTCATATTTGGCTTCCTCATAAAAAACTAAGTTCACTACCGGAATAATTTTGTTGGTATATACAATAGGAAAATAGTGAATTCGGTGAGTCACTTAAAAATATGTATTAATATGATATATGGTATTGCACGATGATTCCTATATTATACATAGAGATTTAATTTTAACAAGTGACATTATTTTACAGATACCGAAAATTAGCATTAAAATGGCATCCAGATAAGAATCCAGACAACTTAGAAGATGCCACAAAGAAATTTAAAGAAATATCCGAAGCCTATGAAGTATTATCAGATGGTAAGCTGCATATATACATTGAAATTTTTATTAATTTATTTTTATACAAAAGATTGCGGGAGTAATTCGTGGTAGGCAACTTAACAGCTGGTTCGTTATTGTTTATGTTTATATTTATCTTAAATTTAAACAAAGCCAGATGAGTTGGTTCGATCCTATAGTTATTTCTAGGATCATAAAAATAATATTAAATATTCTACACGTGTTTCATCGTTCTTTTTTCAAAATTTGGTGTGATTATTTTTAAAAAATTTTAAAAAAGAACGTCATAGTAAACCACGTAAAAACTACATAATTATCGATAAAAGGAAAACGGTAGCAATAAATAATTGTTACAGAACTTTCTGATAATCTACAATACATTCAAATATCGATTTAAAACCCCCAATATGGACAAGCTACACAGACAACGAATATTACAAAAATTCAAAGTAAACACCCTAAAAATGTGCCAAAAATTTATCAGCAGGTTATTTTTACTACCAAATCATTTTTGGATGATGTTAAAATCAACTAATATATAAACTTTTGCGTAGTAGGATTTTATAAAATCGCATAAAAAATTGTTTAAAACATCTCATATCATTGCTAACATTGTTTAATCACCGTATACTTGCTGAAAATGAGAAAAACGTTTCTGACAAGGCATCTGCGCGATAAGTAGTAAAATCTCTGTTTAGGAAAATTTTAAAAACGATTGAAGGTTTTGCCTTATAAATTAAGGAGACCATCTATCTCGTCGGCTATTGAATGTTCATTTTTAGTGTTCCGTACGGAACACTTATAAGATCACTTCGGTGTCTGTCTGTCTGTCTGTCTGTCTGTCTGTCTGTCTGTCTGTCTGTCTGTCTGTCTGTCTGTCACACCCGATTTTCTCCGAAACTATTTGACATAGAAAGGTGAAATTTGGTAATAATATAGGAATTGATGGCCTCATCAGAGCCATGTAGTTTTGAGAATTAAATTTTGACTTAAGGGGTTAGTTTTGGGGGGTGAAGTCGGAAGCGAAAAAAAATTTTTTTTACTAGGTCATCGAGTGTGGTGTCAAATGAAAGCTTGTGAAAACACGAGTAAAAAATATATATATATAATATTATAACTTGCGCACACTTTTCTTTGTATTATTTTTAAAAATTCGCGAAAAAATCGCTGTCCCGGGCCTTATCTCGAAAAGTACTTATCAAAAAATTTCGAAAAAATTCTGGAATATTCTCCATGAGGTGTAGATTGAACGAAAATTATCACGAGTGCATTACCTTTAATAATTTATATGATATATAAAAAAAACAAAAATTTCAAGGTCATCAGATTTCAGTAAAGATTGGAAACAAACTTTGTTGAAAACTCATTTGGGGTGTGTTTTGTGAAGTCACTGATCATTTTATACCACTGTAACATAAATTTTCGTTCGTTTTGAGGGGTGAAATCGGAAATGAAAAAAATTTCTTTTTACTAGGTCATCGAGTGTGGTGTCAAATGAAAGCTTGTGAAAACACGAGTAAATATATATATATATATATATATATATATATATATATATATATATATATATATATATATATATATATATATATATATACATACATACATACATACATACATATATATATATATATATATATATATATATATATATATATATATATATATATATATATGTATATATACTCGTATATAATGTAATACTTGCGCACACTTTTCTTCGTATTACTTTAAAAAAATCGCTGTCCCCTACCTTATCTCGAAAAGTACTGATCAAAAAATTTTGAAAAAAATTCTGGAATATTCTCCACGGGGTATAGATTGAACGAAAATTATCACGAGTGCATTACCTTTAATAATTTATTTGGTATATAAAAAAAACAAAATTTCAAGGACACCAGTTTTCAGTAAAGATTGGAAACAAACTTTGTTGAAAACTCATTTGGGGTGTGTTTTGTGAAGTCACTGATCATTTTATACCACCCTAACAAAAGTTTTTATTTTAAAAAACAATCAACGTACGGAACACTAATTGTGCAAGTTCAACTTGCACTTGACCGGTTTTTTCTCATAAATATGGTTAACGATAGAGTCCGGCTAATAATTCACGAATCAAACAGTTTGGAACTTGACATTTTTACCGACAAGGCGGTATTTAATTTATTTTGAAGAACACATATTACATACATTTTGCCGCAAGTAAAATCAATGAAATTTAAAACGAACTTTGTAGTGTTCGGTTGAACATCTCATGAAATTCGTAGTTGTTCCTCCGGGTCCTTCTAGACTTCCAATTTACATTGAGTTTTTCGTTTCATACTCAAGAAATTACGCCTTGAATTAAATAGTTTTGAAACTGGGAGGCTGTGTTTCAAATCACTTGAGAATTATAAATGATGTTTTTAGCTTATTTTTTTTTAATTTTTTTTTCAATTATTTACCTTATCCCGCTTAATTTAAAAAGGAAAGTTTTCGATGCCTTTATTCTGCCGGTAACAACATAGGGAATGCAAAAAATGTGTCTAACGTAGAAGAACGTCGATAAACTGCCAGTAATGCAGAGGGAATGGATAGGTTAATGTTGGGGTTGTCTCTGTGTGACAGAATCCGAAATAAAGAGATCTGTCGAAGAAAAGATTGCCGAACTGAAATGGCAATGGACTGGACATGTCGCAAGACAGCACGATGAAAGATGGCCACTGAAAATCATACAGTGGCGACCTAGGGAGACAAAACGAAGTAGAGGTAGACCCCAATTGAGATGGATAGATGATATCAAGAGGATAGCTGGTATAGACTGGCATTAAAAACCACAAGACATGGCATTATTGAAAATATTAGGAAAGGCCTATGTCCAGCAGTGGACGAGCTAAAGACTGAAGTAGAAGAAGAAGAAGATTTGCCTTAAAACTTTCAACTGTATAAAATTACTTTTTAGTGTACGGAACACTGTCACACCCAACATTCTGCGAAACTACTTGACATATAAAGGTAAAATTTGACACAAATATAGGAATTTATGGCCCAATCAGAGCCGTGTAGTTTTGATAGTTAAATTTTGACTTAATTTAGCTTGTGGGGGGAGGGAAAAATTTTTTCCTCTGAGTTCATCAAGTGGGGTGTCAAATGAAAACACGAGTTCAAAAATATGTATGATATAATGCTTGCGCAGACTTTTCTTTGTATTATTTAAAAAAAAATGCCGAAAATCTCCATCCCCACCCTATCTCGAAAAATACTGATTAAAAAAAAAATTTTGGAATATTCTTCATAAAGTGTAGATTAAGCGAAGATTGTCACGAGTGCATTACGTTTGATAATTTATTTGGTATATGGGGGGTGAAATCGGAAGTGAAAAAAAAAATTACCAGGTCATCAGGTGGAGTGTCAAATGAAAGCTTGTGAAAACACGAGTTCAAAATTATATGATGTAATAGTTGCGCACGCTTTTCTTTGTAGAAAGTGCCAAAAACCGATGTTCCCCCTTATCTCGAAAAACTACTGATCAAAAAAATATTTTGAAAAATTCTAGAATATTCTCCATAAAGTGTAAATTGAGCGAAAATTATCACGAGTGCATTACGTAAAAAAAAAGGACTATGTGGCATGACAGAATGGTGGAGGTTTGGCAACCAGGATTAAGAGCTACGAAATATCGGTACGTGTTCGGTGCAATCAGTAATATCTTGATGACTGGCGACCAACTAATAGGTACCGAAGACAAAATAATTTTATTTTATTTGTTTATAATTAAACAAGTATTTAGGTAGTAAATATTTGTTTTAAACTTTTACTACTAGATTCTACATTGAGCTATTAGGTAGGTAATTTTTATTTTAAAAGTAATCACGGTACGGAACACTAATTGCGCAAGTCCAACTTGCACTTGACCGGTTTTTATTCATTTTAGTCTTCTCTATTGACAGTGTCGCGGTGTCGTTAAAATAAAAATAAAAAAATTCTGTTGTCTTATATTATTTATAAAAAAAAAGTGAAAGATGTAGTTGTGTAAAAACTTTTCAAAAGTTATAGTTGAAATTAAGACGCGACCCAACAAGTTGCCCTTGCATTTTAGTTAATATCATTATGAGTCTCTACGTTCTCCCTAGTAAGGTTTTAGGAGGTTTTACTACGTTGAGCTTGAAATGCAACTTTATAATTTAGTAGAACAATTTGGAAACCAGAAAAAGAATTTTTAATTGTATCGTAGAAAATACCTTAAAAATTAATCGCATGTTAGAGGAACAAATTCCACCATGGTAGTAGCAATGATTCACATTGCAGAAGATACTAAAATTTTGCATTTTCTGCCTCGGTATAACAACTAAAGACGAAACGAAAAGATTCGTATTTTTAGAACTTATCAAAAGTGTTCTTCGTATTTGCTGAACCATCCCAAGACGCGTTTCGCCGTATCACGGCTCATCAGCTGGGCTAGGGTCAGCAAATACGAGAACACATTTTTAGTCCTTTATCCAGGCAACTAACGGAAAACTATAACAAATAGATGCTTATACTGCACTCTGTCGGTGACTCACTGAGCCGTGATACAGCGAAACGCGTCTTGGGCTGGGTCAGCAAATACGAAGAACACTTTGGGTAACTTCTAAAAATATGATTCTTTTCGTTTCGTCTTTAGTTGTTATACCAATGCTGCCATCTATGCCTTCGAGCAGTAAGCTCGAGAAAGGTGCGTTTCTGCAATAAGTGCCAGCCGTGCTATGCCGCTCTGCTTGAATAGGCTTAGTAAGTCACCGACAGAGTGCAGTATAAGCATCTATTTGTTATAGTTTTCTGCCTCAATTGCCAAAAAGACGTTTTAGCTTAAAAATTCCAATCTGATAGTTATTATCACTGCATGAAAAAGCCCGAAGACCTAAAAGATTGTGTTGCATATGGACCTAATAAAGAAAATAATAGTAAATGTTTCAAATGATGTGGTTTCGATACAAGAGAAATTAATTTGAGCTATTTCGGACTCCTTAGTTCAATCGAAAACCTAAATTTCTTTATTACATTACGATTTTTAGATTAAAAGGTTGTATAATGACATCTAGAAGCATTATACGAGGCTGGTTTGAAAAGTCCGTGCAAAAATAAAAACTACTTATGTGTTTGGGGTAAACCTTTTTTATTTTTCGACATAGTCTCCTTTTAGGCTTATACACTTCGTCCAACGATGTTCTAGTTTGTTGATCCCTTCCGAATAATAGGATTTGTCCAAGTCTGCAAAATATCCATTAGTGTTTGCAATCACCTCCTCGTTTGAATAAAATTTCTTCAAATTGGGGAACAAATAGTAGTCCGAGGGAGCCAAGTCTAGAGAATAGGGGGGATGTGAAACGAGTTGGAATCCTATTTCCATTAATTTTGCGACCACAACTGCTGAGGTGTGTGCCGGTGCGTTGTCGTGATGGAAAAGGACTTTCTTGTGGGCCAATCGCGGGCGTTTTTTTTTTGCAGCTCGGTTTTCAAACGGTCCAATAACGATGAATAATATTCACCTGTAATAGTTTTACCCTTTTCCAGATAGTCGATGAGGATTATCCCTTGCGAATCCCAAAAGACAGTCGCCATAACCTTTCCGGCCGAAGGAACGGTCTTCGCCTTTTTTGGTGCAGATTCCCCCTTGGTAACCCATTGTTTAGATTGTTGTTTGGTCTCAGGAGTATAGTAATGTATCCATGTTTCATCCACAGTGACGAAACGACGCTTAAAGTCCTCCGGATTCTTCTGGAACAGCTGCAAACCATCCTTGCAACACTTCACACACGATTCCGTTTTTGGTCAAGCGTGAGCAATCGCGGCACCCATCTTGCGGATAGCTTTCTCATGTCCAAATGTTTATGCAAAATATTATGTACCCGTTCAGTCGAGATGCCCACAGCACTAACAATCTCACGCACCTTAACTCTTCTGTCATCCATCACCATATCATGGATTTGATCAATGATTTCTGGAGTCGTAACCTCCACAGGCCGTCCAGAACGTTCAGCGTCACTTGTGCCCATATGGCCAGTCCGAAAATTTTGAAACCACTTATAAACTGTTCTAATCGAAGGTGCAGAGTCACCATAATGTTTATCAAGCTTCTCTTTAGTCTCCTGAGGTGTTTTGCCTTTCATAAAGTAATGTTTAATCACCACACGAAATTCTTTTTCGTCCATTTCTTGAAAATCACTCGACTTCCTTGATTCACACGAATGCTAAACACAAAGAAATATACCAATATGGCTGAAACTTGGTGTGTGTTCATTCAAGAGATGCTACTAACTAAACATGACCTCGATACGGGCCGGTGGTGCAATCTCTCGGACTTTGCACGGACTTTTCAAAACCAGCCTCGTATTTAATAACAATAAGTATGTACTAGTAAGACTTAACAATGCAAATCTGGTATACGCCAGGTTTGTTAGGTTCATAGGATCGACTTTAAATCGGGCCTAAGAATTTCTTCCTCAAGAATAGGAATCAAATGGATTATGAAATAAAGATTTAGGGAACCGATCGGGGAAGCTTTGAATAAGCGAACTTTGAGTATTACTTTAAGAAACGAGTATGAATATAAGCCTAACTAGACTTGGTTAGAAGAAAATGTTTCAAATGGTGGGATCTCGATACAAGATAAGTTAATTTTAATTATTTCAGGTTCTTTAGTTCAATTCTTCTTCTTCTTCTTCTCATGCTTTCTCCTAATGGAGGTTGGCGATCACTTTTCTAAATATTTCTTTGTCCCTTGCAACATGAAACAACTTCCTCACATTAATGCCGGTCCATTCTCTGATGTTTCTCAGCCAAGACTTTTTCTTTTTTCCGACACCCTTTGTACCGTCAACTCATCCCTGCATGATAGTTAGCAATAGTAAATATTTGTCGTTTCTGAGTACATGATCTAAGTAGGATGTTTTTCATACTTTTATGATTGTCAAGAGTTTTCTGCCTTGGCCTATCCTTCGTAGAACTTCCTCATTAGTGATCCTGGCTGTCCATGGGATTTTTAATATCCTTCGATAGAGTCACATTTCAAATGCTTCTAACTTCTTAGTAGTGTATTGCTTCAACGTCCATGTCTCGACTCCATACAAAAATTCGGACCATATGTAGCATTCCAGGAAACGCAATCTTAGAATGAGGAATAAGTTTCTGTCGCAGAACATCGTCTGGAATTTTAAAAATGATTTTCTTACAATCTCTATTCTGGTTTTAATTTCAGTGTCTTGGTCAATGTCGGACGTGATATAGGTGACTAAATATTTGTATTTTTCAACACGTTCTATTTGTTTTCTTTCAAGGAATAATTGGCAATTGTTGGTTTGATGTTTAGAAACGACAATAAATTTTGTTTTTTTCCGTGTTTATCATCAGACCCATTTCGACATTTTCTCTCTTCACGTTGTCAACCAATGCTTGCAGGTCCTCTAATGTTTCAGTTGCGAACCTAAATTACTTTCATACCTTACGGTTTTTAGATTAAAAAGTGACATCTAGACGCATTATATTTAATGCTAATAAATCTGTACTACTAAGCTTTAGAACGTAAACTGGTATAAGCCAGGTTCATTAAGTTGTTAGGATTGACTGCAAATACGGGCCTAAGAATTTCTTCCTCAAGGATAGGGACCGAATAGATTATAAAATAGAGATTGGGAGAAGTGATCAGGGAAGTCTTGAATTAGCCAACAAGTCCAAACTAACCTAGACTACATTTTGGTTCTGCATTAAACGCAGAAGTAAATTTACGACGTTATTGATTTATTAACTTTCATATCTTGAGGAAACTACTACAACATTGCATGCACTGATGAATAATATCGGATACCAAAGAAACAAGTAACATGTTCTTTAGTGGATTCTGAAATTATAATGTAATTGTTAAAGGTTTTACGAACTCAACATAAAATACATTAAATTTATTGTGTCGCGAGTAAAGTCAGTGAAATTTGAGTTTGGCTCGATTTTAATAGGTGTTTAGTTTTTAAAATCTCACGCCGCTGGACCTCTAACAGCGTCTAAAAGTAGAACTTTGTTACTATTTTAAATCCGAAGGTGAATCTACGGCGTTATCGCTTGCGTGTACTCTGACGTTCCAAATACAATTTTAACTAACATACGGGAGACTTTGCCAGTATCTTCCGAAAAATATTTGCGACAAAATAGTCACAATAATTTATTTAGCGCCTGAACGTTTTCATGCATATCTTGGATGATGGATAGAGCGTAGGCACTAACCACCTATTTTTATTAGTGTATACATATATATGTAGATAGAAATTAAGATGGTGCCAATTTTTATAAGTGAAAATTATTATCTGTTTTAAACAGGAAGGTTAGCTACTTTGTAACTAGTAATGGCCGATTTTTATGAAAATTGAGTCAAAAAATTATAGAGAATTTAGATTTTGCTTATGTGCTTTAACCAATTACATCTCTGATCATATTTGACGACCGCGGTAATAAAGTACTGATTTTGGTTCTTTTTTTGCTCGGCTGATAAGTTGTAATATGATGAAACGCATGTCCGGATGTGGGTTGACATACACTACCGTCAGAAAATATTTGCCCACCTAGTTATTTCAGTCCTAAAACAACAAAAACCCAGATAATATTTTTTTTAATTTTAATTAATTATTATTTATTTTCACATTATTTACAGTCTAGAAAACCAGAAAAATATTTATGATTTTCCAGGATTTATCTCATCTATGTGACCTCCTTTGTTTTTAATTACCGCTTTACGGAGTTTCGGCATTCTCTCCAGTAGTTTCTTCAGAGTTTCTTCGGTTATTTTAACCCATTCTGCTTGTAAAAGTTCCCATAAGTGATTTTCTGATGTTGGATTGAGTTTTCGAACACATCTGTCCAAATGGTCCCACAGCAATTCGATGGGGTTCAAGTCGGGTGATTGTGGAGGCCAAGTCATTACTTCCAGGACGTCATCGGATTTCCATTGGTCCAAAAGGTCTCTAATTTGTTTAGCAGAATGTTTAGGGTCGTTGTAATGCTGAAAGATAAATTTCCTTTGAAAAATGTCTCTTCCAGAAGGAAGCATTTGAGTTAGCAGAATTTCTTGTTACTGTTCTTTTCACATGATTCCTTCTATTTTAAAGATTTTGCCAACTTTACCGTTGCCAAAACAACCCCAAACCATTACTGAACCTCCACTATGTTTTACTGTAGGCAACTGACAGGCTGCCAACATCCTCTCTCCAGCTGACCGCCGCACGTAAACTCGTCGATTTGAACCGAAAGTTTCGAATTTAGATTCGTCGCTCCAAAAGACGGAATTCCATTGTTCTGATGTCCAATTTTCATGTCCTCGAGCCCATTCTAATCGTTTACGTTTATTCACTTGCCTAAGAAGTGGTTTCCTCACTGCAACTCTCCCGTGTAGTCCACCTTCTGCTAACCTGTTCTTCACGGTTGTCACGCTGATGAGGATGGGCTGCTCCAGGTTTACTTGAGCCGTGATTTCTGGTGCGGTTAGGCGGTGATTACGTCTGCTGGACATTGTTATAGCTCTGTCTTCAGCGGGAGTCGTTTTTCGAGGAATTCCTGAACGTTTTTGGTTGTGAATTCCATGTCCCGCAGAATTTTTTTACGATGTAGTCCACTGTTTTCCTTGCCATACGCATATCACTCGCGATTTGTCGAGTCGAGTGACCATTTTGATGTCTCGCAATTATCAGAGCCCGATTTTCAATTTTGTTTTTGGCATTTTCACAAAACAATTGAGTGACAACGTACTGTTTACGAATAGTTAATTTCCAAAAGGGCAATGGTATTTATATCATAGTTTTTGTCATAAAATGTCACTAGGAATTTCCATAATCCCTAGAAACTTGAAATGAATTCTTATTTCAACTGGAATTCTCAGAAATCATCCCAAAACCATTTTTATGCAAAACTTGGAAATTTGTTCTAATTGTTTTTAATTTGTGATTTCACCAAAAAGGCTTATCTAAACAATTTTATAATGGACACTTTAAATTTACCAAAAATAATAAAAGGATTTAATTAGGTATTAAATTCTGGCAATTACATTGCAATTTCTAGGTGGGCAAATACTTTCTGACGGTAGTGTATGGAGAGCAATAAATGATCGCTAAAATATGGACTTTGTTCAGTTTTCGTAGTTATTAATTATTCCTAGTCGAGAATTAGCGATCAATATATGTGGCACCGCCAAGCCGTTATTTTAGCAATTATGACTGCGAAATACGTCTTAAATTAAAAATTCCTATATCCCTATGTGTGCTTTATGAGGATATGGCCGTTGTTGACGGTGGGTATGCATTTAATATTGGGTTCTAATTGACGACAAATTGTTGGAAATGCAATCTGATTATATGACAACGTCGACGAACGCAGCGGGTCAGGTCTATAACACTAGGGGCAAGTGCAACATTATTCCAGGCAGTAATTCACGCAATACGAGCATGTGTGAACGAGAATATTAGAGGGGACTACCGCAACCAAGAAATATGTATTCTCTCAGATAGTCAAGCTGTTCTAAAGTCTTTGTATACCTATCAGGCCAACTCCAAAATCACGATGGAGTGTAAACGAAGAACAACAAAGCTGAACTATTGTGTGTTCCAGGACATTCGAGGATAAGAAATAGGCATAGAAGGGCACGAATTAGCAAGATTCGGAGCTACAAACTCATACAGAGGTTCAAAACTAGCGATTGGTATATCAAAACAGGTAGTAAAAGCGACAATCAACAGATGGTCATATCAGCAACATCTAGATCGTTGGCTCTCAACATCTAGCCAAACGCATGCGAGGGACGCAATTGGCGGCCTCTTAGAGAAACTAATAACTGTCATACTTTGTTTCACAAGGGCCCAGGCCAAACTAGTGGTGGTACTGATCACCGGCCACTGGTCCCCTTATGTAACCGTGTGTTTTTAACTCGGAATAAACATAAACTGTTCGGAGATCTACGTCGTGCTGTTTTAATTACCACGAAGGCCTTCGAAGGAAGCTAATAAACCTTCGTAAAGGGACAACGGTTATTTAACCAAGAGAGGGGAGCATAATACACCAAGGGACTACAGTGCACAAACAGGCACAATCGTCTACCCCGCCTAAAACCTATAAAATAATAAATAAATTTTTGCCAGAATAAAATTGTTCTTTATAATCATAATTTATTAGTTTGTTTTAAAGACTTTTTAATGATGAAACAATCTGCAGGGAATGAAACAAGTTTTCGTTATGTTCTTGTTATAAAACCAAAGGAAGTTTGAAAAAAATTTCTGCAGGAAAACCCTAGGACGTACTTCCAGCTAGAGGTTTGAGAAAGATTTCATAAATGAAATCCTATTTATATTTTATACCTTTTGAAACCTATTCTAGGGTGATTTAACCAGCACAGAGGTGGGTGAATATAAACGTATTTGATATAATAATGGTAGAAACACTGAAAAGTGTAAGCAAAAAATGTTAATATGAAACAGAATCACATAAAGTACATTTTTAAATTTATTAGGTGCGAGTATTATGTACAGTAACAAATAATCGCTTATACCACTAAATATCATGACATCCCTCTACACTCCTGATATACACATTTACCTCAAAACGTCATTTTTAGTGTTCCGTATGGAAGACTTATGAGATGACTTCGGTGTCTGTCTGTCTGTCCGTCTGTCACACTCGATTTTCTCCGAAACTATTTGTCAGAGAAAGTTGAAATTTGGTAATAATATAGGAATTCGTGGCCTCATTAGAGCCGTGTAGTTTTGAAAGTGAAATTTTGACTTAAGGGGTTAGTTTTGGGGGGTGAAATCGGAAGTGAAAAAAAAAAATTTTTACTGGATCATCGAGTGTAGTGTCAAATGAAAGCTTGTGAAAACACGAGTAAAAAAATATATATATAATGCAATACTTACGCACACTTTTCTTTGTATTATTTTTAAAAAATCGCGAAAAATCGCTGTCCCCCCACCTTATCTCGAAAAGTACTGACCAAAAAATTTTGAAAACTCATTTGGGGTGTGTTTTGTGTCACCGTCACATGATGATCATTTTATACCACCGTAACATTTTTTATTTTAAAAGCAATCAGCGTACGGAACACTAATTGTGCAAGTTCAACTTGCACTTGACCGGTTTTTTTGCAGTATAAGTCATTGAAGATACTTTTACCATACTTTATATAAAAGTTGTCTAAGAAGTTAAGACAGTCGTATATACATATTGACAACTTTACTATTAATCATTACAACTCAGTGGATTTCAGTACACAATTCACTAATTGTATATTAGTAATAATTAAAAAAAAACAATGGGACCACCGTAATTAACAGTTCAAACTTTCTGTCGTACACCTCTCATAAAGTTCTATACAGCTTTTTCTCCAAACTTGATAGCTGATTTTTCGCTTTTTGTTATTGAAATTAGTATAGTTAATTACAACTACTTTTTCCTGGCTCAAAACGCACCTGTAGAGGTAAGCGGTAAATTCTTTGCAATGATAACTAGTTTTATCATATCCCAATGTTATATCGTCCGTTTTAAAGTTTCTTTTGATCCGTGGGATTAGGATCTATTTTAGGCAGAAATTCAAATAGATTTTACTATTTAGCATGTTCATTTTGTTTGTTAAATCGGTTAGATTCGGATTTAGCGTCGACTTACCGCTCGAACAGTTTGTTGATTGCTTGGCTTGGGACTGTGTTTTTTTCTTTATTTCCAGGTTGTCACAATCCTGATATTGTCGCACCAATAATGTTTTCACACTATCGTCCTCAATTTTTTTCATGATCTGCTGTTTCAGATGCATGATTCTCTTTTTGGCTGTTATAGTATCGGACAAATCTTTTGTGAAGTATGCTTCATTCAAATATACTTAATCTGGCGCCAGACATTTTCACTAATAAAACAATTAGATGTCCAAGAACATAAACAAAATTACACACTCCTTTATTCTGTTTATTGTTTCAACTGTTTTTTTAACTAACCGGTAAATTAAGAGTATAGTAGTAAAGTTTAGCCTTACGTTTTTACTTTCCTAATTTAAAAAGAACCTCCATTTTATTTATCATATTATAAATTGTCCCAGTACAATTTTTTTTCTTGTAACTCTGTTATCTTAATTCTACAAAAAAAATATTAATGAAAAAAAATGTTTGTCGTTTTGCAAAAAAAATGCAACTTCGGTTTATGGAGACCTTTGGTAGGCTTTGAAGGGTAAGCGGACAAAGTTTGGCATATCCTTCAATTGTGTTAATTAAGAATTTTTAAGAATTAATTAAATATTCAAAAAATGTAGAGATAAATAAAATCTCTATTTGCAAGGTTCGGATAGAACGTCGCCTTGAATATCATCTGTTTCTATCATATATATATATATATATATATATATATATATATATATATATATATATATATATATATATATATATGATATATATATATATATATATATATATATATATATATATATATATATATATATATATATATATATATATATATATATATATATATATATATATATATATATATATATATATATATATATATATATATATATATATATATATATATATATATATATATATATATATATATATCATATATATATCATATATATATCATATATATATATATATATATATATATATATATATATATATATATATATATATATATATATATATATATATATATATATAAGTTACTCATTACGTCTACTATTATCGCAAAGGTAATGGTTTCGTTTTAATAGATATTTTACAAAATGGAACGTCATAATAATAAGCGTAAACGATTTGTTATTACCTTAACAGAGAAACTTGAAGCAATTCAAAGTTAAGATAATGGTGAACTTCTTAAAAATATAGCGAAGGATTTAGGTGTAGCCGTGAGTACTGTTTCAGAGTGGAGAAAAAATCGCGAAAAACTTGAAAAATGGTGTAGTGTTTTGTCATCGCTCACACAGGCACGAAAAAGTATGAAAAGCGGTGAATACCAAAAAGTGGATGATTCTTTATTTTTATGGTTTACACAGAATTGAGAACGTGGAATACCAATTTCCATTTTTAATACATAAGGCAGTGAGTTTAAGCGAAGAGTTGCCGGTTATTAAAGCGCCTGTAAATTTTTCTGTAAGTCATGGATGGCTAGACAGATGGAAAAAAGACATGGTGTATGTCAACTGAAAGTTTTTGGAGAAAGATTATCGGCTGATGTATCTGCTGCAAAAAAATTTGCAGATAATTTTGAGCAGTTTATGAAAGAACATGGTTTACAACCAGACCAAATCTATAGTTGTGATGAAACAGGCTTGAATTACAAAATGTTACCGTCAAATACCTTAGCTTCAAAAACGGAAGCTGGAGCACCTGGTTACAAACGTAGCAAAGAACGTATTACTGTTCTTGCATGCAGTAATGCTTCTGGAAGACACAAACTCCCATTATTATGTATTGGTAAGTCAGCAAATCCACAAACCTTTAAGAATATTCGTCGCAATGGTTTTCCTGTTTTGTATAAAAATCAAAACAATGCCTGGATAAACGCGACTCTATTTAAAGACTGGTTTTTTGGAGATTTTGTTCCCAAAGTGGAACTTTTTAAAACAACATGGATATCCTAGAAAATGTATTCTGTTACTAGATAACGCCTCCACTCCACCCATGTGCGGAGCGACTTGAAAGTGCAAGTGTTGCGGAAACCGATGTTTGTGAATGGTTAAACAGTAATAGTGTGGAAGATGAAATGACTGACCAAGAATTAATTAAAAGTGTATGCAAAAATGCTAATAAAATAGATAGTGATGACGATGATGATAACGAAGTAGAAGCCACTGACAATATCCCAGTAAAAATGTCACATTCAGAAGGACTAGAGGCCCTAGAAAAAGCGTTAACTTATGTAAAACAACAAGAAAATGCAACCGCCGCGGACGTTTTGCTTATCAAACGTTGGAGAGACATTGCAGCCAACGATTTTCCGTACATATACACAAAATAAGTAAACTAATTGTTCTATTCTTTGTTTTAATAAAATACCTATGTACGTAATAGCATATCGTATAAATGCTTTTTAAGTCAATCTGCAATGTTGTATTCATTCTAAACTTCTATTTTATAAAAAAATTCGGATTAACCGAAATTTCGATTATCTGAAATCACTTTGGTCCATATTATTTCGGATAATCGAGATTCTACTGTATGTATGAGAGCAAATCATATCGCAATCGCACAGTGTGCCAAATCTTTTTGGTTTTAAGTTTCTTAATCCATATTGTTTTCTTTAGTTGATTGATGAAAAATTTTCTGATTGAAATTGAATCCAAATTTTTTAGGGTATTCGGGCGATCAGAGCCTGTAATGTGATAGTCTGCAAAATATATTTTACATCTGTCTTTTCCTTTAAAATTTGTTATGAATTTTAACTGTATCGTGACGCTATTTTAATAATTTCATCGATGGAGAGGTAAAGTCAGAACCTTGTTGTAACACTAATCGTAAATATTTAGTAAAAATAGGTTATGATCAAAGTCTACCAGTCGTCTATTACATGAAATCTGAAAGTTCATTATATTGCAGTTTCAAGAGCGATCACATGAGAACTGTGTAGTTTTGAAAGTTAACTTTTGACTTAAGGGGTTAGTTTTGGGGGGTGAAATCTGAAGTGAAAAAAAAATTTTTTTACTAGGTCAATCATATAACGTAATATCGCTGTCCCCCCCTTATCTCGAAAAGTACTGATTCTGGAATATTCTCCACAGAGTGTAGATTGAACAAAAATTATCACGAGCGCATTACCTTTAATAATTTATCTGCTATATAAAAAAAAAACAAAAATTTTAAGGTCATCATTTTTCAGTATAGATCGGGAAAACTTTGTTGGAAACTCATTTGGGATGTGTTTTGTGAAGTCACTGATCATTTTATACTTCCGTAACAAAACAGACGTACCGAACACTAATTGCGCAAGTACAGCTTGCATTTGACCGGTTATTTCAGTTCGACTACTGCGCAGCAAACTGCACATTTCAAATCATTTTTTAACTCAAGACTGAGGACTATATACATATATGTTACATACATACGAGGGCTATCTTTTAAGTTTTTACAAAAACAATGAAAGAAAAAAAATCGCCTTTAAGATTTATACACTTTTGCATGCATTCGAACCAATTCCCGAAACATTTTTTCCACTGAAGTTGGTACCTCAAAAACATCATTTTGGAAAGATTCAACAGCTTCTTTAGGTGATGAAAATCGCTGTCAACGCGGACAATGAGACATTAATTCGATGTTTTTCTCCGTCAAATAATCAATTGTTTTACGTGCTGTTTAAGAGCTGGCATTGTCGTGATGAAGAAGATGGTGTTTTCGGTTGTTTTCCTGATTTCATCGACGATTTCTGGAAAACAAATTGTTGTAAAGCAATGGTCCCGTATAACCCAAGAAACAAGCGATCATTTGCTTGATTGTGCTTCGCAAACGAACCACTTTTGTTGGATTCGGTTCATCTTGGAACACTCAAACAGTTGATTGTTACTTAGTTTTCGGTTCGTACGAATATATCCAAGTTTCGTCTCCTGTTACGATGCTGTATACGGATTTTGTATGTCTTCGGCCGAATTTTTTGAGCATTTCCTTACACCAATTGATACGAGCCTGTTTTTGAATTTCCGTCAAACTATGCGGAATACATCGGGAATATATCTTTTTCAAAGCTAAATGTTCATGCAAAATCGAATGTACTGCAGCCTTCGATATGCCTAAGTATGCCTCTATCTCACGGTAAGTCACATGCCGATCCTCTTCAATCGTGTTGCGCACAGCATCGATGTTTTTTGGAACACCGATTTTGGTCGACCTTCACGAAATTCATCGCTGACGGAAGCACGATCATGACGAAATTCTGCAAACCAATTGTAAACAGTCTTTTCTGATGGTGATTCATTACCAAAAAATGAACGAAACTATTCGAGGCATTGTTGTTGAGTTAGGCCTTCACTAAAATGGTAAAAAATCATCCAACAAAAACCTTCACGTAAAATTTCCATTTGTTGAATTTCTGAGCTGCTACGGTTTTAACAATAACAATTGTCAAATTTTACAACAGTGGTAATGTCACATCTCAATAGCGCCATCTAGTGGTCGTTTGGAAAAACTTAATAGGCGGCCCTCGTATAATTCTGTATTGTTCCATATTCTAAAAGTATCCCGACTAAATAGAATTGTTTTTTGGTAGTTCTATGTTCCTGTCAACATCAGTAAATTTTGATTTTTAGGTTGTTCTATTTGGCAACACAATATAGGTAACGTAGGTGGAGGTCTTTTACTCTTGTTATTGTCTCTGTTTTTTTTACATGTGGCCAGTAGCCAAGGATTAAACAAAAATGCTATTTTATATTCAAAATCAACATATAATGTGTGCAATCACAATGTTTTCAAAAATTTAGTTATTCCTGCGATTTTTTTGGTTTATAATGATGTCGGTTCTCTGTTGTTTGTTTATTTTTCTACCCGCTGATTGTCGCGCTTATAAGTAAAGAACTAAGAAAGATAAGGACATACGGACTTCAGATTCGAATCCCGTACTGAAATTTGACTTTTGGTTCTACATCCGATTTATGAAGGGTGATTTATAATTCAAGATCCGCAGAGATAAAGAAAAACGAACCTTAGAGCGTCTCATATTTAACCTTTTTTTTCACTTCCATTTAAGCCAGCAGTAGCATACTCTATAATTAAAAGGTATAGAAAAAATCGATTTCTTCGGTAGTTCAAACTCCCAAAATTGTTTTCCAGTATCTGGTCAAGCCGATGGTAACTAGTAACTCAGGTCTCAACAAGGTACGGAAAAAATTTTCGGATTTACTTCCAGTTAAATCGAATATTTATTTATAACTAAAATCAAAATATATATAAAAAAAACCGACCAAGTTCAAGTCGGACTAAAATAAAATCATATTTCGGTACAAGAGCGAGTCTCCACTCGGTTACAGTTACCTCGACCATACGTCAAGAAACATAGATTTCCCACAGTTTTGTTTTATACCAGATAAATTGTCAAACGTAATACACTTGTGATAATTTTCGCTCAATCTAGACTGTATGGAGAATATCCCGGAATTTTTTCAAAATTTTTTGATCAGTATTTTGCGAGATAAGGGGGAGACATCGATTTTTGGCACTTTTTTAAAAATAACACAAAGAAAAGTGCGCGAAAGTATTACATCATATATGTTTTTGAACTCGTGTTTGCACTAGCTTTCATTTGATACCCCACTTGATGACCTGGCAAAAAAAAATTTCACTTCTGATTTAACCTCCCCAAACCGGGCGGGGAACACTAAAAAGAACTTCTGCTACGAATTTCTTATTGTCCTAAATAGGCCACCCATGAAAACTGCTTCTCTGTATTCTACTTCCAGCTTTCGGTTACAGCGTTTTCACTGGTTTATAACTCGGTAACAAAAAGAAATAAATGAAAAATAATTTTCAAATTCAGATCCTTTAAGGCCTGAATCCTGAAAATTTGGTCATATTTCTCACATTTCATGCGTCCAGTTAAACCAAAAGTCGTTTATAACTGTATAAAGAGAAACTTCCGCCTTTCAGTTTAACTCACGAATCTTATAACTCAGTAACCCAACGGATGGAATAAAATCAAATTTCAGATATTCGTGTTCCGAATATGCAAAACTGACCATCTATTGTATTTACGGCTTCCGGAGAAGTAAGTATGGTAACTGACATAGATAAGGGGACTAGGTTTGTAAACTTTTCTTTTTCTGTATATCATAAATAACAAAGCAATTTGATTTTAAGTGTTGAAATTGAAAATTACCCGTAGGATTCCGGTAAATTATCAAAAAACGGGATAAACGGTAAATTACGGCAATTTTACTAATTCTTCAGCATTTTTTTTGTAGTAAATAATTTACTACGACGCCAAAAGGCCTATAAGAATACGATGCCATGAGATAACGGTATCTGAATACTTCCACTTTAACAACTTTTCTGTACCCAAATTTACCTAAAGCAGTTTGTATATCGGGGCACTTCATTCTTCTAACATCGTCACTCAATTTGTTGGGCGTTAATTTGAGAGCAAATATGTCCTGGCATGAGCGTGTTGCAGGCATAGCAAGGAGAGCTTCTCAAAAGTTGGGAATATTGTTTCGAACCAGAAAGCTTTAGACTCCACAACAACTGTTAATACTTTACAAAGCTCAAATTCGGCCAACTATGGAATACTACTCCCATGTTTGGGGCTCCGCTCCCAAAATACACTGCATTTGTTGGATTCTATTCAGAGAAGAGCTGTTCGTCTGATTGGAAACCTGGAACTGACCGGCGGCCTTGATTCGCTGGAACATCGAAGAACGGTTGGCGACTTGAGCCTATTCTACAAGTATTTTCATGGAAAGTGTTCGGAGGATGTGGCCCGCTTAATTCCGCCCAGAGCAGTGCATGTTAGAAATACGCGTCGCGCTGATACTTCACATCCGTATGAGGTTCAGCTTGTTACTCCTCGTACAACGCTTTTCAAGCAGTCTTTTATATGGAGAATATCATCCCTTTGGAATAATTTGCCCAGGACTGTGTTTCCCACCGAGTACAATTTACAGCGATTCAAGAACAACGTGAATCGCTTTTTCCGCATACGTGTAGCGCCTGTAGCGCTTTAGGGACCTCCCTGCAGCACCCATTAAAAAAAAAATATCTATTATAATTTGAAAGTTTGGCAGTCTTCTCAATAGCGTGATGATGTTTGCAATAGAATAATTAGCCTTCAGGATTCTCATTAAGCCTAATTTCTTGCATTGGATCTCGGGACAAAAGTGGATACTTACATAAAAGACAAGATATATTTGTTTTGAACAGAATATATTTTTATCAAATTATTGTCATTCTTGCATTCGTATGTGCCATTCTAGTGTAATCTAGATCTTTTTTTCTACGGTAATAATAACCCGCTTTTAAAACCGAGACATAAAAAGAGGATTAGAACTTTTGCTCTGCCCTTATCTATATTAGACGCAACAAAGAATAACATTGAAAAATTGAAAAAAATTTGATTCAGTAACAAAGATAAGTGGAAAATTGTTTTAAAGTTTGGGCAATTTTACCTGCTATTTACCTTACCTTAGTACGTTTTATATTTATTTCTTACAATTGACGAGTTTTTAGCTTTCCTATTAAAAATATAGTAAAGTAACGTAAAATACCATTTTAATTTAAACTTAGTTTGCCTTTAAAGTATTTATTAATAGAGATGTAAACAATAATAGCTTGAATTTATGTTTAATTGAAAGAGAAATTTCAGACAATTGAAGGAAATTAGGACAATTTAAAGGTTACGTTTTAATTCTATATGAATGATAGCTTTTATATTATAAAAATGATTGTTAGTATGTATTAATATAAATTACTAGAGTTTCAGCATCTGGTGTAGTTAATAATAGCAAAATTTGATCGCTTGTCTGAGATCTTTAAACCTGATTAACAGTTATTGATAATTAAAGTATAAGGATTCTGTTATAACTCACGCCTTAATTACTATAAAATTATATGTTATTCGCATAATAATTTATTAACAACTTGTAAGAGCTGATAAAAATTAACCATACCTATTTTATATGACAGTAAAGATTTATCGGTCATAAAGATAAATGTATTGGTCTCAAATATAGTGTATTATTATTCGAATCTTTATTTAAACTTGCAGTTTAGACAATAACTCAGATTGCAGCACTTAGATGTCGCTTTTTTTCCTTCTCTGTACACACATTTATCTATATCTATTATATTAGCGAATGGTAGCGTTCGTGTTTCGTAGATAAAAATCCGATAGAAACTGGTATATATAACAGTGCGTTACTAGATACATCTGGTCACACAAAAGGCCTTTCAGATAGCATTTGGAAGTGAGACGCTCCTCTCTGACGCTTCTGTCAAGCTCATTCCAAAGCAACTGAATGGGGTTCAGGTCTGGATTCTGTGGTCGCTAGGCCATCATTTTGAGCATTTTTTTCCTCTTGGTTTGCTAGATTGTCCTTATGAAGCTTTGCCCCCCCCCCCCCCCTCCCATAGTACGTTTAAGATCCTTGTCATACATCATTACGAATCCCTTTCCGATTAATCGCAACCCAGATGATACAGACCTTACAAACTATCGACTCATTATCCTCCTGAGTTATATATACAAATTATTTACTAAAATACCTACCAAACGTCTAACAAATAAATTTCAATTTTTACTCTCAAAAGAGCAGGCAGGTTTCCGCACAGGGTATGGAACAAACGACCATCTGCTTACAGTTAAAATCCCCATCGAAAAATGTATAGAATATAATAAGCCTCTGATGCTCATATTCGTGGACTTCAAAAAGGCTTTTGATTCTGTAAACCAGCAGAGGCTGTTGGAAGCGCTTGCTAAATGTCGTATTGATCATCGATACTCCAGTGTAATTAAATACATATATGAAAATGCCACCGCTAATATCAAAACACAAACTAACCAATCCACCAGCAAATTTTAAATCGAAAGAAGAGAGCGCCAGGGTTATGCTATCTCTCCCAAGCTTCTAGAAAGTATGATACAATCAATAAACTGAGAAAAAATGGGGCTTAACATTGATGGTGAAAAGTCACCTTTGTTTTGCCGACGACATTATCTTAATAACAGACAATATACAAGAATCACAAACTATGCTGCATATGCTTCAAGAAGCTTCAGGAAGGGTTGGTTTAAAAATGAATCTATCCAAGACTCAGTTTATGACAAATCTTGTATTAAATAACACTATAAAACTGAATAACGTCGAGATCGAGGAAGTACACCGAGATAAATACCTAGGACGTGAAGTCAGCATAGGACGAAACAAGCAAATACATAAAATTTAGTGGAGAATAGATCTCTCCTGGACGATATATGGCAAACTAGGATATATATTTAAATCTAATCTTCCGATTTGTTTAAAAAGAAAAGTTTTTGACAGATGCGTACTACCCGTTGTTACGTACGGAGCCGATACTCTCACATTGACCAAGAAAAATATCAACAAAATATATGTCATGCAAAGAAAAATTGAGAGATCACATTCCAAATCACTTTGTCAGGAAAAGAACGGGCGTACAAGACGAAGTCAAATTAATTCTATATCTTAAATAGAACTGGGCTAGACATGTTGCTAGATTTAAGGATGAACGATGGACAAAAGAAATTATAGAGTGGCGACCAAGATTCGATGCTTATCGAAGTAGAGGTAGACCACCAAGTCGGCGGACTGATGATTTGAAGAGAGTAGCTGAAAATTAAGTACAAATGGCCCAGAACAGGAAAATGTGGCAAGACTTGAAGGAGGCTTTCGTCCAGCAGTGGACAGAATAAGCTGATGGTGATGAGATGGTACGGCATTTTGCATTAAAATTTTTTTATAAGCTCCCACTCCAACCAAAGAGAACCACCACCCACACTAAAGCAGATCCACCTCGATGCTTGACAGTCGGAACAATACAGTCTTGTGTCATTTTTTGAGTCTTAGAACGACGCATGAAGATTCTCGATTTTTAGCTGAAAATTTGGAATTTCGATTCTTCGGTTCTTACTCTTCAGTTGTCCAGGAACGATTGTTTTGCTTCCACTAAAGCTGTTTGACCTTATTGCCATAATAACGGCTTTTTGGTCGCAATACAACCATGAAGATTACTCTCCTGAAGACGCCGCTGATTGATATTATTTCATTACATCCCCGATTAAACACCGCAGCAATATCTGGGGCTGTTAATCTTCTATTTTTCGCTTACTCATCAGTCTAATATATTCCTCTTCTGTATTGGATGTTATTCGTGATGGTCCAGGCCGGGGGCGATCCCTAAGAGTTCCTGTCTCTCTGTAACATAATGTTAACGTAATATAAGATTGACAGTCGAAGCACAAACTTAATTTTTTCGCTATGTTCCGCACTGATAGCATTTCTCGATGTAAAGTAAGCATGGCTGAACGAGCTCCTATGGAGAGAGGCTTACCATGAGACATTGAATGTGAAAATTCAAAACGAAACGTGAAAAAAAAAACACAAGTGAGCAGAACAAGGTCTGATGAAAAACTTGCGAGCTGGGAAGTCGGAGCTCCGGAGGGCAGTTTTTTTTTTAGTGTAAACAAACATCTAAAACAAGGGATGAGTACAAAATGTAAGATACGAAGTGTTGAGTTCAAGGATGTATAAAAATCATAAGTATTATGATTTTTTTTATTCTAATTTTTGATGCAACAAATGCTTATAAAAAAAATCTACAAGTGATTATTTCCATCCAAAAGAATATTGTCTTAGGAAAATGGTAAAGGGTTAAAGTGAATTTAATGCGAAAATAATTCACTGTATAACTTGAATTTTAACAAGGTGTCCATACTTCCGTGAGCGGTAATATGTATGTATGTATGTATGTATGTATGTATGTATGTATATATATATATATATATATATATATATATATATATATATATATATATATATATATATACCAGGTGTACAAGTATAAAATGCGGATTTTTTTTCTAAAAAAACATGTTAAATTCGGAAGAATGGTAAAAAGTGCTTTATTCAAAGTATGCTCCATCGCTTGTTATACATTTTTCCCATCTTCCGGGCAATTTATGAATACCACGCCAGTAAAAATCTTCCCCTTTTGCTGCGAACCATTCATCGAGCCATTTTTTCACATCTTCGTACGAACCAAAGCGCTGCTCAGCAAGTGCGTGACCTATCGATGCAAACAAGTGGTAATCGGAAGGAGCCAAGTCTGGTGAGTAAGCCGCATGGGGTAGAACTTCCCAGCTGAGTGCTTCCAACGTGTCGCGAACTGGTTTTGCCGTATGAGCATCGTCATTAAGAAAAATGACTTTGTGTTGCCTCTTTCGGTATTCTGGCCTTTTTTCAAGCAGCGAATGGTTCAAATCGGTCAATTGTTGTTGGTAACGTTTAGTATTAACCGTTTCCCCAGGTTTTAACAGCTCATAATAGCCCACGCCCCTCTGGTCCCCAAACACAGAGCATCGTCTTTCTGCCAAAGCGATTCGGTCTTGCGGTCGATGTGGATGGTGCGCCTGGGGCTACCCATTATTTTTTGCGCTTGGGATTCTCAAAATAAATCCACTTTTCATCCCCTGTAATTATACGATGGAAAAAAAAAAACGACTTCCTTTTGTACCGAGCGAGCAAAATGTCACGTGTTTTTGCGCTTTTCCATTTGCCTGTCGTTCAACTCATGTGGTACCCATCTACCGGTCTTCTGAATCTTTCCCATCTCTCGTAGCCGATTGGAAACAGCTTGTTGACTAACGCCCAATTGCTCGGCGAGTTGTTTTTGTGTTTGCGAATCATCTTCATCCAACAATGCTTGCAATTCCACATCTTTGTATTTTTTTTGGCGGTTTTCCACGTTCCTTGTCTGCAACATCGAAGTCACCACTTTTGAAACGCCGAAATCATCGTCCACACGTATCTTGCGATGGAACATATTCACCGTAAGCTTCTCGAAGTAATTGGTATGATTCAACAGCAGTTTTCTTCAAATGAAAACAAAAAATTAATGCTGTCGGCGAATGCTCTTTGTTCGGCATAAATTTCGATATATTGAACGCAACACAACACTATGCACACACTTTTCCAATTTATCACTCGTTGATGACACAACAAAATGGCGCAGTGTCAAATCTTTATAGCACAAACTGCATTGGTGCACCATCTGTTGTCTGAAATCCGCATTTCATACTTGTACACCTGGTCTATATATATATATATATATATATATATATATATATATATATATATATATATATATATATATATATATATACATATGTACATACCAGGATACCTTCAGAATACATAGAAAAAATTCGTCATGAAACACAATTTTTAAATATACTAAGTAAATAATTGCTCCCGTTAGGTATATACGTTTTTATTTAAATAGTTGCCGTTTCAATAAGAAATTGTAGCAAATTTCATTTAGGAAACTATTTTTGTCGTTATATCTATACCAGCATTTCTTGATTTGGATTACTTGTGTGTGAATTACAATATATTATTAATTTTTATTTTCATTAGTATTGTGTGTCCTTCTCATTCAATATTAATTCTTGCATGTCTAAATTTTTTCTTTCAGACTTTTTTAAATGACCTTTTGCTATTTTTTATTTTATTTTTTTTACCACAACAGATTCAAAACGAAAAATATACGATGCCAGAGGAACTAGAAGTTCGACGACCAAGTCTTCAAGGAGCTACAGAAGTTATTTTGATTCCCACAACCCATTTTCTCAACGTTATTTCGGTAGTTACAATATAATTTCTGATTTTTTTTTTAAGTGTGCTAATATGATTTTTTGTGTATTTTTGCTAGCTGACTTTTATAACAAAGAACTGTTTTTTATTCCCGTTTACCAGAAATATATTTTTTTCTATTTATAACAAAATTAACAGTACTTCTCTAAAAGATTTTTTATCAATAACTATAACAACGGTACTCGTATTTATAATATACACACTTTAATTACTATCTGTAGTGCGGGAAATATTTAACTTATTGCCCTAATGGACCACCTGGTAAGTAAAGCATTATCCAGGATCTTTTCAAAATTCGATTAAGTACTAAAGCTCATTGCTACCAAAACTTCATTTGAGTTCATCAAATAATAAACGGGTAAAAATAATTTTTCAGGTTTTGTACGTGAAATGTTTCGCAAAATTTGAACTCATATTAACAGAATATGACAGGTCGGATAAAAATTAATAATTAAGAGTGTGAAATAATGAGATATGGCCTTAAACCTAAAATAATTTATTGCCCGTAGCATATTTTTTGACTGTTTCCAGTCTTGTTTTACTAAAAAATTGAGAAAACTGTTGGCAGCATTAATAGTTTTATTATTCACTAGCCGTGCCCGCGGCTCCGCTCGAGTGGACTTGATTCACTATTATCGTCACTACTTATTCCTTATATTACCTAACGTAATAAAATATATCCTATAATTTGGCCAGAGAACATATGTATGAATTAAAAAAAGAAACCGTAAATCGGTGTAAGTGGTTGTCAAGTGATAAGCGCTCTAACGGACATACAGACAGAGAGACATTGCATTTTTTATATTGTATATTATATTCTTTGCTACATGACATTGTTCCATATTTAACGGTTTAGACAACGTATTGCACTAGCGGCAAACTTGTTCCGACTTGATTCACTATTATCGTCACTGATTATTCCTTATCTTACCTAACGTAATAAAATATATCCTATAACCTGGCCAGAGAACATATGTATGAATTAAAAAAAAAACTGGTTCTCGAATGATAAGCGCACTAACGGACAGACAGATAGACAGAGAGACGTTGGATTTTATACATATTATAGATTTATTTGAAGTTACGGGGCATAATTTTTTCCCGCGGTAAAATAATGTATCACCTTCAGTTGTGTTTTTTTTCATTTTCAATAATGTAATATTTGCTTGCTTGACAGTTTGCCTTTTTTGTAAAAGTAAAAAATTTACTTTTAAGGAAGGGGGAAGGGTGGACCATTGAATTGACTTGTTTTTCAACACTAATAACAAAAATGATAACAGATATTAACTTTTTAATTTATTTAATATTTAGTTTATATTAAAAATTACACTTCTTGTTTGAAATCACATTTTTTAATGAAGGACAAATGCCAAATATAAACATTAGATTCACTAAAAAGGGACTAAAAGTTTAACCTTCGTTTAGTTTCCATGGGATCTAGAACGTCTTGCTGTTCGGTTTAATATTGTTTTTAACATGGTAATATTTTTTATTGTAAATATCACCAAATAACCCTTTTTATAAGATTTGGGATAATAATTCGAATCACAGCCTTATAACAGGTAGGAAACAACGAAATTTCTAATCTTATTTTTGCATCCTCATAAATTTAGTTAGCTTGCTGGTGTTCTTATCAATTTAAAGCCCATTTTTCCATATCAGACCAGTTTGAAAGTTACGCCTTCTTCAGGCAATGTTTTACCAAAATTATTACATTATTTTATTTTAAATACAGAAAACCATAATACCCAGGCATTTTTGTTGGATCCATCAACTCTTAGATTAGATTGAAAGCATGAAAAAGCTTGGGAATACAGCTTTCAATAGGAATAGGAAGCATGTGTCATTCAAAATTTTCGTGTATTAATTTAATTACAATTACGATGCAAATACGATAAAATTTAATTACGATTTGTGATATTTGAAATTTACTACTACTAAGTTAATGTTAATACATAAATACATTAATATATACCTCGTAAAGTAGATGAGTCAATTCTATAAGCTAAATAAAATTTCAGAATAGCAAAACGTGAAACTAAATATGTTAGCAGCTAGTTATTCTTAAGCCATTATATAGAACTTTTGTTATTAAATAGCGATAATATAAATCATTACAAAGAAACTACAGCATTATGAATGTCTGTAAATATTCAAGAAATCTATTTTAGATTTAAATTTAAAATGAAGGATATAGGATAGCATTATTTTGGTGCTTTGTTTCACATTTATGAATGATGATGATAACGGTTATTTTGTTTGATATCTATGACGATCCAAATTGTTATTTACGCATTTTTTGTTTATTCATATCGCTGTTCGTGCAATCAGTTAGGCAGTTCGTCCAATCAGTTGGGCATTCAACCATGCATTTTGGGTAGGATGCGATTTTATTTTTTATCATGTGCGGGGACCAACATAACGTTAAATTTGAGTTTTCGGGGTCGGAGTGCACCCATATTGAAAACAGGGGTGTAAATAGTTTTTTTTTCATATATCTCGGCAACCTAAAGTCTGACAGAAATTTTGTTAAGGACTTTTTTCTAGATTCTACAATAATATACAATTTTTCTTAACTTTTTATTGTTACTTCAGTAATTAAGAAGTTACAGACAAAAAATAATGAAAACTTAGGGGATGAAAAACTATTACTTTTTAATAACTTTTATCTATCAATTTTTGTTTAAATGCATCAGAGCTGTTTTATAGAGAATTTTATATAAAATAACCGGTCAAGTGCAAAAAATTTTGGTACGGAATTATAAAATGAACAGTGACTTCACAAACGCAAAAATGAGTTTTCTACAAAGTTTGTTTCCAATCTTTACTGAAAACTGATGACCTTGATTTTTTTTTTATATATACCAGATAAATTATTAGAGGTAATGTACTTGTGATAATTTTCGTTCAATCTACACCCCGTGGGGAATATGCCAGAATTTTTTCAAAATTTTTTGATCAATAGTTTTCGAGATAAGGGGGGGCAGCGATTTTTCGCGATTTTTTAAAAATAGTACAAAGAAAAGTGTGCACAAGTATTACATTATATATATATATATATATATATATATATATATATATATATATATATATATATATATATATATATATATATATATATATATATTTTACTCGTCTTTTCACAAGCTTTCATTTGACACCACACTCGATGACCTAATAAAAAAAATTTTTTTCGCTTCCGATCTCACTCCCCAAAACTAACTCCTTAAATTAAAATTTAACTTTCAAAATTTCACGGGCCATCAATTCCTATATTATTGCCAAATTTCAACTTTCTATAACAAATAGTTTTGGAGAAAATCGGGTGTGACAGACAGACAGACGGGCGGACGGACAGACACCGAAGTCATCTTATAAGTGTTCCGTATGGAACACTAAAAAATTGACCTACTATTCTTTAGGATTTGGATTATTTTTAAGGGTTTCTTAGCTCTGCGAAGGGAGAAAGATCAAAGGTAGGTGAGGTAAATAGGTAGAAAAAATTATTGTTCCTTTATTTTTACATACAGGCTAGGCACCCTACAATTTACTTCATTTCTTGTGTTTCAGGGTAAAAAATTAAATTTGTATGTTTTGTAAAATCGTATATTGAGGTAAAATTATGAAATAAATTAATATTTGGTGTGTCCGTCCTTAGCTTTAATTACAGCAGCAATTCTTTGGGGCATGCTGCGTACAAGCCTAGTACATTCAGTTGTACTTATGACATCCCACTCATCCATCAAAGCGCTTTTTAGCGCTGCTTTTGATGTTATGCTATGCTCTCGTATCTTGCGCTTTAGAATACCCCAAAGATGCTCGATAGGATTTAGATCTGGAGACTGCGCCGGCCAATCCAACAAGACAACGTTATTGTCTCTAAACCAGCGCATCGTAGCCGCTAATTTATGACGTGCATTATCTATCTGGAATTTAATGTCGTCTAAATTAGTGTCGCCAAAAATGCGCGTTAGCGAAGGCATCAGTACAGTTTCTAGTACATTTATGTACTTTTGGCTGTTCATGCTGCCTTCACAAACGAACATTTCGCCGACACCTTTAGCAGCCATGCAGCCCCAGATCATAGTGCTGCCTCCTCCGTGTTTTACAGTAGGTACCACGCAATCTGGATGGTATTCCTCGCTAACACGCCGCCTCACGAATGTCACATCTGACGTTCCGAATAGCTGTAAGAATAGAAAAAATACTCAATCAAAAAATTAATTATTTTGACTAAAACGGATTAAATCAAGAGTAATTGTATGTAGTTATTTGTTAAAATAAATCATATAAAAACTTACCTCAAAGTTGGATTCGTCGGACCATACAACATTAGACTAATCCTCGTCGCTAAAATTTTGGTGCTTCAGAGCCCACTCTAAGCGTTTCTTCCTATTGGTTTCTGAAAGCCAAGGCTTCTTTCTAGCTTTGCACCCTCTTAATCCAGCTTCTGTCAGTCTTCTCCTTGCCATTCGAGAATTAATCGGCATCCCAATCTCTTCCGACAGAGTTGCAGCGAGCTCAGATGATGTTTTTTTTTTCGATTTTTAATAAACTCGCGGATGAGTTTTCTGTCCTGTCGCTCATTAGTCTTACATTTTCTGCCCGTTCTCATTTTGTTGGCCTGGGAGCCAGTCTCCATAAACCTTTTAATAGCACTTTGCACTGCGCACCGAGAATAATTTACTTGGTTACTTGGCTATTTCTACTTAGGACTTACCTTGTTCGTGTAGGGTTTGAATTTTAATTCGTTTTTCGATACCAAGGTCATTTTTCTTAGGCATTTCTCAAATATAAGAATGTCCTGTTCACAAATAAAACACGCACGGAAGCTTCTTGACACTACAAGTAGTAAAAAGAGACTGATAAAACATTAAAAATATTTTTCATAAAACCTCATTATCGCAATTTTGTGGACCAGGTGTTTTATGGACCTGTAAAAGAGATTGTCTATTGTTTAAGTTAGCTTTTGACAGCGCCGCCTATAATATTGTTAAAAAATTTAGTTTTTTTTAAATATTTTATGAGTTTACGTGTTTCTTAGGGGTGCCTAATACTTTTGACCAAGGCTGTATATATTATTTATATTATTATATTTTATGGTTTTTTTAAAATCAATTTATTAATATATTTTTTAATAATATTGTATTTTTTAATTAATACATATTTGAATATTTATTAATTTATAATTTTTTTATCATTCTTATATCTTATATCATTACAATTTATATTAGTATATAATAATATATAGTAATATTTAATAATTCAGTAAATGATGTAATTAATGATTATATTTTGGCGGTCAAATAGTTTTTTTTTATACCGGATAAATAACAAACGTAATAATTTTCGCTTAACCTACACTTTATGGAGACTATTCTAGAATTTTTTCAGAATGTTTTGATCAGTACTTTTCGAAATGGGGTGAGTGGACAGGGCTTTTTAGTCAATTTTTAAAAAATAATATGAAGAAAAGTGTGCGCAAGTATTACATGATATATATTTTTGAACTCGTGTTTTCACAAGTTTTTATTTGACATGCCACTTGATGACCCGGTAATTTAATTTAAATTTAACTTCCAAAACTACACGTCTCTGATTAGGCTTTTAATTTCTATATTTGTGCCAAATTTCAACTGTCTATGTCAAATAGTTTCGGGGTGTGACAGACGGATAGACAGACAGATACCAAAGTGATCTCATGAGTGTTCCGTACGGAACACTAAAATATATTAATAAATTAATAAAAAATATATATAAATAAATTAATAAAAAATATGTAATCAAATTAATAAAAAATATATAAAATATAATAATATAAATAATATGTATGTAAAAATAAAGAAACAATTTTTTTACTAGCTATATACCTTATCTACCTTTGACCTCCCTTCCTTTGGAGCGCTAAAAAACCCTTAAAAATGGTCAAAATCATAAAGAATAGTAGTCAGTTTTTTTTATACAAAATTCTCTATAAAAAAGCTCTCATGCATTTTTCAAATAAAATTAACAGAAAAATAGATATTAAAAATAACGGTTTTTCTTCCCATAAATTCAATTCATTATTTTTTGTTTATAACTTCTTAATTATTGAAATAACAATAAAAAGAAAATTTGTAGATTATTATATAATTTATATATATTTATAAAATTTTTGTCATACTTGACAGTTACCGAGATATATGTAAAAAACCATTTACACCCCTATTTTCAATATGGCTGCCAAATAGGTGCACTCCCCGACCCGAAAACTCAAATTTAACCTAACTTTAGATCCCCTCGACATGATAAAAAAAAAAAATCGCATCCTACCCAAAATTCCCGGTTGACCTTTTTTAACGACCGGATTATGTTGAGTGATCGGATTATGTTGAGTGATACTGAAAAAAGTGGAAAATTTTGTTTGTTCAAAAATTAGTAAAAATAGAATACTTATTATTATTAATAGGTGTTTCTGTTAATAATGTCGATTTTTTGGCAACATTTAAGGGTTTATTTCCATCACAAAATGAATTACCTTAATAATCAAAGAATTGGCCATCGTTAGCTATGACTTTTTTTGATCTTTCTGTCAAAGAAAGGATTCCGCACCAGAAGAACGTTTCATCTTTTGGGCCCAACCATTCATCAAGCCAAATTTTCACTTCTTCCTAAGAATGTAAGTGTTTTCTGAAAGTCCGTGCTGCATCTATCAAAATAAATGGTTGTCTGAAGGGGCTAAGCTCGGTTAATACGGTGGGTAGGGTAGAACGTCCCATTTGATGTTTTCCAAATAGTTTTTAACACATTTTGCAACATGGGGCCGAGCATTGTCATGTTGAAAAATGACTTTATCGTGTCTTTGGGCGTATTCTGGTCGTTTTTCCTTCAATGCTCGGTTCAACTTTTTCAATTATTGTCGGTATCGATCGCCAAAAATCGTTTCAGCAGTTCGTAATACACAGCTCCTTTACTGTCCTACCAAATACACAGCAAAACTTTCTTTCCTTGTATATTGCGCACTGGTTGTGATGTTGAAGGCTGGCCTGGGCCTACCCAAGTTTTTTGAGTTGGAGCATGTTCACTATAAGCTTTAACCAACAATCGATAACTTTCAGCAGCCGTTTTCTTCAAATGAAAGAAGGTTATTAAACTTCCCAGCAAAACGTCTTTTTCTGGTACGAAACACGACATATTCAAAGATATGAAGAACTGTGTTTTTCTCTCAATGACAATTAATAATGAACTGGCTTTTGATGGTGTATGTTTACCTTCCAAAATGTCATAGATGTTACTAGTCTATACCAACAAGTGTATTAGTAACGCCATCTCTTCGCAAAATCGACATTAATAACCGAAACACCTATTATATATAGATGGCTTAATTAATAATATATTTTTCTTTTTTTGATAAAAACAGTTTTATTTTTTATTTATTTAAAGATAAATGATAACAATTGTTATTGTAGTAGGACTGGTGCAACGTAGTAAAAAATAAGTAAATGGTTTTTTGACCCGCCACTTGATTGTTGATTTCTTTATATAAATTTTCATGTGTTCCTTTTGAGAGTAAAAGCTATGTGGTTTAGTACATATACCAAATATGTCAAGATTTTTCTTTCTAAGGAGGAAATTTTAAAAGTCTATTTAGAACGTAAAAATTAATACTACGATACATCCCTTTTAATTCACAAAAAAATTATGTAACGAAGTTTCTTTTCTTATTTTACGGAAACAAAGTATGGGCACAGGATAGGCCAAATAAACGTTTATTTATTTTTAGTGTTCGGTACAGAACACTCGAATCACTTTGGTGTCTGTCTGTCATACTCGATTCTCTCTAAAACTATTTGCCATATTTTGAAAGTTAAATCAGAAGTGAAAAATTTTTTTTACTATTTTATCGAGTGGGGTGTCAAATAAAAGTTTGCGGAAACACAAGTTCAAAAATATATTTTGTATAATACTTGCGCACACTTTTCTTTGTATTATTTTAATAAAATGTCCGAAAATCTTTGTTCCCTCACCCTATCTAAAAAAAAGTACTGATCAGAAAATTTTTAAAAAATTCTGGAATAGTCTCCATAAAGTCTGGATTGAGCAAAAATTATCACGAGAACACTAAGCTTGATAATTTATCTGGTATAAAAAACTATTTGACCGACAAAATGGTAAAGATTTATTCCGTCGAAACTTGTGAATATAACCGGGACAGAGAGTAAACATTTACGTAGTAAGCTAGATTCCTTAATTGGCGACTAGGTAAAGATATATACATATCAGGGACCTAATTAACTTAGCCTAGGTAAGGATTTTATTTTATTTTAAACTAGCTGTGCTCGCGGCTCCGCTCATTCCTTATATTACCTAACGTAATAAAATATATCCTATAACCTGGCCAGAAAATAAATGTATGAATTAAAAAAAAAAAACACGTAAATCGGATAAGTAGTGCGCGAGAATTAAGCTCCCTAACGGACAAACAGGCAGACAGAGAGACGTTGCATTTTATATATATTATATTCGTTACATTGGAACATATGTATGTTAAAAAAAAGCACGTAAATCGGATAAGTGGTTCTGGAATGTTAAGCATACTAACGGACAGGTAGACAGACAGATAGAAAGGGAGACGTTGCATTTTATATATACGAGGCTGGTTTGAAAAGTCCGTGCAAAGTCCGAGAGATGGCACCACCGGCGCGTATCGAAGTCATGTTTAGTTAGTAGCATCTCTTGAATGAACGCACACCAAGTTTCAGCCATATTGGTCTATTTCTTTGTGTTTGGCATTCGTGTGAATCAAGGAAGTCGAGTGATTTTCAAGAAATGGACGAAAAAGAATTTCGTGTGGTGATTAAACATTACTTTATGAAAGGCAAAACGCCTCAGGAGACTAAAGAGAAGCTTGATAAATATTATGGTGACTCTGCACCTTCGATTAGAACAGTTTATAAGTGGTTTCAAAATTTTCGGACTGGCCATATGGGCACAAGTGACGCTGAACGTTCTAGACGGCCTGTGGAGGTTACGACTCCAGAAATCATTGATCAAATCCATGATATGGTGATGGATGACAGAAGAGTTAAGGTGCGTGAGATTGCTAGTGCTGTGGGCATCTCGACTGAACGGGTACATAATATTTTGCATAAACATTTGGACATGAGAAAGCTATCCGCAAGATGGGTGCCGCGATTGCTCAAGCTTGACCAAAAACGGAATCGTGTGAAGTGTTGCAAGGATGGTTTGCAGCTGTTCCAGAAGAATCCGGAGGACTTTAAGCGTCGTTTCGTCACTGTGGATGAAACATGAATACATTACTATACTCCTGAGACCAAACAACAATCTAAACAATGGGTTACCAAGGGGGATCTGCACCAAAAAAGGCGAAGACCGTTCCTTCGGCCGGAAAGGTTATGGCGACTGTCTTTTGGGATTCGCAAGGGATCATCCTCATCGACTATCTGGAAAAGGGTAAAACTATTACAGGTGAATATTATTCATCGTTATTGGACCGTTTGAAAACCGAGCTGCAAGAAAAACGCCCGCGATTGGCCCACAAGAAAGTCCTTTTCCATCACGACAACGCACCAGCACACACCTCAGCAGTTGTGGTCGCAAAATTAATGGAAATAGGATTCCAACTCGTTTCACATCCCCCCTATTCTCCACACTTGGCTCCCTCGGACTACTATTTGTTCCCCAATTTGAAGAAATGGCTGGCGGGACAAAGATTTTATCCAAACGAGGAGGTGATTGCAGACACTAATGGATATTTTGCAGACTTGGACAAATCCTATTATTCCGAAGGGATCAACAAACTAGAACATCGTTGGACGAAGTGTATAAGCCTAAAAGGAGACTATGTCGAAAAATAAAAAAGGTTTACCCCAAACACATAAGTAGTTTTTATTTTTGCACGGACTTTTCAAACCAGCCTCGTATTATAGAAGATCATAGATAACCTGGCCAGAGAGTAAATCTATGAATTAAAAAAAAAACACGTAAATCGGATAAGTGGTTCTCGAGTGTTAAGCGCACTAACGGGCAGACAGAGAGACGTTGCATTTTATGTATATTATATTCTTTGCTATATGATATTGTTCCATATTTAATGGTTTAGGCAATCTATTGCAGGAGAACACGCTAGCGATTTGATTCACTATTATCGTCATTGCTTATTCCTTATGTTACTTAACGTAATAAAATATGGCCTATAATCTGGCCCTATTTTATTACGTACTTCAGTGATAAGCGCACTAAAGGACAGACAGATAGATAGACAGAGAGACGTTGCATTTTATATATATTATAAAAGCAATCACCGTACGGAGCACTAAGTGCTCAAGTCCGACTTACACTTGGTCGGTTTTGATTAGGTTGAAACAGTCTGGCCGTAATAAAATTTTTACCAGTTTATTGGCACAGAAACAGCATTTCGTGATTTTTATAGATTATTGGTGTAACCCTAAAACATTTTTTTTTAATAAACTTGTTTTTATTGAACCCACCTGAACTCTATTATTAATTAATTAATATTACTGAGTAAATATATTTAGTGTTCTAAGCAGCTCCTATAATATGATTTTTTTATTACTCTTATATATGACTTCAGAGAAAAAATCGTATCAATAAGGTCAAGCGTAAACTACATAAATAAAAGATAAGTGGGGTGTTACCTAACAAACCAGATTTTCTTTATTCACAAGTCATATGCTTGTCAAGTTAGATCTTTTTTTAATATCATATTCATAATTGCAATCAATACATTCCGTTTAAAAATGATGGTTATATTCCTGTTACAATAATTTTTAATTAAATAAAAATCCAGAAAAACCATCCAATTTTTAATTATTAATATAAAGTTTCCTTAAATACACATTTATTTTCTAATAAAATTATAAGCATATTATGCTTATTTTTTATTGCAAAATTATTTAGATATTGAATTATGTATAGATCATTCATTTTTTGTAAATTAACAACATTTCATTTTTAAATCCGTTTTCAGTACGCGCAATAGTAATTCTCTAAATAATGTGATTCCTATACGTCAACACTACGACCTGAAATAACAAAAATTTCTAATTGCTTCGAATTATAACAGCTTTCCATTTTTAGAAAATTGTGTGTGTGTGTATGAAAGTCTTTATTATTCATATCTAACGTTTAACATGGCATTTTAGAATATGCATAACACCATTTAACTTCTTTTAAAACTAATTATTTCTACAATTTTTAATAAGTTCGTTTATTCTTGGAAATTAAAGATTTTTGATAAACTCTGTAAATTGCATACAAGATATATTCTTGTCAAATAGGGTATGAAGTCTTTATCACCATTATCAAGAGTTTAC
Source organism: Pachyrhynchus sulphureomaculatus (assembly GCA_019049505.1). Lineage (NCBI taxonomy): Eukaryota > Metazoa > Arthropoda > Insecta > Coleoptera > Curculionidae > Pachyrhynchus > Pachyrhynchus sulphureomaculatus. The sequence continues at coordinate 65,091,041 of CM032456.1, forward strand.
TACTATTACATTTGTGAAAAATATAAATCTCCATTTTTTGTTCTGCTCAGTGCATAGTCCAAATATCAGGTATTTTAGTATTCTGTCTTATTCCAAAGGAAATTTTACGAGACCTGATTATGAGCCAAAAATACAGCTAATTTTACAGTACAACATATTTATGTTGCGGTCAATAAATACATGTAATCCGAACGTTCACATTATTAGCCGACTTTAATGGTTAGTGTCAGATAAATTGTCATTCATTCGTATGTTTTGCACAAATAATAAAACTTTGTAACAAAACTCAGTTTTAATCGGGAATTCTAATATTTTGGAAAAAATATATATATTTTTGATATAACTATAATAAAACAATATATGGTACCAGGAAAACTTAATAAATAATATCCTCCTTAATGTTATGAAAAGCTTATATTTTTCTCTATCTATAGTTTTTCTTAGAGTTGTCTACGATTATTTCATAATGCTAATTTACGTTGATCTGAGACAAGCCCACGAAATATCTATTTATATACGTAGGTAACAATTCAGTTTACCACTTGACTAAAATTGGTAATACAAAGAACTCCATGCCGTTATTGTAGACGACTCTTAGGAAAATCGTATCCTTTTCAGCTTATATATCGGGATTGCAGCACAGGGATTGGCAGTAGCATCATCAATCTTCAACTTTTCACATTAGTTATTCATCATAACTCATTTTTACAGTATTAACTTTCTTTTTCAGATAAAAAAAGAAGAATGTACGACCAGTATGGCAAGGACGGCTTGTTGAATGGAGGAAGCCGGGGTAGAAGTCGCCATGACGATGACTTCGACTTCGGTTTTAGCTTCTTTACGTTTTAGAGATCCTGAGGATGTATTTAGGGAGTTCTTTGGTGGTAGCGATGTATTTGATCTCTTAAATGGTAGGTTGAATTTTGAAATTACATACGTTTACTTACTTCATTAGGTACCTGATATCTAAAAATGATAATTTTATTCTAATTTTATTTATAATATTAAATAAATTCTCATTTTTTAATTATGTACGAAATCTTCGAAGATTTCAGTTATTAAATTTGATAGTAATTGCATCCCTTTTTTATTCGTTTAGAATATTTAGAAATTCATCAGTTGTAAATTTTATATCAAAAATAGTAGATTAGGTGAGTTTTAATGTGTATTATTAAAAGCTTATGTTAATCTTAAGAAATAAAATAGAAGATTAAGCTGCATTATGACATCACAAAGTATAATGCTGTTTCTATGTGTTCTATAATTGGATATTACCCTTACATTCTTTTCGTCTATCGTAATGCTGTGAAGTATATATTGGTCTCACTTTTATAATGCATTCAAAAACTTCTGGAACTATAGCAAGTAAACATAAAAAAGTTTTTCATCTCAAATTTTATATATATATATATATATATATATATATATATATATATATATATATATATATATATATATATATGTATATGTATATGAGCATTTCCGTAAATTTTTGGTATATTAGTAATTCCAAAAAGAGAGAAATTTTTTTTGAAAGTGACACTCATTAGACTCGATTTAAATCGTTTCTTGGACCAGAAACAGTTATTCACGGCTGACCATGACTTTTTTAAGAACCTTTTTTTTACAGCTCAATATGCCAATTTTGCATGCCAAGAATGGAAAAACTCGCTAAATTGTCGTAAAAAGCGTCAAAAATTTGCATATTGCGCTGTAATTATTTCTGGAGGTCTAAGGAACGATTTAAATCGAGTCTAATGAGTGTCACTTTCAAAAAAAGTTTCTCTCTTTTTGAACCGCTGATATATATATATATATATATATATATATATATATATATATATATATATATATATATATATATATATATATATATATATATATATTAGCTGGGCCCGCGGCTCCGCTCGCGTGGACTTGAGTCACTACTATCGTCACTGTTTATTCCTTATGTTACCCAACGTAATAAAATATCTCCCATTATTTCCCCTTATCTCCCAATATTTCTTATCTCCCATTATTTCTCCTTATCTCCCATTATCTCACCATAACTCCCATTATCTAGACACTTATCTCTGCTTATCTCTCATTATTTCTCCTTATCTCCCATTATTTATACTTATCTCCCATAACGCACCTTATCTCCCATTATCGAGGCTTATCTCGAATTATCTCCCATTATTTCTCCTTATCTCCCATTATCTCACCTTATTTTCCCATTATCTAGGCTTATATCGAATTATATAGAACATATGTATAAATTTATAAAAACACATAAATCGGATAAGTGGTTCTCGAGTGACGCACTAACGGACAGACAGACAGAGAGAGCATTTTTATATATATTATATTCTTTGCTACATGATATTGGTCCATATTTAATGCTTTAGGCAGTGTATTGCAAGAGAACGCGTTAGCGGCAAACTTTTCTCCGACTTGATTCACTATTATCGTCACTGCTTATTCCTTATGTCACCTAACGTAATAAAATATATCCTATAACCTGGCCAGAGAGCATACGTATGTTTAAAAAAAAGCACGTAAATCGGATAAGTGGTTCTCCAGTGATAAGCGCACAAACGGACAAACAGACAGAGAGTCGTTGCATTTTATATATATTATAGATATTCTTTGCTACATGATATCGTTCCATATTTAGTGGTTTAGGCAGTGTATTGCAAGAGAACGCTCTAGCGGCAAACTTTTTTCTGATTTGATTCACTATTATCGTCACTGCTTATTCTTCATGTTACCTAACGTAATAAAATATAGTCTATAAGCTGGCCAGAGAACATATGTAAATATAAAAAAAAAGCACGTAAATCGGATAAGCGGTTCTCCAGTCATAAGCGCACTAACGGACGAACAGACAGACAGACAGACGGAGAGACGTTGCATTTTATATATATAATAGATATATTATTATTATATAACCTGGCCAAAGAATATATTTATGAATTTAAAAAAAGATACGTAAATCGGATAAGTGGTTCTCGCATGATAAACGCACTAATAGACAGACAGACAGACAGGGAGACATTGCATTTTATATATATTATAGATTATAGATATTCTCTGCTACATAATATTGTTCCATATTTAATGGTTTAGATTGTGTATTGCAAGAGAACGCGCTAGTGGCAAACTTTTTTCCGACTTCATTCACTATTATCGTCGTCACTGCTCATTCCTTATGCTACCTATCGTAATAAAATATAGCCTATAACCTGGCCGGAGAACATATGTATGTTTTAAAAAAAAAGTACGAAAATCGGATGAATGGTTCTCCAGTGATAAGCACACTAACGGACAGACAGACAGAGAGACGTTGCATTTTATATATATTATTATAGATATATATATATATATATATATATATATATATATATATATATATATATATATATATAGATTATATATATATATATATATATATATATATATATATATATATATATATATATATATTATAGATATAGATTAGTATTATATAACCTGGCGAAAGAATATATATATATATGAATTTAAAAAAAGACACGTAAATCGGATAAGTGGTTCTCTCGTGATGAAGGCACTAATGGACAGACAGAGAGACATTGCATTTTATATATATGTAGATTATAGATTATAGATATTCTCTGCTACATAATATTGTTCCATAATTAATGGTTTAGGCTGTGTATTGCAAAGGAACGCGCTAGCGGCAAACTTTTTTCCTGGCCAGTCAATCATCTCTTCTGATGATATATATATATATATATATATATATATATATATATATATATATATATATATATATATATATAAACACGTAGGCTGAAAAGTTTTTGGTCTAGCTACTTAAAACACGTTTTTTTTTTTGGAAAATTCGACTTTATTCATCAATATAATCTCCTTCACGAGCGATACAATCAGTCCAACGCTTTTCTAACATTTCTATACCTTTCTTGTAGAAGGATTTGTCTTTGTCTTCAAGATAGGCCTCAGTTTCGGCGATAACTTCTTCACTGGAGTCAAATCTCTTTCACGCGAGCATTTTTTTTAGGGCTGCGAACAGATAATAGTCGCTGGGGGCCAAATCTGGAGATTGCGGTGAATGAGAAAGCAATTCGAACTTCAGTTCATGCAATTTTGCCATCGTAACCATTGAATTGTGACACGGTGCATTGTCTTGATGAAAGAGTAGATTCATTTGGGGCCATTTCTTTGTGATTTCTGCCTTTAAATGCACCAATAATTTTATATAATATTCGCTAGTAATGGTTTTTCCCTTCTCAGCATAGTCGATGAAAATTATTCCACGCGCATCCCAAAACATTCCCAGCCGACTGTTGTGTCTTTGGTTGCTTCGGGCGGCTTTCACCGGCTGCTGTCCACTCAGCTGACTGCCGATTTGATTCCGGTATATAGTGGTGGATCCATGTCTCATCCATTGTCACATATCGCATGAAAAAATCCTTTCTATTGCGGTTAAACAGGTCCATACAGTGCTCAGAATCATCAACACGTTGTTTTTGGTCCACTGTGAGCAAACGCGGTACCTATTTCGAAAAGAGCTTTCTCATGCCCAAATGTTCATGTAAAATATGACCAACACTTTCTTTTGATATCTTTAGGGTGTCAGCTATCTCCCGCCATTTCACTTTACGGTCATCCAAAACCTTCCGAATTTTTGTTTTGATCAACTTTTTTCTGTTGATAACATTGCCCATCCTCATCATCGATCCTTGTGAAGAGACATGACACTCTCAGTTCGCCGCAACGATTTTTAAAAATGCATCAATTACTGTAACTGGCAATGATACTTTGTGCGTGGAACGAGAACTTTTATAGCTTTTCTTCTAATCTTGAGAGTAAAAACCCAAAAGATCCAACCATACTCAATTTTAATCACAGAGTCAGTTACAGGTTTACCGCATCAAAGAGAAAGTTTCACGTACTTTCTTCTATTTTTACGAATTGTGACACGCTAGTCATGATAACACAAACTAATAAACGTATCCAGCTCCGCGAAGCTACGACGGGTGAAGGAGGGATAAAATTAAGTGTTCCCACTGACCACAGATAAATAATAAATAAACAATAAAAGTAAACTTTTCATTTTCGACAAAATTTCACAGAAGTTTTAGAACGAATAGTTTTTACTATATACTTTTACTTTATTTTATATATTTTAATTTTATTAGACTTACACCAACATCGTCATCGCCACCATCACAATCGTGGAAACCGACATTCCCACCCGCAGAATCAACTTAGTAGCCATGGCCTGTTTTCACCATTTAGTCTATTGAGTGGAGGTTTTGTAGATGACTTCTTTGGTGCCGCAGCTGCTGGACACGGTGCGCACAGTGGATTCACCTCTTTTAGCTCTATTAATAGCTCCTTTAACGGAGCTGGAAGTACTGGAGGAGCCAATATACGTCGTACTTCCACGTCTACTCGGTTTGTTAATGGGAAGAAAATCACTACCAAGAAGTAAGTAAATCGTATAGGTTTCTTTTTTTTTTTAAAGAAATATTCAGAAAGTTTTTTATGCAGTACCAAATTCTGCAAAAAGCCGCCAAATCCATATTTTTAAGAATTTTATACAGCATATTTGTATAGTGATTCAGGATTTAGGTTGTTTGATGTAAATTGCATCAGTTGGATATAGGAAGAATCGAGGTACTTTTGTATATGTAGTTTTATTAACTTTTAGTTAATTAATGTCATAAAAGTTTTAAATAACAATCTGTTTCTATAATAGGTGTTTCGGTTAATAATGTTGATTTTGCTAAGAGATGGCGTTACTAATACACTTGTTGGTATATACCAGTGACATCTATGGCGTTTTGGAAGGTAAACATACGCCATCAAAAGCCAGTTCGTTATTAATTGTCATTGTGCGAAAAACATGGTTCTTCATAGCTTTGAATATATCGTGTTTCGTACCAGAAAAAGACGTTTTGCGGGGAAGTTTTATAACCTTCTGTCATTTGAAGAAAACGGCTGCTGAAAGTTATCGATTATTGGTTGAAGCTTATGGTGAACATACTCGAACCCAAAAAACTTGGGTAGACCCAGGCCAGCCTTCGACATCACAACCAGTGCGCAATAACAGGGAAAGAAAGCTTTGCTGTGTATTTGGTGGGATAGTAGAGGAGCTGTATATTACGAACTGTTGAAACCTGGTGAAACGATTTCTGGCGATCGATACCGACAACAATTGATAAAGTTGAACCGAACATTGAAGGAAAAAACGACCAGAATACGCCCAAAGACGTGATAAAGTCATTTTTCAACATGACAATGCTCGGCTCCATGTTGCAAAATGTGTTAAAAACTATTTGGAAAACATCAAATGGGACGTTCTACCGCACCCGCCGTATTCACCGGACTTAGCCCCTTCAGACTACCACTTATTTCGATAGATGCAGCACGGACTTTCAGAACAACACTTACGTTCTTACGAAGAAGAGAAAATTTGGCTTGATGAATGGTTGGACTCAAAAGATGAAAAGTTCTTCTAGTGCGGAATCCATTCTTTGACAGAAAGAAAGATAGGAAAAAAGTCATAGCTAACGATATCCAATACTTTGATTATTAAGGTAATTCATTTTGTGCTGGAAATAAATGCTTAAAAATCGACATTATTAACCGAAACCTATTATATTAGATGTTTATAACGAAATAATTTCGTAAATATATTTAAAATAATCAATTTTATGACGTTCATAACTCTGACGAGTTGGAACAATTCTGTGGTAGATTCTAAATCTTTCATTTTTTTTAAATAAAAATCAAAAACGTGGCTTATGTATAATGTAATCAGTCCTTACCAATAAGCTTTCTCATTGTCTACGGAATTTACGGTTTGGTTATTATTGGCGAGTCTGTGAATGTAGTGATTATTGAAACGTAAAAGTTTGAGTACTTTTAAGTCATTTAGAAATGTATTATTTCCTTAAGTGTAAGTGCATATCGACAATATTCTACGTGTGGGGTTAGAGATTTGTGCATTAGCAAATTAGAGGAAGTTGTTTACATAATTTTTTTTTCTGATATTTTATTGAAGACGTCACGTAACATTTTGTGGAACTGACTTTATAATACAATATAATATCAAAAATGCAAGGCTATTATTTAGATTAATTTTGATGTCCTTACCTACTTAATACCTGTTGACCTAAATTTTCAATATTATTGATATTATGTAAATTTCAAACGCCTATTCACCCACCAGTGTTTACTACCAAATATAGGGAAACCCAATAAAACATCTTAAAATTTTTGAGTTCAGCTGTTTTGCATATCTTTGAAACAAGATACAGAATAAATAAAAATACGGTACGCCACAGTCTTTTTTGTATTTTTCTCCAGAAAACGTACCGGTTTACGAAATTGCACTATTACATCAGGTTTCAAAGATTTTCGACGTTACAATTTCAAGAAACACGGTTTTGAGGGCACTTTGTGCGATTACATTATCGGACTAATTAACTAAAAAGTTCTAATTTTGAAACTGGTCTAATTTGGCCATTTAGGGGTATAAATTGACAAAAGCACAAGTAAGCCAAATAAAGTGATGGAGTTGTGCAGTACAATACCAGAAAATTGGTTTTTATTTATGATTAGACCGAAATAAAAATGAAATATTGGTTTAAAATTTTAAAAACTGTTATTTTTCTTACCTGTTCCAAGTTCTTCACTCCCTATTTTCAGCCTAAATTTTCTTAGAAAACTGTTTATTTTGTGATATTTACCATAAAAAGTATGAAATTGTCAATGATCATTTTATCGTCCGACACTTTTTCTCTCGAACCACGTTCTGGTAGATCATCAACATTTTTTAACTGAGAGTATCGTTTCACCCACTTGCTAACGAATGCCCTCGACTTGCCCATATACTTAGCAACCGTTGTACGCGTCATGTTCTGACGTTGTGGATGACTATATAGGAATACAGCTCGAAGCGCGAAGCCTATGCAGCACTCATGTTCGATCATGTACTATTTAACCATAAATAAGGTTAGGAATGAATCTTTTTCCACAAAGCATTCGTTGCAGAAGAGCAAACAGTAATCTCAGACAAAAAGGAATGTCTTTTACAGACTACAAGTTACAAGCGACACGTTCTTACTTGGCCGATTATACATAGAAATCTAGATCCAGCTCAACTTTCTAACACATATTTTTATTTTTGTTATAGAGTCTTTGAAAATGGGAAAGAAACTGTGATGTCCTACGAGAACGACGTGCTGAAATCAAAGACTATAAACGGGATTCCTCAAAGTCTAACCTACAGTTAAACATCAGAAGAATTGCTATTTAATTTTATTTAACTACCATACCAATTACATACCTATTGTAATACCTATCCAGTAACCTCTACAAATTTTAAAATAAATGTGATTCTTGATGTTAAATTTTTGAAAAAAGTGGCCAGTAGCCAGAAATATTTCAGTGTCAATGTTATTAAACTGTGGTTAAATTTTATTTTTTTATCAGTTGTGTATTACATTATTATTATAATTCTGTTTTCGGAATTTCTGTAGTATCTTTTAATAAGATTTTTTTTAACATAAAAGTCACCTTATTGATGGATAGACAGTATGGCGGCGATAATTATTATTTTTACTTAAAGATGCTTTAATTTATACAACGCACTAAAAAGAATTTTCACGAGCCTCAGGGTGTCTAGCTTGCAGGTAAAATTGGGCTGTGGTGAAACCTAACTTCTTTTTGAGCGTAAAAGAAGTCTCAAATTAGGTATAAGTTATAGCATAAAACAGTTATGCTCATAATGGTAGAGGTATCTAATTTGGTAGAGGCAAAGATGATTTAAAAAAAATGTAGCGTATAGCAAATTACCTATTAATAAATGTTAAGAAAAAACGATGTTTGTGCAAATATTGTAAATTTTTAAAGATCTTTAAAAAAAAACTAACTTTAGTTTTTATAATTTCACGGAAATTACCGCTGCCACTATAGTCTAAATAGTGTTTGTGTTTTTAGGGTAGTATAGTTTAATTCATTCATATATTTAATAGTGTTTTACTTAAGAATTGTTACGCGGGTTTTTTTACGACTAAGGTGATAAAGTGGTTTGTCATGTCAATGCTCAGTTAAAAAAGTCTCAATTATATATTTTTATTTATGCAAGACTGCTAATTTTAAAACGAGCTTACCTAATTGTAAAGTAACTTCAAAATAAACTGCTCCAAAGATGATTCGCATCGACGAAAAAATTCGCTTTCGAGAGGACTTTTTCTGCTAAATTTGGAGGGCGATTTATTTCTTATCAACTTTTATTAAACTTTTAATTTCCGCTGTTGTAGGGGAGTGTAAAATGGTCAAATTTTACACGGCGATGGTAGCTCGTTGAATTCGTGTTTTTTTTCCATTATTCCTCTTTATCCATTAACATATTATCTCCAGAAGTGTTTGTAATTTCGAAATCATCTAATTTCTCTTAAGAGGTGTTGCAGTTAACTGAATGGTTAAATTACTAAAGTAAGAAATACATGTAAGTGTTATTTTTGCATATAGCGATATTTTACAGTAAACAAGGTTTGTCAAAGTTGAATTCACATTGTGTCATTTTAAAAATATTCGCCTAATGTATTTCTGTTAGACCTAACTAAAATATAAGATTGTAGCGAAAATTTTATTGTTTTTCAATACTTTTCAAATTAATCTATCTAATTATCGATATGAGTAAATGCAATCTAGTTTTAAAAAATTACTCATTCCTTCCAATAATCAACTTACATAAAATTTAAATTCAAAAATAAAGTGGACATTTTAATCGTAATTCGTCATTGCGCTACTGCCAATTAAATAAGCCTGTTTTTGATTAACATTTGTGCAATTATCGAAATTTGATAACAAAACGACGACATCGTGCTGATCAACCAAGACATAAATAGGCCTGAAGTTATGTTTTAAGAACTTCAAAGAGAATCAGCAAAAATTGGTCCATGAATCTGGGGAAAACTAAAATCATAATATCAGATGAGAGAACTGCGTATGGGTGATCAGGTTGTAAAAAAAGTAGAAGAATATGTTTACTTAGGACATACCATCAAATTATGTAGAGAGAATCAAACTGCCTAGATCAACAGACGTATCCGACTAACATGGGCAGCAACAGGAAAATTGAAACATGTAATTAAAAAGAGCAGTCTTCCAATAAATTTAAAGAGGAAAGAGTTTAATACCTGTATACTTCCAGTGATGACATATGGGATGGAAACCACAACTCAAATGAACCAATCAGCACATAAACTTAGAGGAATACAAAGAGCCATTGAACGGATGATGTTAGTAATAACTCTCAGAGATCACATCACAAGCAGAGAGATAACACAAAGAACAAAAGTCGATGACGTAATAACTCGTATAGCCCAATTAAAATGGACCTGGGTAGGACATGTTGCTCGTCAAGATAGCGTTCAGACCAACAAAGCGTTGAGTAGACGACATTATACAGAAAGTCAGAAAATAATTGGCACCAATTAGCTTAGAACATGAACCTATAGAAGGAATTAAGAGAGGCCTATGTCCGAGAGTGGTCTGTGAATTTTTTTGATTCTAGTTATGTCATTGAAATATTGATGAATGATTGAAATGGCGAATTACATATACAGCAGGCATACAGGATACACGCAGCATACTTTTTGACTGAGTAGCTTAAAATGGTAGGTAGACACCTTTCTGCTAAAAAAGGAAAATACAGGGAAGGATTAGTAATATAAGAGAAATGCGCTAACTTTAGAATTTCAAATACGCCTGAAGTTATGTCGTTAGTGAATGAAGGGGTATATTTAAAATAAAAATTTTAACGAGTTACTTTGACCATTTTATATCGCTTCCTTCTCTCCACTGCCCTAGTGACGTAAGTAGAAATTAATAATGCCCTTTTAAAGAAACTGACAACTAAAAACCATGTTTCAAAATGCTAAAAACAAAATTTAAAGTGGTCTTCATTGAGAAATACTTCTCCAAAGGTAGCGGTATTTTTCGTCGATGCGCCTCATCTGTCGAGTAGTTTCTATTACGCGAAATAAATGGGCGTTTTACTAGACCTTAAACTTTTAGAATAGTTTAAAATATTTTACTAGAATATAATAGTTTAATTTTTTTTTATGTATTTGTTGCGATTTTTTCTCTCACATTTAAATAGTGTTACAAATTATGCACACAAAAAGGTGTATATGTTAAGCTTATAATTATTGTGTGCTTGTACAGTTACTTAATGGTAATAATAATAATAATAAAGATTTAAATTCAAATTTTACTTTTAATTACCACCTTAATTACCAAATATCCTAAACTAGCGACGTTAAATTTTAAGACATCTCTTGTACATATATTACGTGTGATCGACAGGCATATCAGTAAAAATGTGTTTTTCTAAATGACATATAAAGTCCAAAAAGAGACCGAACTTTCGAAAATATCAAATAAAATAAATAATCAGGAATTTGCAAATTAAAATGTAATGAATGCAATAGCCTGTATATAGGACAAACAAGAAGCAATTTTAACATTAGATATAAAGAACATTACGCTTCATATAGACTTAAAAAACAAAATTCCAATTTTACCAACCATTTCTCACAGACGTCACATAACTTTCCAGAAATAATTAAATATTTTACAGTATGAACAAAAGGGCAAAAAAACTAGATTGTTTAGAAGCAGTAGAAAAAAATTTATAAGAACCATAAAGACCCCAATATAAATCTATTAAATTTACAGACCGATATTAAAAATTCCACACTTTTAAGTCTGTTTGACCGTAATTAAAATAAAGAAAAAAAAACCCTAATCTTTAATGGTCAACAGAAATAATATACCAGGTGTACAAGTATGAAATGCGGATTTTTTTTCTAAAAAAAAACATGTTAAATTCGGAAGAAGAAGATGAAAAAAGTGCTTTATTCAAAGTATGCTCCATCGCTTGTTATACATTTTTCCTATCTTTCGGGCAATTTGTGAATACCACGCCAGTAAAAGTCTTCCCCTTTTGCTGCGAACCATTCATCGAGCCATTTTTTCACATCTTCGTACGACCTAAAGCGCTGCTCAGCAAGTGCGTGACCCATCGATGCAAACAAGTGGTAATCGGAAGGAGCCAAGTCTGGTGAGTAAGCCGCATGGGATAGAACTTCCCAGCTGAGTGCTTCCAACGTATCGCGAACTGGTTTTGCCGTATGTCATTGACCATCGTCATGAAGAATAACCGGTCAAGTGCAAGTTGAACTTGCGCAATTAGTGTTCCGTACGTTGATTGCTTTTAAAATAAAAAAAATTTGTCACAGAGGTATAAAATGATCAGTGACTTCACAAAATACACCCCAAATGAGTTTTCAACAAAGTTTGTTTCCAATCTTTACTGAAATCTGATGACCTTAAAATTTTTGTTTTTTTTATATACCATATAATTAAAAAATTAAAGGTAATGCACTCGTGATAATTTTCGTTCAATCTACACCCCGTGGAGAATATTCCAGAATTTTTTCGAAATTTTTTAATAGGTACTTTTCGACATAAGGCCCGGGACAGCGATTATTCGCGAATTTTTAAAAATAATACAAAGAAAAGTGCGCGCAAGTATAATATTATATGTATATATTTTACTCGTGTTTTCACAAGCTTTCATTTCACACCACACTCGATGACCTAGTAAAAAATTTTTTTTTCACTTACTTCACCCCCCAAAACTAACCCCTTAAGTCAAAATTTAATTCTCAAAACTACATGGCTCTGATGAGGCCATCAATTCCTATATTATTACCAAATTTCACCTTTCTATGTCAAATAGTTTCGGAGAAAATCGGGTGTGACAGACAGACAGACAGACACCGAAGTGATCTTATAAGTGTTCCGTACGGAACACTAAAAATGACTTTGTGTTGCCTCTTTCGGTATTCTGGCCTTTTTTCAAGCGGCGAACGGTTCAAATCGGTCAATTGTTGTTGGTAACGTTTAGTATTAACCGTTTTCCCAGGTTTTAACAGCTCATAATAGACCACGCCCATCTGGTCCCACCAAACACAGAGCATCGTTTTTCTGCCAAAACGATTTGGTCTTGCGGTCGATGTGGATGGTGCGCCTGAGTCTACCCATGATTTTTTGCGCTTGGGATTCTCAAAATAAATCCACTTTTCTTCCCCTGTAGCTATACGATGCAAAAACGACTTCCTTTTGTACCGAGCGAGCAAAATGTCACACGTGTTTTTGCGCTTTTCCATTTGCCTGTCGTTCAACTCATGTGGTACCCATCTACCGGTCTTCTGATTCTTTCCCATCTCTCGTAGCCGATTGGAAACAGCTTCTTGACTAATGCCCAATTGCTCGGCGAGTTGTTTTTGTGTTTGCGAATTATCTTTGTCCAACAATGCTTGCAATTTCACATTTTCGTATTTTTTTGGCGGTTTACCACGTTCCTTGTCTGCAACATCGAAGTCACCACTTTTGAAACGCCGAAACCATCGTTCACACGTATCTTGCGATGGAGCATGTTCACCATAAGCTTCTCAAAGTAATCGGTATGATTCAACAGAAGTTTTCTTCAAATGAAAACAAAAAATTAATGCTGTCCACGAATGCTCTTTGTTTGGTATAAATTTCGACATATTGAACACAACACTTTTCCAACTTATCTGACACTTGTTGATGATACAACGAAATGGCGCAGTGTCAAATCTTTATAGCACAAACTGCATTGGTTCACCATCTGTTGTCTGAAATGCGCATTTCATACTTGTACACCTGGTATATACCTGACTTGATTATAATTTATTCATTGCGTGTGAGAATGCAGTAGTACTACGAAACTGCAGTCACGCCTAGTGCAACTCTTTATACGTGTCAAATAACAAAATAAAAGTATACTCTATAACCTGTGTTCTTGAAATAAAATAGCAGCGTCAGATGTACCTTTTTGGTGTCGAAAGCGGCAACCCTTTATTAGTGTTTTGTTAGCTTTTCTATCACTTTTGTCCCATTAGATGCCTAGTTGTAGTGTTAAAAGTAACAGCGTTTTGTCGAGAGGTTGGGAAATTCGTTTCAAACGAAGAGCTGCCATTGACTTTCGTGTTAAAATTATTAAAAGTTCTACCGAATAGCATGAAATACTTCAAAAGCTTACGGTGAAAGTTATACCCTGACTGATAGGTACGAGTGGATGCAGCAATTTCAAAACGATTCTGACATGCATGAGGACAACGAGAAGTCGAGAAAATTTGACTGAGTCGACTTAACGTTGTGAAAGTGCGTGACTTCCATAAAAAAATCTGAAATCGTCAATGAAATTGACTTAAGATGAATGAGGGATTCCAAAATCAACTGTACACAACATTTGACAGTTTGATCGTTATTAGTGATGGAAGATTGTAAAAAAGTTTTTGAGCAAGAACAAAGTTTGTGTTGGATCACTACTCATATTCTTCTGATTTAGCACCCTGTGATTTCTTTTTCTTTCCGCGACTTCATTTTTCAGTCATAGGAAGGCTATACGACATCAATGAAAATGTTTAAGCAGCGGTAACCTCGATTCGTAACAATAACTCAGAAAGCGACCAAAAACTCATTTAGCAAGTAATTGACTGTGCCAAACACGTATCGGAAAAATACATTGCCTTAAATAAACGTATTGATCAATTACAATTAGCATGTGTTTAATTTTCTATTACTATACTTTACTTTTCCGTGTCTAAACGAGGATCATGTCTTAAAACTTTTGGCTACATTGCTTGATTTAAATTTGAGTTCTTATGATGGTTTTTTACTCCAAACATAACACGCTTAAGGTAGAAGTTCTCAAACGACGTCGCTTTAAAATAGAAAGGATACTAAAATGAACATGAACAAGTGTTCATCCTAGTATTGGTATCGTCGGAGGTTGTCCCAGATCAGTCTTTATTCGTGAAGATGGGCGAGCGAGATGTCCGATAGGAATCTGTTATGACCTTTGAATTTTATTAATGTGTTTTCTAGTGCCTTTGTATATTTTTTTCGGTTTTTATAGTTTATACAGCGTTTATTTTTGTTTTGTAAAACATATTAAATTTGATTTGAGTGATATTAAAAATTAACGAATATGTTATTTTGAGGTAATAGGAAAAAAAAGATTTTCCGGAAAAAATAATTTAATTTAAAACATTGATTAGACACCGTATTTTGAAACAATACGACAACTACCTTTAATAAACTAGGCAATGTTAAAAGATTTTAAATAATTCAGTAAAACAACTGCACAGGAAATCGTCATAAACGTTGGATAAATAAATTGTTTAAATAATCTTGAAGTGTGTTAATACCGTAAAAGTTATTAAACAAAATAAGAATTACTAGTGTTAAAACGTGCAAACAAAATTGAACGTTATTTAATAAAAAAAAATGTTGAAAATAGCGACACCTTCCGTTGTTCCTTATTACTACCCTTCGCGTAAAAGTGACGTGTTCTCTATCCCCTTCATTTTCTGGTTTAAAATAACCGGTCGCGATTCGTTAGATTTCGTTCAATGTGAATCTTTTTAATTATTTCTAATAAAATATTTCTATTTTAGATTTCTAAAAGTTACCTTGTTTTTACGTAGACAGATCTAACTCTTGTGTTTTTTTGGTTTTTCCACTGTATGTGAAAACTTAATTTAGCGGCACAGATTAACTTTAAACCGGTACTTCTGGATCCCACTCCATAACTGACAATCATTCAGAACTTGTTCATTACGTTCTCTTGATCAGTATGTATATCTCAGTATACTTGATAAAGCAAACAAATCAGGAACTAGGTTTGTTATAAATGTGTTAAAACGGGATCTATAACTAATGATTGTTGGAAAGAACATAATAAACTTTTTTATGGAGCTTGAACAGGAGTATTGGGATCTTATTCAATACGACATCTCGCGACTTTTTTAGGAATTAAACTTTAGGTGTATTTTTAAATCTGTCATAAGCGTCTGTGTAATTTAATATTATAAATTTTGAACACCGAAATTTTTGTTTTTCGTGAAAAATCAATAAAAGACTTTTATTTACAGTTGTGAAAGTCTCCTGCGAAAGGATTTAAATGTTTTTAGATGTTTTATATGTTATATATAGATCTAATAATGCATTCGGGCAAGTGGAAAAAGTTGACAGACTGAAAGTGGGGGAAAAGTTCTCCGAATCGAACGAAAAATCTCAATTGATGCTAAAGTTTGTTCTAAACATTTTAAAAAAGAAGATTACATTCTTCCAAGTAAGTAAAATTATTTATTCTTGAACAGTCATTTGTTGTTTTTTTTTGTAATTTGTGTACGTGTGTCAAACAAAAATTCCTTATTAGATAACATTTTTCAGATTTTCTTTTGATAAAATACTCTCAATTATTTTGTATTCATTCAAAGTCATAAATAGTTAATAAACATTAACCTCCGAAGTGAATTGGCATTTGATTTGAAATCCGTTAAAATTTTTCTTATTGTCACTGTTTGTAACGTATCATTTCACTAAAATCTGTATAAATATTCTGGAATTAAACATATTCTTTGCGTGTCAGATGCTCCATCTTTAACACGATGGTTGAAAAATTGTAAAAAATTAATTTTCCTACAAAAATTGAAATGTAAATATTAGACATTTATAGGTTAGAATCTTATCGGTAACAATACAAAAGAGTTGCGAGGATATCTTTGCATTTTTCACCTTTAGTGACTTTACAAGAACACTTCATATATAATTTCCCTATTCTACTTTTGATTGTACCCTTTATATCAAACACTACTGTTCGCAATTGGGCCGTGGATATATATGCTGCTTGAATTTTAATTATGTTGGACGCGATAGTTTTGTCATCGATTATTCCACACCCACACACCACAAAGATTTGATTTTAAAAGTTTTTTACTTAGTATGAATTTCCTTTGGGCAGGATTTGTACCGGCCTATTTGCAAATATTGCCAATTGTTAATAATATTTTTTAAACATACTATCACACTCCCTATGCTTTACACGTTACAAATTTAAATCTGCACCCATATTTCGGCCATTTTAATAATAAACATAGTAGGCTCCGTAAGTAACATCCCAATATCGATAAAACGCAATTACCAACACTATCCTGCAAAACGAATTCGTCGAGTGCCAGAGGCTTATATTGCTTTTCCTCTTTGGATTGTAATAAAGAAGAAAGGAACCACCAGAGTAACTGAATCGAAAAATTTAAAAAGAGTTTATTATTTTAACAAGCCCAAAAACAATTCCGAATATTCTCAAAAGAGAACATGTGCCCTGTTTTTGATGAGGTATGCCATAGGGTATATCCATTACAGAGGATTGTAAGAAATAGGTCCTGTGTTCTTATTTAAACTATTTTTATATTTTATAATTTCAGTACTCTTGTATGTGTTTAATAATCTCCTCTGAGATACATGTTTAATTAGCCTTAAAATGTCTGCTCGACGTATGTTCGGCAATGCTTGATTTTTCTAATTTACTACATTCCAAATAGGCTAAATGTTCTGCAAATCTTCTTTGAATCGATCTTTTAGTTTGCTTTTGAGCGTAAAACTTAATGCTGTTGAAACATATAAAATTATTTCAACAAAAAAACTAGGAGAGGTTACCGTGTTACTGTTAAAACATATATATAATATCTATGTTATTTTGTTCGAGAGTTAGTGTATCAACAGACCGATAGACAGACAAACCGACGGAAATGAGCGATTATGTTTTTCGTGATCTAGGAACCCGTGGAACGTGAGGAAAGGCAAAAATCTTAAAGCGTAATTTTTTTACGAATAAAATACTTTCCCTTAGCACGGAAAAGTAAAAATCAAACAACTATTACAAATAGATACATTTATTAACAAATATTAGTTATACCAAACAGTAAAGTGAAAACACACAAATATGTAGAGTAATTGCGATAAAATGTTTATAAAATTTGTACAAACAAGTACAAACTAAAAAAATATTTGAAAACACAACAGTATTTTAGGTTTTATTTGATAATCCAAGATTCCCTAAATAGTTTTTTGTTTGCGACATAAAAATAGGAATTCTTATAGATATGTTTAGGTACTATGTTTACCAATTTGCCATTTCCTTTTTCATTAAAGCATTTTGGTAACATTAGATATATAATTAGCAATTAGCCTATTTTATTTATTTTTTTATTTTAATTTGTTTCACGCCTTTATACACTATTTAGATAGTCCATAAAATTTTTGACTTTTGTTTATATAGATGTAATATTAGATGGTAGAATGGCATAAAAAGGATATTTCATTTCAGCACTTGATTCCCATTTTACGACAAAAAGTTTACATAAACATCTATGCCTAAACGGGTTTACTTTTAAGTTATGTTGTTTTAAAGTTTTCTTATTTTTTTTTATTTTTAGTGTTCCGTACGGAACACTTAGAAGATCACTTTGGTGTATGTCTGTCTGTTCGTTTGTTCGTACGTCCGTCTGTCTGTCAACCGATTTTCTCCGAAACTATTTGACATAGAAAGTTGAAATTTGGTACTAGTATAGAAATTGATAGCTTCATCAGAGCCATGTACTTTTGAACGTTAAATTTAACTTGAGGGGTTAGTTTTGGGGGGTAAAATCGGAAGTGAAAAAAAAATTACCAGGTCATCGAGTGGAGTGTCAAATGAAAGGTTGTAAAAACACGAGTTCAAAAATATATATAATGTAATACTTGCGCACACTTTTCTTTGAATTATCTTTAAAAAATCGCGAAAAATCACTGTCCCACCCCCTATCTCGAAAAGTACTGATCAAGAAAATTCTGGAATATCCTCTACAGGATGTAGATTGAACGAAAATTATTACGAGTACATCACCTTTAATAATCCATATGGTATATAGAAAAAATAATAAAAATTTCAAAGTTATCAGTTTTCAGTAAAATCGGAAAAAAAACTTTTTTGAAAACTCATTTGGGGTGTATTTTGTGAAGTCACTGATCATTTTTGTTTTAAAAGAAATCAACGAAGGCAAAGTTCGCGCGTTTGGGGGCTCCGGAGTGTGGGACGGGGTAGGGGTTCTAATCGCAGAGGGTTGCTAAACGCGGTGCGGATTGATTCCTAAAACATCGGTTTGAGGGTATGTGATTTGAGCAGGTGGTCGAGCACGTGTGGCTGTGCTTTTTGTGACAGTTGGGTAACCGGGCTGACAGAAAACGGTTATATCTAAAACCAGTAGCAGTTTCCCCAGGAGAACCTTTATTAGAGCCCATGAAATATATGAAAAGCTTAAGCCAAATATTTAAAATATAAAATCCTAACATGGACATAGAATCCCGATTTACTTTGTTGGAAAACATTTAATATAACAGAAAAATAAGGGTTTTGAAATATAAACCGACACTCGGCCGAATAGTCCTGGCAGCTGTGGCCGTAAAAAGTATAGAGAGAGAGAGAGAGAATAAATTTGTGTGCAAGGTTAATATTCAAAATGGAAAATGAAAAATTACATTTTTGTGATGTTTATGTTATATAAATTTAAAAAGGGAGTGAGTGTTGGAACTGCAAGAAAAAAATATTCAGGACGTTTATTTGGATCGCGCTCCTGCTCTTAGGACAGTTAAAAAGTGGTTTGGCCGATTTCGAAATGGTGATTTTAATCTAAACGATAAATTTGGCTCTGGGTGATCTCCCGGCATTGATAATAACTTTATCCGTGAGTTAGTGAATAATAATCCATGAATTGCCACTGAAGGGATTGCTGAGAGACTAAATGTTGACAATTCGACTGCATTTCCTCATTTAAAGCAACTTGCATACACTTCGAAACTCGATATATGGGTTCCGCACATTTTGACAGAACGGAACAAATTGAACCGTTTTTCACCGCCATTTCTCTCTTCGCCCGTCAACAAAACAAACCTTTCTTGGATCAAGTCATAACTGGAGATGAAAAATGGTTTTGTGTGTATAACAACATAATAAGAAAAAGAAGCTGGAAGCATGGAAGTGAAAGAGCAGAATCTATGGCAAAGACTAAATTGCACCCAATGAAAGTTTTGTTATGTGTCTGATTGAATTGCAGAGGAATAATTGTTTACGAGCTTCTTCCACATGGGCAAACAATAACTGCGGAGAAATACTGTAAGCAACTTACCCAAAGCAATGCGGAAATCCAAGCAAAACGTCCAAATTTGGTCAATCGAAAAGGCATCATCTTTCATCATGACGATGCTAGACTACATGTTGCTCAATAGACACTGCAAAAACTTTGGGAGTTAAAATGGGAAATTCTCCAGTACCCGCTGTATTCTCCTCACCTGGCCCTTCAGGTTTTGATTTGTTTCGTTCTATGCAAAATAATTAGAAGGGAAAAATATTTGATGCTAGGGAAGAAGTCAAAAGCTACCTTACGACTTTCTGTGAAGAGAAACCATGCAGTTTCTACAAAGAAGGAATTCAAAAACTTGTAAAACGATGGGAGACAGTTATAAAAAATGATGGATAGTACATTACTGATTAATAAGTACTATTTTTCATGAAAATGTGTATTTAATTTAGTTTCTAATCGGGCACGAACTTTTGCAATCACCCAATATTTAACAGTCCTTTAAACTTTACAAAAAACTCTGCATAGTTATACATATATGGCAAAATAAACGTACTTTTTACTCATACTTTAAGGATGGTTGTGACCTGTGTTTGAAAAAAATTATCTGATGATATTTGAGGCTTCCTACTAGTCGTTATTTTTTCTTGCCTTCTTAGTAAATTACTAGCACACTAATAAGGTGTATAGCTAAAATCTGAGTACGTAGAAATATTCAATAAATCAGAAGCTGGTCCTGGGTTCTTATCTACTTCCCAAATACATTTTTACGAGTAATTGTTCTATTTTTCGAAAAAGGTTTTATCCTGGTGCCCTACCCGTGCATAATGGTACGAGTACGTATGTACTGTCAAACTGAAGATTCTCGAACCCAACACCGACAAAAAAAATTCGGCCTACACGTGTCCACGAAATGTACAGTAAAGGAGCTACGAAGTGTGTCGCGAAAATTTTTTTTCAGGATTTTGATTTTAATAGGATGACATACTTCATTTTAAAGCTAAAAGGTGGCACGAAATTCCCATTGAAGTAGGTTATGTATTCGATTAAAGGTAATGTCCGAAAATTCATTCAAACACCTAATGCTAATGAACATTGTCCTTCAATAATCTAATCATGTTTTTCTTTTCTTTACTGAGAGCATATGAACCTTGGCTTTGAGTTTTAAAAATCCCAACGAAAAAATATGTAAAAGGTTCATGGGAGGGCATATAGATACAAAGGATGTTTCTTTAACGAAAAGGCAAATCTGCTTATGGAGGGAGGGCGCTAAACGATAACTGGATGGTTGATGAAAAAAACCCAGCACTGGCACTTAAAAGCTTAGGTCCTTGCTAGCACAATAAACTAAAAGTCAAAGACTGGGGGGTTGATATTTGTCACAAAAAAAGAACCTAGAACTTTAAAAACTTACATGTAATTTAAAAATCTATGGCCGACAAGGGGTCGGGGATTTTTCAGGGAAAGAACCCTCTCCTCCAGCATAAAGTTTAAAAATTTAAACCTAATTTAAAAATCGATGACTGGGTGGGGTGAGCAAGGACTCGCGCAATTAGTGTTCCGTATGTTGATTACTTTTGAAATAAAAATTTTTATTACTGAGGTAAAAAATCATCAGTGATTTCACAAAACACACCTCAAATGAGTCTTCAACAAAATTTGTTTCCGATCTTTGTTGAAAAACTGATGACCTTGAAAATTTTGTTTTTATATACTAGATAAATTATTAAAGGTGATAATTTTCGTTCAATCTACACCCTGTGGAAAATATTCCAGAATTTTTTCAGCAGCGATTTTTGGCAATTTTTTAAAAATAATACTAGGAAAACTGTGCCCAAGTATTATATATATTTTTGAACTCATTTCGTTTTCACAAGCTATCATTTGACACCCCACTCGATACCAGGAAAAAAAAAATCACTACCGATTTCACTCCCCCCAAAACTAACTCTTAAAGTCAAAATGTAACTTTCAAAACTACACGGCTTTGATGGGGCCATCAATTCCTATATTAGTGCTAAAGTTCAACTTTCTATGTCAAATAGTTTCGACGAAAATCGGGTGCGACACCAAAGTGATCTTATAAGTGTAACACTAAAAATAACCCCATTTAAAAATCTATGACCGGAGTGTGAAGAACTCCTAATATGCATGCAAGGATTTTTAAGCCCTGCTTCCAAGGGGCGCTATTTTTTACATCTGGCATGGCCCTCCTTGGCTACGCTACAGCCACTAGGGTGTAGTAAGATGTCCGTCGATTGTTAATAGTTTATAATCTAGCATTAAATAGGTGAATGTTGTTACATTGCTGCCTTGTGGAATTCATTCTAGCCCTACTAATGAGACTGTTAAGTTATCGATATTAGTACAGGGCCATAACCATAGGCGTGGATGGTACGCACTGAGAATAATGTTTGTATATCTATTACGACACTTTACTTTTAGGAATATAGAAAAACGAGGACAATAGACTACTTATGCTACGTTAAAAAAAAAAAGAAAGAAATAGTACTTATGGTGTATTTTCAAGTCTGCCGTTGTTATACAAGCAGAGTGGTAAGTATCTGTTGTTGCATTCATGAGAGGTAGCAATTTGTAAGGTATCTTACCAGCAGTTGACTAACAAAATAAACGAATATGTTGTTAACCACAAAATAAATGCCTTCTAGCTTCCGGTATTAAAAGCGTACGTTATAGTAATTGATATTCCTCTGTTTATAAAATAAAATTAATAGTGTGCTTGATGCCGCTTTAAAATTTATTACACTAATGCTCTATGTAGTTATCAAATCAACAATTTTTTTCAAGATGTGTTAAATACGTTTTTAAGTAAAATAGGCTTATGCAGTTAGATAAATAGTATCAAAATTTATAACCTAGTTTTTAAATATTCTTTATAAGTTTCTTAGATTAAAAAAAAACATAAATTCATTTAAATATGAAACCCTTTGATCAAATTCTTTAGATAATTACTAATTTTTTCCGTAATAAATCTTTCTTTGTAAGAAAATGCACCTACTAGTTTGGTGCACAGGACAAATTACATAAATAATAATTTCAAAATCAAAGTACACATATAAATGTATTGAGTTAGAACTTTAAAGGCTTCTTTCAATTTCCTAAGCAAGCGATGCTTTCTTTCTAAGAAAAGGATTCGTTCAATTGCATGCGCATCTGAAAAACTCTCTTAAGACTCTGGAACTTGTACAGTCCTTTAAAATTTGCGCTAAAATAAGCGTATTCTTGATTGCACAGTTACAGTTTTATTTACATCAATTTGCGTTAGTTACCAGTTACCATACACTGCATTTATTAGTAGGGTTCATAGGTGAACCTGGAGGGCACTTGTAAGCTCTAGCAAAGTCCCAAGAGTTAGATAAAGGACCTAACACACGAATAGGCCCTGGTGAATGAACACTGGATCTGACTTTGGTGAGTGCGTCCTCAGGTCGCATTGAACCACACCAGATTTGTGCATAATTCAGAAAAAACAATTGATCGTGTGTTAAGTTGAGACCGGGCAACATGTCTTCTTCTCCGTGTTGTACTACCCATTTTTTATATGCCTAAAATAAATTAATTTATTGAGTTTTCACTTTTATTGTGTGTGTGTGTGTGGATGAAATGTTTTAAAAACAAAAGACAGTAAGCAAAAACCATACCGTACGAAAATCTCGAAAATTCGATTTTTTCATTTTTTTATGGTGGTAAAAATACATAATAATTTTATTATCTACTAAGTTACCCGTTCCTTGATGGAAATTCATTTTATATTAACAAACAGTGTCTTCATCAAGTGGAAGATATTCTAAAACTAATCATAAATTGACATTATTTCCTTATATATGCATTTGGGTCTACCTATTTACTTTAACTGAAGTGTATTTAATTTAAATTATATATATACATTCGGACTTATCTATTTACTAAAATTCCAGGTGCATTTAATTGGGTATTCCTGAACATAAATTAAAGTTCAATAAAGGCGAGTTATTAGTTTCTAATTGTTGATTTAATAACATATCTGATTTTTTATATTTATTTATCTCCATACTTTCTAGGAAATTAACTTTTTAGATTTCGCTTCATTGTGGAGTATTTTAAAACTGAAAACGTGATTTTCTGTTATTAAAAGATTGGCATATTGTTTTATGTGACTTTTTTTATGTCCATTTATTCTTTTTTCGAATGATCCACCTGTTTGGCTATTATAAAATTTAGGGCATGACCCACAATTAAGTTGGTTTATTCCTGATTTTGTCCTTTTGTTGGTTTTATTTTTTTTGTTTTTTATCATATTAGAAAGTTTATTATTAGTTCTAAAAGAATATTTAATCCTTGTTTAGACAACTGTTTAGAAAAGCAATAACAAAAGAACAGTTCATCTTTAAAACTCTCAATTTTCTTAACAGAAAACTTTCAGATTATAAAATTTGACCTAACAAAATTATTTCAAAAACTTATCAAAAATATCATTAAGGATATTTCACTTTTTAATGAATTTGAAAAACATAATTTAATTTTAAATTTACCGAGTGGCGATTACCCGAGCTCCGGATTAACCGAGCCGATCTAAGAACCTGATTATCCGAGGTACGCGCGTCTATGCTGCGTATTAACCGAGCTTCTAAAATATGTATGTACATATTTCCATTTAAAATCGTCGGGGCCTTCGGGGAATCCCCTGGCCCGTGTGAGGGGTTCCCCTATTTATGTTTTTGGACTCTTTGAGCATGTAAATTTGCGTGAATGCAGTGTGTTATAGCGTTTACTACGGAGAAGTACGAGTATACTCACATAATTTATTTGGTTGGAGTTCTGGTAGTTAAGTGTAATTAATACGAACTGCTTTGTTTGAATTTTTGTTTGTCGTATTATAATGGAGCAAAAAACAAGCGTAAAAGAATCGTCGTTCCTACTGAAGAAAAATTAAAAGCCTTCAGAAGAATTGAAGCAGGAGAGACAATTAAAGTTGTTGCACGAGATTATGAAGTAGGTGAGATCTCTCATCAAGAAGGTTTTCCTTCTTTGGGAAAAGCTTTGAGGTATATCGAACAACAACCAGAGGCATCCCCAGCGGATTTGCTTCTTCTTAATAGATGGAGAAACATTGCAGCGAGAAAAAGAAGATGCAATATGAAACAGAAGCGCATAGATACCTATTTCACTGTTTTATAATGTATGTACCTAGTTATATGTTAAAAACGTTAATACATCGGTTTAAAGTATTGGTGTTTATTTTTTGAATGAATAAAAAACAAATCCGGATTATCCGAGGAGGGTGCCCTCCTCACGTTACCTCGGATAACCGGGGTTCTATTGTATATATATATATATATATATATATATATATATATATATATGTATATATATATATATATATATATATATATATATATATATATATATATATATATTTATTTACTATAACAAATAAACCAAGTACATATCATTTTTCAACGTAATCTCCTGCTTTGGAAATGCACTTTTCCCAGCGTATCGGAAGCTTTTTGATACCGTCATCGAAAAGGAAAGGAATGTGTCAGTAACCAATTGCGCAGGAGGCCTCGACCGCGTTGTCCTCATCAAATCGTTGGCCTTCCAGCGCTTCTTTGAGTGACCCAAAAAGAAGAAAATCGCAGAGTTGTAGGGAGGGTGATCAAGTATTGTCCAACTCATTTTCTCCAATTTTTCGCGACTGAGAGTTGCAGTGTAGCGTAGAGGGGTGTCATGGAGAAGAATCACGTCTCTTATCGATTGGTCACGTCTTTTTCAGCGATAAGCAAGTTTAACCTCATCCAAAAGGTTGTAGTACGCCGCATTGATGGTGCGACGTTCGTGCAAAAAATCAATGTGCAAAACGCCACATCCGTGGACGACGATCATGGCTCTCATTTTTGACCTCTTTACAGTCTCCCATGAACTCCTTTTGCCGTGTTCGCCACACGAAGCCTCGACAGTGTTTGATCCCGAACTGTGTTGTCAGTCTCTGTAGAATTTCGGTCGGTTTCACGCCTTCACAAGTGAGAAATTTAATAATGACGCGTTGCGCAATCAAAGGGTGCATGTCTCGCTCCGACATCGTGAGCTTCATTACTGAATGCACCTGGCGAGGCCAACCGATCGATCTCCCCACTCCTAACAAACCCAACCAACATTGCTAGAAGTGGCGGTTCGCTCCGAACGGTACTAAGCTCTCAGTACAGAAAGTCTCATTTATATTTGATTCACCCTCGTATATATAAACATATATATTATTATAATATTAAAATTATTATTTAACGATTTCGATTTATCAATTTTATTTTGTATAAAACTAATCTATTTTTAAAACACACACGTATATACACTTCCTCTTTCCTTGTTTAATATTTCAATTGAATTAATGAAAATGTATCTATATATGGCTTTTACGCTTGCCTTCACCTTATAGTTAAACTTTTGTGACGCCCAAGTAATACTTAAATAATCCATCGAGGATACAAGGTTGACCTTTTGAATAAATTATATCTATACCTACCCTAAATGACTGTTTCAAACCCCCATTGTCTGCTATATTCTCTCCTTGCGTCATTCTACCGTTAACATACAACCCGACTTCATCAATTTTGTAACGGGAATACTGATCTATTATGCATTGTGTTCTTTCACGAAAAGCTCTTATTGTGGCATTATTCCACCACTGCATCATGTTACCGTCCTTGTCAAATTGTCTACCTAGAATCAATATATTTTTCATATTTAATATAAAAAATTCCACTTAAGGGATTGCAAGTATTACAGAGTGAGCTAAACAGGTTAAATTGTATTTAAATTATTGTTCACTTAAAATGAATAAAACAATATAATTTTTAGAGTTCACAAAAAAAAATATATTATAGTAATGTTAATGTAAGTCTCCATAGCTTATAAAGTTTAATCTAATTTTTTAGCAGAATTTAACAGTTTAACAGTGAAAATGTGTTTTCAAGAGGGCGACCCGAAAGTTTGACTTATCGACCTAACGGTCTGCCTAGTTGTTCATTCCATTGGGCGAGTCGGGCCTTTAACGTTGATTTTGCAGCCCCCGTGCTCGGGAATGCCCAGATAAGCCCTAAAATTCTGTTACTGTCGTTTAACCATTTATATCAAGTACCATAACATTTGTTGACACTAAAAAAGTCGATCGCCTCTAAGGGCAGTCGCCCCCGAGACCAGACTCGGCTTTAGGGCTAAAGAAACGTCGATCCAAAAATGGACTGTCATTTAACCATATAAAATCAATAAATTTAGTTTGTTCTTCATAAAATACGACGAAGTTGGATCCGCTCAAACTCGAAAAATTACCGCTTTTGGCTGGAAAAAGCGGGTCCAGCTTCATCCTCCGATATTGGCCTTTCGCAGATTCCCTCTTATTTTACCAAGACCAAACTAAATTTATTGATTTTATAAAGTTAAATGACAATCCATTTTTGGGCTCTAAAGCTGGGTCCGGTTTTTGGCGCCGTCTGTCCTTTCGGACGCGTGACTTTTTTAGTGTCAACAAATGTTAGGGTACTTGATTCAAGTGGTTAAACGACAGTCCATTTTTGGATGTAGCATTTTGGGCCTTAACTGGACATTCCATTCCAAATTAACGTTATTCGACTCGCCCGAAAGAATGAACAACTAGGCAGACGGTTAGTCGACAGGTCAAAATTTCGGGTCACCCCTCTTGACTATATCAAATTCGTAGGGTTAACTAAAGATGGTGTGATTCCACTGAAATAGTAAATTTAAATTCATTTATTTTTAAAAAGGTCAAAAGCAAGATATTGTTTTATTAAACTGAACTTTTTTCATATTCCTAATATTAAATTTTGTCTTATGTATATCTGAGGTAATATTGTTTAGGAAATAGGTACGTAATTAAATGAAACTAGTGCAAACTCCTTTTTTTTGTAAAAATTGAAAAAAAATCTGTAAACTAGTAATAAAAGATAATGAAACATTTAATATTATGTAATGAAAAACTTTGATGAGGTATGTTGTTTTCTAATGCGAGAGAATTATATCGATAATTTTGTTTATTTTTAGGTGTTATAAATTTTTACAATGAACTTTAATTAGCTGCCTTACATTTTTGGAAATTCACCTTAAAATTTTCTTGAGCAACTAGGTATTTTATTTTCGTATAACAATAATATAAAAAAATAAAACGCTAACTGGCTATAAAGTAAAAAGATGAAAAAGAATCACAATAATATTAAGTATGATACACCTTCTCCCGTTTATCAATATCTTGTAGAATATGAACATCTAATTTTAGATTTTCACATGAATAAAATATTTTAAAATATTACCTTTATCATCGAAACCATGTGTAATTTCGTGCCCAATAACGACGCCAATTCCTCCATAATTTAATGACTTGGGAAAATGTTGGCTATAAAACAGGGGTTGTAGAATTCCAGCTGGAAAAACTGGAATAAATACAACAAATGAGTGTACCTAATTATCAATGATAATATCTGTGTCGCGTTACTGCTCTCTTGTCCATTGTATTCTTTTTTTAGCTTGATAAATACCCCTATGTTGAACATGTGGAATCTTTGACGCAATGATACTACTCAGTATATATCATCGCTACCCTTGTAATCAACGCGCGATTTGCTAACCATGTTAGCTTCATCAGGCGCGATGATTGACTGGGAGTCAATCATCGCTCCTGATGAACCTAAAATTCAAATATTTGAGGACGGCTGGTACCCTGAAGTGGAAATTAGAACTAGAAGTGAACAAGCAAGAGCCACGTTTAATCTGGTAAAGTCATTTTTATGCAATTGAACTCCGCCTTCGATATCGATCGCAACCATACAGTTTTACTGTATGGGTGGGAGGCGTGGACTCTCCAGGTCAGCATCATGAACAGATTTGAGATCCTGAAAATGTGGTTATTTCGCAGACTCCTGAAGATATCATGGCCTAGGTTAGCTTCGTCAGAAACGATGATTGACTGGCAGTTAATCATCGCTACTGATGAAGCTAAAATGGCTAGCGAAATGCGCGTCGAGTGCAAAAATAAAATGTTTGGTGTAGTGGTAATATATACCGAGTAGTTTGATAAATACAGTGAGAGACATAGTTTTAAAAAAAATATGATTGGTCTGAAATGCAAAACTTTACCGTAGTTTTGAAAAACAAACCATTTTGGTATTTACATTTAAACAAAAGACAATACAATTTTTAATTGTAAGAAGCAAGGTTAATGCACTGTAAAAAAGCTTACCGATATCATTTTTATTAGGGTTGTAAAACGCATTGACTACTGCAGGTTCGGTGGACCATTTGTCTCTATCAACGGGTTGCCTAAGTTTTTGTAAGTTTTGTTCAGCATCAAACTTCAGAATATTTAAAATATTAGTCATGAAGCCTCTCTTTGTAATATTCAGCTTAAAAAAAAAGAATTAGTCAATTTATTAGGGTATTAACAAAGAATTCTTAAATTTTATGCAATAGCGGGTTCTTTCTTTGAGATCTTAAACATAAAACATTAACTAAATGCAGTTGTTACACGATAATTCATTTCTACTTTTTTTGTGTGTAAATAAAAATATAAGAAAACTTTTAGGTATTCAGAATGAAGAAAACGGAATTTCAAAAAATATGGAGAATTCCTAAAACAAATTTTGAAAATTTTTGTATCAAATTTACTTCTAGTGAAAACTAATAAACGTAAAATATAACGTACTAGTTATATTTGTTTATTCTACATATCTATGAAATAGATGATTGCTGAAAATTTCTGTACCGTCTGTAGAGAAATTTAGATTTAGAATCGTTAACATTTAATATGAAAATATGAGTTATATCATTTTTGCAAATCATTTATTATCTGTGGGTTAAAAAATTATTTTATATTGCTGCCGAAATAATATTAGGAATTCTAAGAGATATATTTATTAAAACTAAGAAGTATATAAAAGTACTTACTGCCGCATATTCTTTTGTTAATAATTCTTTGTCAGTTATGAGTTTAGGATATCCTATTCTCTCATTCATCGCATTCGCTTTTTCTTTAGCGACAGCTCGAGTTTCATCATCCATCCAGTCGTTGTCAGCGAGGAGCTCATTAAAAGCTTCTCTAATTGTGTGGATCATTTCAAGGGCCGTTTCCTAAAAGACAAAGAAAGCAAAAACTCTGTAAATATTGTTTACTTAAATTAACTTTGAAGGCACTAGTATCTCAAGAGAAAATATTTGTCGAAAGTTAATGTTTATATTTCACGTTACCAGAAATAAATAAAAACTTATCAAAACGTTTTCACAATTAAAAATAATTTTTACGTTTTTGATTATAATTACTTACTACACTGTAAAAAAAGTTGCCTTGCTTTAAAAAATGGCTAAAGGTTTCTTTAATTTTCTGTTTGAGAGGTTGTATGAGTTGATCATATAAGTCCAATTTATAAAGTTCATATTTATAGAGAATAACGAAACTTTTGAGAAACAGCTTTAACTAATAGAAAATAGAAACTTGACTTTTAATGAACATTTTCAAACACATTCCTTTTACTAACTAGATGTGTAACTAGGCTATTGAGTATTAAAGACTAGTAAGCAAGTACAAAAACTAGCACACCCTTAATAATTTCGCAAATTTCCTAAATAGCTTAAAACACAACAAAAGTACAAAACGTGTGAATTATTACATTATAAATTGCATCCTTTCCAAAAGTAAACTTTGACTTAAAGTTACTTCCGGGAAACCTTTTCTTTGGTCGGAAATTAGAAATTTTTACGATGTGGTAGGGTCAAAAAAGGCAATAAACTATTTCATTTTAACTTAAAATATGCCTCTGTGGTCAATAATTTCCTTGCGCACATCTTTTCATAATAAATTAGGTATTTAAAATCATTGTTATATTTTAGTTTGGTACCCACGATACAGTAAGGCAAAAGTTTTTAAATACAAGATACTACTTGTGCGTTTTAGTGAATTAATTTACATAATATTCAACTTAAAATTGAGATAAAAATTAAGTTGACGATTAAATAATTAAACCTACCATTTCCACATATTATAAAATTTATTACTAATAGGTTGTAAAATTAGTGATGTTGTGGAAAAGATGGCCCATGAAGAATTTCAGAAATATGCTTTTAAGTGAACCCCTGACCTGTATTCGTCCTTAACAAAAGGAAAAACTTTTAAAACGACTATTGTTTCGAGTTTCTTTTTTTTTCTAATTTTTTATATAGGTTTAATTCTCTATTTAAATCATTATCGAATAGAGGACTTATTGTGAAAAGATGTGAATACATATTGTGTATGATGAGGTCTATTATACATAACATACACTGTTAATTCTGTGCAAAGCTCAAATTCGAGCAACGATGGAATACTGCTTGCATGGCTCTGCTCCCAAAAATACACTGCAATTGTTGGATTCTATTCAGAAGAGAGCTCTTTGCCTGACTGGAGACCCAAAACTAACCAGCAACCTTGATTCCTTGGAATGTCGAAGGCGACTTGAGTCTGTTCTACAAATATTTTCGTGAAAAGTGTTAGATAAATGTACTCCGCTTAATTTCGCCCAAAGAGGTGCATGCTAGGAATACATGTCGGGTTAATAGTCCGTATGAAGCTCAACTTGTCACTCCTCATATAACCCTTTTCAAGCAGTCTTTTATGTGGAGAACCTCATCTCTTTGGAATGCATTGTATAATCTGCTACCTTGTGTAGTGGCACTACTGCATTCCTGTATAACTAGACGTGAATTCAGAGTAAGAGTGGGAAATTCTCTATCCACCACGAGAAAAACGAAATCTGGAGTACCGCAGGGTCCTGTGTTGGCTCACAAATTGTATAACTTATATATGACCGATTTTCCAACCTATCATTCCACTAAAATAGGTCTTTTTGCTGATGATGCACCTATTTACATGCACTACTAATATGCAAAAGTAGTAAGGGTGCACATCTGCAACCACCCCCAATAACCCCATGATTGCACATTGGAACACCAATTTGAATAAAAATAAATATGAAGGCATAGATAGTCGTAATTAAAAAATTTACCAACATTCACATAAACGAACCAATTAAAATCAGTGGGATCCAGGTACCCTTCAAAAATCGTCTGAAATACCTGGGTATCATAATAGACACAAGATTGAGATTGTGATTATATCCTGAAAAAAGCCTTCGTTGCTATGCAGAAATTACATATATGCAATATTAGCACCAAATTCTAAGCTGAGTTTTCAGAATAAATTGATGTCATACAAATAAATTATAAGATCTGTGTTGATGTATGCTGTGCCAGTATGGTGCAGCTTATCAGATGCAGATCGCACGAATACAATGAATATAAAATAAAATCATCAGATGTGTAGCGCCCGCGAGACGATACACTAGAATAGATGATTACATGACGTAAATAAATACAAAAAATAAAACAACATTTCATTGTTATATCTCATATATATTTATAGGCACTAACATCGACACTAACCCACAACCTAACAGCAACGCGTGAGGCACACAATCCGAAACATAAGCCTCTATATGGCAGCAACGAAAATAATTTTAAACAATCCATCCAACTAAATTAATAAATGTAAATAGAATTAGTTTTATATCTTTATAGTCTCACTTTTATAGTTTATAGTTTCATGTTATAGTGTAAACAGACTAGTTGTATAGTTTACAGTATAATTAAAATAAAATAAAATAAAAACCCACACAGTGCAAGTAAGTGACGCAGAAAAATAACAACAACTAAATTAGTATAAATAAATAAATAATATGTAATATAAACGCAATCCTAAATTGCAAAATTGTAAATATGTACATGTTTTTAAGAATTAGTAACAAACTTGTAAATGTATAACATAAGAATGAATGAGACGGATGAATGAACGACGGAAAAAAGGGAGGGGGAGGAGAGGGAGAGAGAAAGATACTGTAGATTAGATAACATGATAAGGGCATGTACTAGATTGTACCTGACCAATTCAGGCAGAGTTTCTTGGAATAATTTTTCTCTGAAAAAACAAAGTTAACTATGAAAAAATAAGAAATTAAATCAACAAAATATCTTCAAATTAAAAACAAATTTTGTTTCATCATTAAAAACATATTTGTAAATGATGCTTGTCAAACTACAAACAGTACAACGACCAGACCGGACCATCGGCCAGCCGCAAGGCTTCTATACAGATAAATTAGGCATATTGTATCCGTAAGACTTGAAAGAAACTGTAACTCAATGTAAGTTGTAATAATCTTGCAATAATAAAGAGATCTTTGATTTTGACTTTCTTTGATATGATTTTCCCAGGAATGTGTTTGCCATCGAGTAAAATTTATGCAGTTCAAAGGCCAACATAAATCGCTTTTTCCGCACACGTGTCGCTCTTGTAGCGCTTTAGAGATTTCCCTGCAGCACGTGTGCTATGCCCATAAAAAAAACTAATAATAACTTCAGTTGTCATATTGACATGAGATGGTTTGTCGTAAAATAAAAAATTATATCTTTCGAACGGTTAGGTTATGGTTAAATCCAAGAAATCAAATAAGTATTGAGAAGATGTAAATGGTTTAATTTTCACCTACATATGAACATCGAGATTTTACTAGTAAGTAATCTCGGTAACAGATTTTGGACATTGACAAATATCTTATTCTGGATTTTGTTAATTAATTTAAAAGAATTTTTACACCGAATTTTGTATGGAAATTAAAATACTTTTTTTTATAACTTTTGTCAGATAGATAAATAATTTATATATCAGTAACTAATAGTTCTCATTAGTTAACTTGTTTGTGTATTATAATAAGGGAATATTGCTTGGCAGTATCTTTTTTCAGACAACACGAGATAAGGCAAGGATGTTTGAAAAAGATTAGTTATTTTTGTTTAACAATATTGAAATTAAAGATGCTGTAATTTTCTTCATCAATTTAATTAAATAAAACTTACTTTGCTTTCGTGATTAAAATTATCTCTGATAAATAGTGCACCAACAGCCATCCCAAGTTTTTTATTGGTCCACTCTACACACTGGGACCATCGATGCCTTTCACTTAATACACCCTGTAAAAATTTTTCGAAATTCGACTCTTTCTCTCTGGTAGTCGTCTATCAAATGAGATGACAAGGACATTACAAGCCGCCACAGTACGTAATTGTGGATAATTCTAAAAAATGAATAACAATTAATTATTCTTTTCTTAAATTTTTGTAATGAAGTGTACATGTACAGGTCTCACTTACCACCTAGTTTTTTTATAAGAAAGCCAAATATGATGACAAAAATTTATCATGTGAAATTTGACGGAATATAAAGCCAATTATGGTTGTTTAAATGACACCTTCTACATATCAGCATGTCATTAAATAGCATTTTTTAGTCCATTCACAAAAATATATAACGCTTGATATTTATTTTTAGTTGTTGTTCAAGTTATTGGAGTGAATTTTAACTTTTAAGTACCTTACTCAATTTCTTTCTTTTTCTAATTAGGATATCAAAAAATTCTTTTGCCAATAAACTTAGTTTTTTGTGAGGAAGCCAAATTGATAACACAAGATTTATCACTTGTCAAATTTGACAGTTTACAAAGCCCACTAGGATCTTTTAAAATGGCACCTGCTAGATATGAGGGCATCCTTAAATAGCGTTTATAAAAAATATATAACTCTTGATGTATATATTCAAGCAAGTGAAGGGAATTTTAACCATTAGGAGACTGACTTGATTTATTATCTTTCTGTTTGATACAAACAAAAAATTCGTTTACTAGGAATCTTTGTTTTTTTGGGAGGAGGAATAACAAAAAAGTTGTCACTTCGAATCTAACAGTTTTCAAAGCTAAGTAAGATTTTTTACAATGGCACCTTTTACTACTTTTAAACACTATTAAATAGCATTTTTTAGTTCGTTTACTTAAAAATATATAACACTTGATGAGGCTTACTCGATTTACTATCTTCTAATTTGGCACACCAAAAAATTCGTCTACTTACTTAGTTTTTTTGTGAGGAAGCCAAATATGATAGCAAAAAATTTGTCACTTTTCAAATCATGTATGGAGAATGCCAGTTTAAAAAATCTAGTTGACTTTGAGATATGTTAAATTTGATAAGTTACGAATCTTCTTTTATCGTATTTAGCAGTAAAATGAATTTTCTGATATGCCAAATAGGAAAATAGTAAATCGGGTGAATCCATGCACTGATTTATTTAAACTCATTCGTGCTGGAGAACTTTTGCATGCCCGGATTGAATTTTGAAAGTTAGCGAGTTTTAGCAGATAATATAAATTATAATTCTAGCAAATAATTTTAATATGAAAGATAATCTTTATATAATATATTGCATAATAGAAATAAAGAATTATGAATAAATTACCTTTTAGGATCTTTGTGAAATCTAAAAAAACTAACTCCTTTGGATATACCACATATATTTTTACAAGCACTAACCGCACAACAAAAACTTCCTCTTTACATCTCTTTTATAATTATTTTCAATTATAACATCAAACGAGTTATTTACTTATTGGAAAATTATTAATAATGCATTTCGGAGCACGTTATAAAAAGATTCTTCTTGAAATTCATGTAAACATAATCCGCGACCGCACTCGCAGCCATGTTGTCAGTATAATAGGGGACGCATGTGTGATAAAAAAGGACCAAAAAATTATCTTAAGCGTCGCTACTGTGTTTTATGTTTACTGCGATGTAACCTTTAAGTATAAATGTAATTTTGTATTCATGACGAATACTTATATATATATATATATATATATATATATATATATATATATATATTATATATATATATATATATATATATATATATATATAAATTACTAGCAGTAACCGTGGCTCCGCTCGAGTGGACTTGATTCACTATTATCGTCACTGCTTATTCCTTATGTTATCCTATGTAATAAAATATATTCTATAACCTGGCCAGAGAATATTATGAATTTAAAAAAATATGTAAATCGGATAAGTGGTTCTCGAGTGATAAGCGCACTAACGGACGGATAGACAGACAGCCAGAGAGACGTTGCATTTTATATATATTATATTCTTTGCTACATGATATTGTTTCATATTTAACGGTTCAGGCAGTGTATTGCAAGACAGCGCGCTAGAGGCAAACTTTTTTTTTTCGACTTGATTAACTATTGTCGTCACTGCTTATTCCTTATGTTAACTAACGTAATAAAATATATTCTATAACCTGTCCAGAGAACATATGTATAAAAAAAACACCGTAAATCGGATAAGTAGTTCAGAAAGACGTAGTTTATACATATTATAGATTATCATTTCCTACTAAATAGACATAAATCTTTCCTTCATAATCCACGCCGAAGACTTTTTCAACAATAAAAAAGCAAATTTACAATTTTATCACTAGTTAAAAAATGTTTTCATTTTGTAATTAGTAATTTCCGTCAGTTTTGAGAAGTGTATTTACATGTTGCATATATCTTATGTAACAAAAGTTTCCGGACTAACGTTATATAGGAAGACCGCGAAATAGTATCGAGTCGCGCCAATAAGTGGTAGGAGGCACATCCCGAACAACGCTGCGTGACAGGTTCAACCTGCTAGCTCATTCAGTTTGTTTTATATGCTTATTCCAGTTGTACGTCTCTGCAATTTTTACAATGGATTTTTACATTGCGAAAGAGTTGTTCATTTTGAATATTATGCTTTTAAAGATTTGTTTATATTAGTGAAATATGATTTGATTAATTAATTTGATATCAACTTATATTACTAATAGCATTACATATACTTTTAACATATATTCTAAAGATTTCACCTAAAATTAATGGTTATTTATTGATTTTTTTTTCAACACTAGAAGAGCGCAATATTAAGCGTTTTTTCTAATATTAAAATCACAATAATTTAATTTTAATGGGTTTAATTGTAACTTAACCTCAACCATAAAAATTAGATATCGTCAACCGTGCTTATTATAAGAAATCTTTCCTGATTATAAAGAAATTATCTTTACCAAGGTTTTCGCCGCAGTTTTGTCTACTAATAATATAGACTTATTCGTTGTTTACGTACAAAACCTTTAAATTTTTATGTTAGAAGTACAATATAAAGTCTTGATAAGATTCTAATGTGCAGCAATAAAGATTTGTTACTAATACTACTTACCGCCTATCAGTTTCTGCCAGAATTTTTCCCAGTTCTACGAAGTATGACAAACCGTAAGCTACCACCGGTTCATCATCCTCAATCTCTACATGTAAGAATGACTGAAAATATTCTAACCAATTTATTTCGGGTACTATTCTTTGCAACTCTAGAAGTTTCAGTTTACGATAAATGACACACTTGTGGTCGTGTCTGTCCTGTTCCGGTAATGATGCCTGAAACATTTTTAAAATTGATCATCAAGATGATTTTCTAGGCAAAGGCGTAAATGTAACTATTAATTATTCAAAATAATTACAGAACTTTCCATTCTGTCCGTCGGTAATTATATACTTTTCCAGTGAAAGTAATTTATAGTCACTGACTTCATTATTTTCTCTTTATATTTAGAAATAACGAAGGAAATAAAATTTATTTATGTCCCAGTATCGACCTCTATTCACGTATGTTTTTAATGTATTCGTAAAGTCTAGATTAACAGCCCATCAAAACGATTTTAGTAACCTCAAATACTAATTATTTACACCAGTATTTTGTACTTCAAATTAAGTTAATTACATGAAACGAAAATGTCTGTTTCTTTATTTATTTTGACCTACTGACACTGATATAATTAATTCCATTACGCCATATATATATATATATATATATATATATATATATATATATATATATATATATATATATATATATATATATGTATATATATATATATATATATATATATATATATATATATATATATATATATATATATATTTATGATAGTTTTTTGTTCTTGGTCTTGCGGTCAATTTTTAATGACACAAGTTTAGTTTTGGTTAACGTTTGGGTTTATTTTATTTAAACCATCTTCAGAACTACAAGAAAGAAAAAAATGTTTAAGATGTAAAATTGATGATTAGTGTTGTTTTATACAAAAATATATATAAAGAATAAATATTAGTGTTTAATTATACAACCAACTCTAGTGAGAACCTAATGAACATTGTTACCAAATGCTCATCTTTATTTATTAACAAGATAATTTCTTGGAACATAAAGTAATCGAATGTTCAAGTAAAAAACTACAAAAACTGTGGCAAAATTCTTCCTTCTTATGGTAAATATTTTATTATAAAAAAAGACTCAGATCTAAATTTTGCTATTTTCCAATAAAAAAAACCTTACCTGATTAAACTATTTAATATTATGCTGTTGCAACAAACTGCGTCTCAGTAATAAATACCAAATACTACACTTGTTAATTTTTTTAAAAAAAGTTTCTTTTCCCAACATTCGAATGTATCAAGCAATCTGATGTCATTAAAACAGAAACACCATATTAAAAATTCATTAAATGAATGTTTTCATCAAAATATAAAGAAAATGCGCGCTGTACTACCAAAACAAATGTTTAAAACAGAATCGTGTTTGTGTTTACATACGCACTAAATGAGGATCAGTAACTAATAATGACTTTAAACTAATAGCAAGATTTAGATTTACTGTGCACACCGTTGCGCAGCCTCAGCGATTGGACCCGAAGGAAAGAGCCACTCGTCAAAAAGCATGTAGAAGCAAACAAGAACGTTTGATTTATTTAAACGGCCATTCTGTATCGAAGTGAATAAAAATTATATGTCGTATCGTTTTACTCTGCGTCGTAAAGGAACTATGACAAAAGTTAAACAAAGCCTTTAAAGGAAATGTTATGATTATTGGTGTGTGTCAAACACTGCAGCTTTAGATAAAAAAGACTGTTGGTGCTTATTTTTGTTAGTATAGTATGTTAGTTATAAAAATTTAACCTTAAATATATATTAAACGATTTTTATAACACCCTATATATATATATATATATATATATATATATATATATATATATATATAATGTTGGTCCGTTGGTATATCCGTTGATTACTATTGTTTTGACTTGGTAATCGCAGACGTTCCACCTGAATGTCATCTGGCAAGGCTTCCTGGTCAGTAGTTGCCAGTAAACTGGTTTGCCGTCAAATACGGTCCAGTAAGCATTGATAATGTCAAATGAGATTTTAGTAAAATGTTTGTGGCTACTAAGTCATAATAAGACTCATCAACGGATGTACTCGAGAACTTAGAAGGAATTATATTTTTTGATCCGAACATCTCTACGCACTAAGATAACAGTTCTTTGTGTTCCGTATGGGATCCCTTTGGTGTCCGTCATAGCAAATTGAGATTTGGCACAAATATACGAACTAATGGCCCAACCAAAGCCGTATAGTTTTGAAAGTAAAATTTTGTCTCAAGGAGTTAGTTTTGGGGGGGGGGGGGGGGGGTGAAATCGGAAGTGAAAAAAATTTGTTTTACCAGGTCATCGAGTAGAGTGTCAAATGAAAGTTTGTGAAAACACGAGTTCAAAAATATATATGATGTAATACTTGCGCAAACTTTTCTCTGTATTATTTTTAAGAAATGGCCAAAAACGCGTGGCTCCTGTACTGAGACAAAAGAATTTTATTTTATTTATAATTAAACAAATATTTATGTAGTTTTACACTTTCATTACTAGATTCTAGATTGAGCTAGTTTGATTTATTCGCTATTAAGTAGCTAAGTTAAGTACCTATTGTTGTTATTGTTATTATTCACTAAGAAAAAACGTGAAAATACATATTGAATCTGTCGGGGACCTAATTAACTTAGCCTAGGTAAGAATTTTATTTTAAAAGCAGTCGCCGTACGGAACACTAACCGCGGAAGTTCGACTTGGTTTTCTCTTTTAAATTAAGTTATTCAAATATCAACTCCATTCTATCAAACTTTTACTGCATCCAAAGGGCTTAAAGCGGTAAATGGTAGCTATATCCTATTTTATAAAAATAAAATACAAAACACAAATGTTACGACTACTAGCTGATTCTTACAAAACAGTTTAATATTGTAGAAATGATTACTTATTTTCTGTAACCATATTGTTTATCACTTCTATTCACCCTGCAACATTATGTTTATATTTTGTTCTAGAAGGGTACTCCGTTCTGATTTTTAATACGCTTGTTTTAGCGAAACCCGATTAAATAATGAAATCCAATAACACATTATTGTATATTATAATCGTTCAAACTAGTGTTTGAATGAAACATGCATTTCTTGAATAATACGTACATTTGCTAATCTTCTTTCAAAATCTATTACGCTTTGCAGTTCTTCAGACGCTGTTGTTTTATTGGCCCCAAGTAAGACTGCTATATTAGTCATATATTTGTGATATGCTTGCATATCTCCTTCACTGCTCGATTTTAGGTAATAATCTCGACTCGGCAATGCTAGCGACATTTGATCCATCTGAAAAATACGTAATTAAGACAGATAGAACAACAAAAAAATGTATTTAATAGACAGTTTGTAATACAGTTTTAATGAAACAAATTTGATAAAACAGATATTTGTTTAATATTCCATATTCCACGACATTATACAATATAGTATTGCACTATTTTTTATCTGCTCGTTTTATTTATAACTAATATATGGTACTAAACATCCATAAGGTCTACTGCAGACAATATAAATAAAAATACAGGTTTTACTAAGAATATGAATATTTAACATTTAAATAATCATGATCTATATAAAATTCACTTAAATATTTTGATGGCGACTCAAAGTAACAGCATCAATAAAATTTGTTTCATACCTTAAACCCACAGTTTTATCTACCGCCATTCTGCTAATTTAAGTAATGGTTTAAAGCCCACGTTAATAGATGGCGTCACTGTCTTGACCAATCACATTTTGGCCAGTCTTAAGAGAGTCAACCTCTATTTAAAAGCACGTTATATGCAAAAAAACCTAGTAAAGTTCAACGATCTATAATGCGCGACTTGTGAAATTAATCATCTTAAATCATACTGTAATTAAAATTACATTCTAACCAAGTTTCTTAATTATCTACTAAATATCTTTACTTCTAAAAAGGTACAAGGGCGTCACATGAAAACGAGTTACAGTTTTTAGGCAGTTGAGGAATCAAGGTATATTTGAGTATATGTTCATATATAAAATTTATTAATTTTATCATTATTAGTCAATATCCAATATTGAATATTGACTAATACCTCATTATTCAATTTCTGAAGAATGTATACTATTTAACAGTTTTATCAACATTTAAATAGGGACTCGATGTCAAATTTTGCTTTAACCCATTTGGAATTTTAATATTTTTGACGTGGAATAAATTAATTCAGAATAACTAACTATAGTTTTTTATCAAATGAAGAAAAGTGCATTTCATTAGCGTGTATTTTTTAGGCCTGATTGCCAATTTTGCTTGTACAAAAATTTTTGTTTATTGTAAAATAAATTATACACCCTCTGTATAAAAAGAAAATGAATTTCTAGAAAATAGAAGGAAATAATACTGCCAGCTATGCTATGCCATTCGTATGGTTAGTAAGGTTAGGTTAGGTTGTATTTAAGGCCTTTAGATTCAGAGACTATTATTTTACATTTCCTATCTTACATATATTTATTTTGTATTTTGTTATGCTATGCTTAGGTTAGGTTACATAAGGTTTGGTTAAGTCGTGTTAGGTTGGATTAGGTTGTGTTGGGTTATATTGAAGGCTTTTAGATTCAGAGACGATTACGTTTCATTTCCTAATTTTTCATTATTTTACTTTATGTTGGGCTAGATTAGGTTACGTTAGGTTAAGTCAGTTTAGGTTTTTTTTAAAAAAAATTGGGCTCCGAAGATCTATTCGAAATTTGATCAGGAATATTTAAAAAAATATACTTATTTAAAATTGATAAATCCTGAGACCTGTAGGTATTTTTGAAACAAACCACACTGTGCGACGCAAGAGCTGTGAGCGACGCGTAGCTGCAAAACTTACAGGGTGGAACATTCTTGGTCAATAATTTTATTATTGGTTTATTTTGCTTGTTGACGTTTATTGTGTGGTGAAAATTTATATCGAGTAAAAGGTTAAAAAAATTGCCAATACCGGTTGTAGTTCTAATAGGTAGGATTTGACAAAAACAATTAGTACAAAGTTATGAAAACAGTTATTTTAATCTGTAACGTCTCAAAGGTTAAAAATTTATACATATGAAATATGTGTTTTAGTAAAAAAAAAACACTGCTTTGAAGAGAATAATTTCGTCAATAAAATGTGTCAGTTTTATTCGAAGTGTATTGATTTAAATAAAAAGTTATATATTCTCTTGAATAAAGACAAGTAAATTGCTTTTCAGAAAAAAATGCTTCAAGATGCACTGTTTAGACATTATGGCTAATTGCATAGGATCCAAAACTATAATATACGGTGTAGCCCTTTAAGGAAAGTGGCTCTTTACTGAATATAAAATATTTTGGCTAACATGGTTATGAGAAAATTCGGGATATATCCATTCCATTTTTCCAAATTCTGCTTGGGAGATATCTAATGAATACTGTTACACATACATAGAAAAAAATCAAAAATTCATTATTAAGAAAAATAAATGAGATTAATTAATTTTTCGAGCCTCGACAGCAAATTTGAAACAAACCTTAAAAAAATTATGTTTTTGTTTTTATTGTTAATATAGTCTTAAAAAATATGTACAAACAGCAGAAGCATTATATTAATAAATTATGAATGCTGCTCGTGAATCCGAGATGAATATTAGAGTTTGGGTATAAATAAATCAAAATTTTAGAATTTCTTGAACAAGATTACGATAGAGGGGGAATATATTATAATTATAGATTTGGGTGTGCCTACTGCAGTTCTACAGTGTATCAGAAAGTGGGTGAAATTATATTCAGAAACTTGAAAA
Source organism: Pachyrhynchus sulphureomaculatus (assembly GCA_019049505.1). Lineage (NCBI taxonomy): Eukaryota > Metazoa > Arthropoda > Insecta > Coleoptera > Curculionidae > Pachyrhynchus > Pachyrhynchus sulphureomaculatus. The sequence goes on from CM032456.1 coordinate 65,134,063, forward strand.
TATTAATTTGAAAATAATCTGCTTGTTTATCCAAAATTTATTCCAATATGGGACTACCCTCTATCAAGTAGTAATCGATTACAATAGTTGTTATGTTTCGAATTCCACAAAAATCTACAGTTACGACTACAGTACTAATTAGTGTTTCTATAAAATTACGCTCTATTTTTTGTAAGAACTTGTAACTTCTGCCAGTTCAAACCAGTAGCTGTCGCGTGTTGAAGGACGTTAAAAAATATAGTTGCCGCAGACACCTGAAAATGTTTAAATTACGTTGCGCTTTTCCTATAGAGCAGAACAGTGCTCTACACTCTAGCATTAAAATACTTAAGTATATAAACTATCACGGAATATCTCTGTCTCATTCTGCTCCTTATTCTAGTTGCATAAGTTCAGTAAAGATTTTGTTATCAAAAGGCGATACTACACCGCTACGAGAAATGCAAACTACCTTAGTTTAAAGGAAGTTTATAAGCGTAAAGGACATCACTTGTCTCAACGCAGTGAATATGTTTATCTTAATATTATTTTTGATAACCTGACTATATAAATTTTTTATTCAAGTATAAAATCATTATTAAAAGGAAAACTATAAATTATAAACCGATCATTATACAATCAACAGTATTTTACTCGGTCAATATTCATTATTATTAATTAAAATCAAAATAGTATTCTATGAAATTTGGTTTCAAATTCGCAGGGATAAACGAACAATACATGTCAAGTTAAGTGATAAAATGGGACTGACAGTTTCATTTGAATTCTATTTAAAATTCATTTATAACGTGAGGCGTCTCAACTACAGAATTATGTTATTATGGTTGAAAAATATATTACGTATTTTTATGGGTAACGATAGAAATGCTACATGAAATACTAAGTCCTAAAAATGTTTTTTTCCGAGAATATACGACATATACGAAATATTTATTATAAATGTTTATCACGACCAACACAACGGGAATATATAAAATTTTACAGAACGTAAAGAAGAATCCCTAGCTTAAATACATTTCCAAAAATAAATGAACACGTCTTAAGTGAAATAATGTTTAAACAAAGAAAAATAATAATACAAAAAGGTGAAAACTACCAAAAACTGACAATTAAATCACAAATAAAATGAAATTGGTTATAGTAACACATAGGCTGTGCGGTGTAGCTACTTAAAACACATTTTTCTGCAAAATTCGACTTTATTCATCAATATAGTCTCCTTAAAGAGCGATACAATTAATCCAATGCTTTTCTAAAATTTCTATACCTTTCTTGTAGAAGGATTTGGACTTGCCTTCAAAATACGCCTCAGTTTCGGCAATAACTTCTTCATTAGAGCCAAATTTCTTTCCCGTGAGTATATCTTTTTAGGTCTGCGAATAGATAATAGTCGCTGGGGGCAAAATCTGGACAATACGGTGGATGAGGAAGCAATTCGAACTTCAATTCATGCAATTTTGCCATTGTAACCATTGACTTGTGATACGTGTGATTGTGCCAGACCAAAACCTTTATAGCCTACATGTTAAATGTTTATTATGTCAACCATTCTATTAAATGTTTTTCCTATAAAGCCGCTTTTCTCTCTTCTTATAGCTGCTAAAGTGATTTATTTCCCTTGATCATTTGAAATTGCGACCCCTTGTATAACTTTCTCCCTTAAATGATTTACTGTCAAATTTCCTTCAGCTTTTAACTACCCCGTAAATACTCCCATAAAAAGCGGCCCAGCCTAGTTAATTTGGCCATTTGGTGGTGGCTACCTTATTTACCAAGTCTGAATATCTATATGGAGAAAGTTGCCCTATTATTTTAAGACACCAAGTTTCCAATCATTAATGTTATTGTTCCCAAGTATGTTGTCCTATTTACACTATTAGGAAAAATTATTCATTCTGTTGCTCTGTTATTCAATATACCTCCACTAAACGCGGACACGTTGACGGTTAAAGAAGGTTTCTTCTATTAAAAACTTTGGTTGTTCTGAAATCTGCCTCATTCATTAAAATAGTTTTATTAAACAGTTGCGCCAACGTATTCCATCTCCTGGCAAAAGCTTACACCTAATTCTTTATTTTCTAGGGTTAAATGGTGCACTGGTAAAACTTTTTCGTAAAGTATTTTAAATTCTATGTTTTGTCGAAATCTTCTGGAGCATCTGTTATAGAATCTTCTGAATTTATATAAAGAAAATCGAAGAAAAGAGAAGCTTGGTATGTACAACTCAATGCGTTCACATGACTTTTGTCTTATGTATATTTCCATTTCAAACAAATAGAGAACACAACGTTCAATTTTATAAAATCGCTTTATATGTTTAAAAAAAAATCGATTTTTAAGGATTAAAGTGCTATTTTAGGTGAAGAGTTTAACTTCTCTGGGTAAGAAAAATAAAGCTAATCTACTAAAATAAAATTGCTACTTAATGTGAAATTAAAATAAATACAATATCCAACACTGCAAGATACTGTCATAAATCGTCTATAATTGTAGAATAAAACTATTTAATTATGTATTAAAATGAAACTAATTATATTAGTAGACAAAACTGTATTACCCACCGTCTACCCACTTCTTACTTTGTGCGCACCTGGATGATGTTAACAGAGCTGTTCTTGTCGTCAGGTCCAACCCATTGTTCAATTAGAAATCCTTCATTGTAAATACCTCTGATCTTGCCTAATAAAAACTTCTATGGACATATTAGGAGGTAGCCAATTAACTTTGGTAACCGGCCAGCCACCTAATGAATCTAATACTTCTCGGAGAGGTTGATCGCCAACATTGCGGATCTGAACTAAAAAAGATTAAGTGTAGTTGCCCGACATCTGATTATCAAGAATTTTTTGTAAAAATAAAATTTTTGAATCTATTTTTGTAGTTATTATTTTAAAAAGCCTTTTGGGCTTTCGAAAAGTTGTAGCTAGCATGTCATTCATAAGAACAATTTCTTAATTATATTTTTATAATGCAATAAATTAACGTGGCAATTTCACAAATAACACAGGCCAATGATGAAAAAACTTTTTTCATAATTTTATCTGATTCCTATGTTTTTTGGAGTCCGAAAATAATAATAAAAAAGTCGTATCACCCACCAATTTTTCACATTTTACTATTCAAAATGTGAAAAGTTTATTTTTTATCATTCCAATAAAATAAATAGCTGTTAACAACGGATATTCTCCTGACACCATAGACTCAATTCTAAACAAGAAATTAAAAAATAAAGCTATTTCTTTAGTATACCCCAAGAAAGAAAACACAGAGAAAAAATTTAATGTTTTAACCTATTTTGGTAACACGTCAGAGAAAATTAAAAACCACTTAAACAAATATAATATCAACATAGCTTTTAGAACAAATAACTCGTTAGGAAAATTCATTAAAAACGCAAAGGGAAAACAAAATAGATCAAAAAAATCTGGAGTGTATCAGTTAAATTGTGGTTCTTGTCATAAAAGTTACATAGGTCAGACAGGTCGCTCATTCGAAACTCGGATTTTAGAACATAAAAGAAGCTATTTAAAAAACAAAACTGACTCAGCGTACAGTAATCATTTAACAGAATCAAATCATCTTATTGACGATAAATTTAAAATTCTACACATACAAAACAAAGGCGTAAAATTAAACCTATTAGAAAATTTAGAAATAAATAGAATTGAAAATTCAGACATCATTTTAAACGAACAAAAAGATACCTGTCTAGCCCATGGTAACTCCCCTTTACTCAATTTATACAATTAATATTCAGAATGGATTTCCCAGCAATATTCATTAGCATATAGTATTAATTTTATTACCTATCTACCTTAGGATATTTATAAAAATGTAACAACACTAATACTCAAATATCATTTTGTATCAGAAGAAGCTATAGTATAGCGAAACGCGTCATACAGTTTCAGTGAAACTAAATAAAGTGGAAATTTGACAATATTAGTCTTTCATTATATACTTTCAATATTGTGGTGTAGAAATCGGTAATCAAAAAAAAAACGTTTGGTTCCTCACAAAGTATGTTATGTTTGTGTCGAGGATCTTAGGAAATGGTATAAGAAAGAAAAGAAGGCTTTTAGATTTGCAGTACCCATGGTATAGAGAGAGCAAGAAAATCATTCAAATGATTGTTATTTTTGCAGCGTTTATGTTTCTGGATATAACTCCAAAAATAAGAAAGTAATTGTCTATCCTAACTTTACTTCAGCTAATCGGCCGGTAGGACATGGACCGGGACTTCCTGTCCCTGAGCCACCTCAGTTTATTGATGACGTTTTACAGTCCAGTCTCGAATTTAATGAAAGTCGACCGGATGATGATGAATTTCAATGTTCTCTAGAAAATTTAAAACTACGGTTGTTTACACAAGCTGAGTTAAATGATTTAATGAGAGATTTGGGTCTGACTAAGGAAAAAGCAGAATTGCTTGGTTCTAGGCTGAAAGAAAACTTGGAATCTGAAACATGTATTTACCATTATAGAATAAGAGATCAACAGTTTGCTCAGTTTTTCAAGCAGGAAGAGGATTTGGTTTACTGCCATGATATTGGTAGTCTAATGAACGAATTTGGCATTGAGTACAAGAAGGAAGATTGAAGGCTTTTTATAGACTCATCAAAAACTAATTTAAATGGTGTTCTGTTACACAACGGAAATACTTATGCTTTACTGCCTGTTGCTCATTCAGTCCATATGAAGGAAACTTACGAAAATCTTAACATGATTGGATGCTATGTGGAGATTTAAAAGTTGTTTCCATGATCCTTGGTCTACACAAGGGATTTACAAAGTTTCCATGTTTTTATATCTGAGTGGGACAGCAGAGCAAGGGATCAACATTGGTCCAAAAAACAATGGCCGGTAAGAAAAACTTTAACACCTGGTGAGTAGAACATTTTGCATAAAACTTTAGTAGACCCATTCTTCTACCACCACTACACATCAAGTTAGGCTTAATGAAACAATTTATGAAAGCCTTGCCTAAAGATGGTGAATGTTTTAAGTATTTGTGTAAAAGATTTCCTCATTTATAAGAAGCCAAAGTGAAAGAAGGGGTTTTCGTTGGGCCTGATATTCGTAAAATGATGTTCGATTTTAACTTTGAAGCAAGGATGATTATAAAGGAAAAGGAGGCTTGGATATCATTTAAAGAAGTTGTTGGACAATGTGAAAGACCCTAACTATGAACTTATCGTAGCTAATAATATTAGCTATCTATCATATTATGATAGACAAGTTCAAAAATCTGGGTTGTCTGATGAGTCTTAAAGTTCACTTCTTGAACAGCCATCTTGATTTTTTTCCTAAAAACTTAGGCGATATGAGTGAAGAGCAGGGGGAACGGTTCCATCAGGACATAAAGGAGATGGAGAAACGGTACCAGGAACGGTGGAATATCAACATGATGTGTGATTACTGTTGGTCACTTCATAGAGAACAACAAAATGCATCACATCCGAGAAAAAGCTATACAAGAAACTCCACAGAGAAAAGAGAAAGGAAATACAAAAAAATAAGCACCTAAAATATTCGCATTGAAGTGAAATATGTTATCGTGAGTAAAAATTGTAGCCTAATCAAATAAAAGTGGGGTTTAAGTTTTTACTTTTTAAGTATCAAATTTTCCCTATTTTGAAATTTAATCGATGTCATATTGTGAGAGAACTGTGGGTGATACAAAAAAACTGATACCAGATATGGTTTCAGCACCCAAAAATACATAACACTTAGATGTATTGGTTTAAAAAGTTTTTACAAATATTTTTTTTTGTTGGCCTGTGTAATCAAAAATTAATGAAAAACCAAACCTGTTTTTTTTTTATCAAAATCTTTTCAAAATGTAGTCTTGTGCGATTTCAAATCAGTTTTAAGGTATTACATACACCTCGAATTTTCAGAAATTCGATTTTTTACGGATTTTTGTTCTCTATAGTTCTAAGAATTATTCGAAAAAAAAAATTAAGAAAATTCCATTCCATTACAAAGTTATTGTATTAAATGTGACCTGGCGCCGGATTGGGATCGCTACCTGTTTTCAGACACTGTCTGATATATTACTCATTCAATTTTTAATATTTTTAAACTTTTTTTTAAATCCTAATAATTACTTTTTCTATAAAATGTCAAGAGGTTTTTTAAATTTTTCTAATATACAATTTTTTAGAAACAATTAAACATAAATCTTTTGATCGAAAATTGCATACTAAAGTTTGAAATACCGTAAATTTTTCATTTTTGAAAAAAAAGCCCTTCGACAATTTTTAACTACTACATTATTTTACAAGATTAATTTTTGCTTTTGCACATTATTTTTTGTGATGTTATCCTGCATACATGGAGGCGCCATAGTTTTCATCAGTGGTCCATTTAACCTGATAAAAAATAATGTTAACATTTAAAACATATTTTAAAAATAAAAATATCTTATAATTTAAAGTACAATAAAAGTATATAACCGCTATTTTGTATTATTCACTTAATAACCTTTAAAATATATTTTTTTAAATATACTTTGCAGCGCCCAGGTGTATGTAACCCCTTAACCAGAGAACGTTTAGATTCATCTTAGCAGTGGTGACTTTGCGACTGAACATAAAACCCAGTTCATTATTTTCCTTCTAATAGAATAAATTTTATTTTATTTGTTAACCTATTTTATATTGAACGCTTTGGAACATATTTTCTTAAAATGCTCATTACATTATTGTTTGTGATGTGTGTGTCTCACAATTTAATAACATATGAGACACAAATCATCAATGCTAGATTAGTTATTATCGCTATATTATCTCAATGAAGGTGTTCTCTGCTAGTTATTGGCCGAATACCAGAACTTCAGAAGGAGTGCCAAGTAAAATGCGAAAGTGTAAAACAGATTAATAGTGAATCATTACGGGAGGCCCTTGTAGATATAGAAACCTTTGGCGCAACATAAAGTTATTAAAATGACATTATTGACGAACGGCGATTGCTCTAATTGGTTGAGCTGCCGTTATAAAACAGCATAATAGAGGACTATGAGGATGTAATTACTGAGTTGCAAGACAGAGTAATGAAAAAATTTCAAAATTGTTATCATAAAGGTTACAACTGGAAACAAAATAGTTTAAATACGCTACCAGATTCTCTTCTAGCATGGCTGACGATCGTTTTCATAATTTTAGTAAAGACCTTTTTTATATTAGGTATGGATAATTACAAAAATTTTATGTAGAAATAAAACCACGTTTATCGAAAATATCAAAATGGATTATATATCCCTATTTTTAACATATTAACTGCACTGTTCACAAAAATGTACTATTATTCGAGGTCGACGTCATTTTAATTGCTTTACATGTCTATGATCTACAACATAGCTTAACCAAATTCGAATTAAGACTGATTATTAAGGCACCTGTTTATATTGAATAATTTTAATACATTAGTGATTTAACCAGTCAACAAACATAGGCAAAGCAAGGATAAAATAGTACAAAGAATTTTTTTTTTTGCAAAATTAGCATTTTATTTGTCAATCAAAAAAATGTTTTTGTAATATTGTATTTAATAATAGTTAAAAATCAGTTTGAAAAATAAATATAAACCTATACAGAGCCTGCAGATGCAGACATCATAGCACCAACAAGAAAGCAAAGTAAGCTTGTTTCAATATTTCCGAATTTAAGCTTTTATAGACAAAAACAACTTTGAAACAATTTGAAATGCTAGATCTAGATTTGCTATTCAGTTTTACTGTAAATATAAAATGGAGAATAAGTTTTCGAAATTATTTTTTTATAAATTTATTTGTAAAAATAATCCCTTTTAAGAACATTACTCTTATTTTTACTATTTTATCAGTTCACTAATTACTTCTTAATCATTTTCCATGGTTGCAAGATACACAGGAATAAACATGTTTGTCATGAAATTCTATTAATACAACTTAGCAAATTAAATGCGTGTTGAAATCTAAGATATAAGTATGTTAAAAGGCAAGAATGGCCTCTGTTAAAAGTTAAAATTTTACATCAGATTATAGTAAATTTGCTTAAGAAAAACTCCGCATCTCCGCCGCAATTCTTAAGCTCACTATCTCCAGTTGTTAATTTCAAATATATTTTATATTCACCTAGAGTTATGAGCAAAATTAGCATTTTATTCGTTAATCAAAAAAATGTTTTTGTAATATTAACTTTAATAATAGTTAAAAACCAGTTTGAAAAATAAATATAAACCTATAAAGAGCCTACATATGCAGACAAGAAAGCAAAGTAAGCTTATTCCAATATTTCCGAATTTAAGC
>CM032456.1:65147352-65171022 GCA_019049505.1 Pachyrhynchus sulphureomaculatus
ATATATATATATATATATATATATATATATATATATATATATATATATTGGATTGAATTCTTTCTTGAACCTTGGAATATTGAATATATATTTTTTCAATTTCTTGGGCTTTATGGTTCTTTTGTTTTAAGGATAGAGAAATTACATCATGTTCTAGTTAGAATTTATTGAAAACGTTTCGCCCGATTTTCAGGCTTCTTCAGTTCATCTAAAAATTGAAATTTTCTGTTTCGGATATTCAATAGGACGCACAAATTTTTTTTTTTTTTAATTTTTTTTTTTTAATTTTTTTTTTTAATAATTAAAAAAAAAAATTTGTGCGTCCTATTGAATATCCAAAACAGAAAATTTCAATTTTTAGATGAACTGAAGAAGCCTGAAAATCGGGCGAAACGTTTTCAATAAATTCTAACTAGAACATGATGTAATTTCTCTATCCTTAAAACAAAAGAACCATAAAGCCCAAGAAATTGAAAATATATATATATATATATATATATATATATATATATATATATATATATATATATATATATATGTATATATATATATATATATATATATATATATATATATATATATATATATATATATATATATATATATATATATATGTATGTAGGTTATGGCTTAACTCAGTTATCGATGAACCAACCCGAAATTCCTGCTCAATACGGAGAGTTTGCCAGTCTTCTTGACTTTTTTTACTACTAATCCAGGGATCGAGACCATCACTATAAATCTGCCAGTAGGTTCTTCCGACCATAAAATGCTTTCAACATCGAGTATCCTACCGATTAGTGAGAAAGGTGCCTAAACCGTGCAAGATTAAATTAAATGGGAAAAACTCATGGAATATTTTCGAATTGTCCCTTGATTAAACGTTTGTTTTAGGTCCGACGACCCACTGACTACACTAAGGAGGTTTCCAATGTTATTTTGGCTGGCATGAAAGCTTACATCTTGTTTTCGAAGAAATGCAACAACACCTCTTGAGAAAGCCAACTTGTTAGGCTTTATTTCATATTCTCCTGTCGATGTCCAGGGAAAAACACCACCCACTATTACCAATGTGCAGTCAGAAATGTTCGTCTTCAGATAGCAAGTCTTAAAATCTACTTTAATGAAGGTAAATACCCAAAAAAGCTTAGTATTAAAAAAATCGATGAACGAGCTAACACCAGTTTGTTATAAACTTTTCAACCCCTCCTACAGAAAGGTCATATTTCCTTCCTGCTGGAAATGTGCTACAGTTTAGCCGATGTACAAAAAGGCAAACTTTGTTAATAACCAGTCGCACTACTTTTAATAATATCGAAAATTATGGAAAAGGCTATAAATCAGCATATTTTAAAATATCCAGAAGGATTCAATATTATTACCGACAATCAATATGGTTCTGGTAAGCAATATATTAACGGAAAGTCTAATTTACGTCCCAGATGTGTGGAACAACGCATTTAAAAATTTTGGAGAATCTCGAATGGTTACACTTGATAGATCTAAAGCAATCGACCTTGCTTGAGATGACAAATTGCTGGCTAAGCTATACTCTTACGATATGTCTAAAAGGTTTTGTTTATGGCTCTTTAACACTTTTTCAAGAATTTTTTTCATAAGGAAAGTCCTTTTGAAGTGATTTGTCCAGGACGATGTTTCCCACCAAGTACAATTTGCAACGATTCAAAAGCAAGGTAAATTGCTTTTTCGACATACGCGTCGCTTTAGGGATTTCCCTACAGCACGTGTGTTATACCCATAAAAACAATCCTTGACAAAGTGATGTCTAACTCCAAACCAAACCATATGATCAAGTTCATCCAACGACAAGTTCTAATATAAAGGAAATAAATCTATCCATATTTGCAAATTAGTGAATTTGAACAGAATCGTCTCCCAAAATTTATTTAGCGGTTGTTTTTTTTTGCATTATTACAACGAGAATACAAAACAAATTCGGATTATTTGAAGTAATCTACTTATATATGTTTAATTTATATATTTTCGTTTTCGTTAAATCCCTTTATTCTCTTTTATGTTTTTTTCTTAACATTCTTTTGTTGAAATATACCTCCAAAACAATGAAAACAATAAAAATTGTAACAATCTAATAACTGTCAGCGAATCCCTTTATTAAAGATTATTTTTATCCCGTAAATAAAAGCGTCAGAGAGCATTAAGCGACTAACTGGACAGGTTTCCTTTTAATTAAATTTTATGAAATTATACTTTGTAAATAATTGGATGTTAATTAAATAACACGTTTACCACAGGTAACAGTTTTATTATGTAAAAATTTTAAATAATCTAAATCGATTAGGTTTAATGAAACTTTTTTCAGTTTTTAATAAATATTTTAAAATTAAAATAAATCCAATTTAAATTTATTTTTTCTTTTGACATAGGGAAAGAAGCAAAGCGGATCTAAATAAATGAGATAAAGGTTCATTTTTTTTTTAATTTGTTTGTTCGCTTCTTTATTTTCAACGTTGCTATTCCTTTCTTTATTGTAAAAAATGTTTTAACTACAGTGTAAGATGTAAGAGTTTTAAAAGTTTAGGAAACCAAATGCAGTTAATATGAGGGACATGTACATAAAGGGTGGGCCATCTATCGGTTTAAATTTGAACCACCGGTTATTTCGAATCTGGCAATACTTATGTCATTCTATTCTGTCACAAAATTCAGTATATTATCTCCACTGAACGAAATGAATCGATTTACGCTTGAGTAACGTTGGGATTTATTGGAAATTTATTTCCAAAACAAAGACAATTGGTCGGAAATTGCACGAAAATGTCGTACAAAATTTGGTCGCAGAGAGGGACCAACAGTGCCCGGTATACGCACGTTTATTGCTAAAGTTCGTGAAACTGGTTTCATTGTTGATGCGCCAAGACGTGAGCGTGCTCGTACAGTGCGTACACCCGAAAATATCGAAGCTGTGGCTGAGAGTGTGCGTGAGAATCCATCAACATCAACTCGTCATCGTTCTCAAGAATTGAACATTTCACGCACCAGTTTACGTCGAATTTTGCGAAAAGATCTCGGTATGACGCCTTACAAAGTTCAATTGGTTCAAGAGTTGAAGCCGCATGACCATCCGCTTCGTTTTCGCTTCGCTAGATGGACCAACGAGAAACTGCACGATGATGTCGATTTTGCGAAAAAAATCATCTTTTCGGATGAAGCTCATTTTCATCTTGGTGGGTACGTTAATAAGCAAAATAGCCGTATTTGGGGCTCAGAAAACCCACACGTGGTCTTACAGAAGCCAATGCACCCATTACGAGTGATTGTTTGGTGCGGCTTGTGGAGCGGAGGCATCATTGGCCCATATTTCTTTGAAAATGAGGACGGCGCAACCATTACGGTCAATGGAGACACCTATCGCACCATGATAACCGATTTTTTTGTGCCCGCTCTTCATAGTATTGATGTGAACGATGTTTCGTTTCAACAGGATGGTGCAACTTGCCACACATCTCATGCCACAATCGATTTATTGCGTCAAACGTTTGATGGCCGTTTAATTAGCCGAAATGGTGAAGTCAATTGGCCGCCAAGAAGCTGCGATTTGACACCGTTGGACTATTTTCTGTGGGGCGCCGTTAAAGACAAGTGTTATGCCGATAAACCAGAGACAATTGAGCATTTGAAGGCCAACATTCGTGATGCCATTGCCGAGATACGACCCCATACACTCGAAAAAGTGCTCGAAAATTGGTCCGATCGATGGGGTACTGTGAAGCCAGCCGCGGCAGCCATATGAATGAAATAATATTCCATCTCTAACTGGAACAATGGTACTTCACAACAAAAAAATAAATTTGGCAAAATTTCAAACCATTTTTGATTTATTGCATTTTTAAATTTAAACTGGCCCCCCACCCTATATAATCTTGAAAATACTTACTTCAGCATATACAGTCAATCCAAAAAGTCTCCATACTCCACCTGTTTGCCACCAACTAACATTACAATTTTATTATGACACAGTGAAAACGATATCAAACATAATTTTCTTAACTGTGATATAAAAAACCCTCTCATTTTGTTTGTTCAGAACCTGCATTAAATTATAGGTCTCTCTTGTCTGTAGAACACAGGCAAAAGCGAGAGGGTCGCCGGGTATTTGACAATTGGCGCTTTCATCCCGGCGCAATCGGTGTTAACCACATGCTGCGCGGCGATTTACGAGCTGATTTTGAATGTTGCTACTACTTTAAAGTCAGCATTAGGTAGTGATCACTAACAATTCTGTTTTAAGCGTTTATTTGGTTAGCATATTGTGAAAAAAACAATCATTTACTGAGTTTTTAACATGATGTATCGGTTTTTTCTGTTATGTTTAACTAATTAATTGGAACTATGAGAAAACATGTTTAAATTAATATTTGAAACTTAACCAACGAGGATTAGTATTAAAAACAACTACGGAATATTTTATTTAGAAGTTATATCACTGTTATAAAAATGCAAACAAAATTAATGTCAAAAAAGTCTCCATACACTCAAGAACTGCATTGAAAAAAACACGTTATAATCAGCCACATTTTATCAAGCTATCGATTGTTCGCTAAAATGGAAACAAAATAATAATTTTCGGTCATACTTCATCTGTCACTTGTTGCTAGTAATTTTGCAATGGGTTTTCAAAGTACTATTAAAAATGAGCGAGAGAAATTGTGAAATTCTATTTTAAGTCCGAAAGATCATATTTGATTTGTGGAAAGATGGAAAATCATATAGAATTAATAGAAAAATTGTTAAAAAGTCGTATGCTACTGTTCAGTATATTATAAACCAATATAAATCAACGGGTTCCTATAAAATTTGACCATGCTCCGGTCGTCCCAAGAAACTGACTCCACGTGAAGAGGTCAGTACTGTTAGACAAATAATTATAGATCACAAGAAAAGTGCACCAAAATTAAAAGAAGAAGTGCGGGAACTATTTCTCACAAACAGTAAGAAATTGTTTACACAGGGCAGGCTATAAGGGGTGTGCAGCCAGGAAAAAATCGTTAATTTCGGAAGCTAATCGCAAAAAGAGGTTAGCTTTTGCTAGGGAATACGTTACTAAACCTCCTGAATTTTGGGAAACCGTAATCTTTAGTGATGAAACTAAAATTAACCTTTTTGGGTCTGATGGCAGAACTCAAGTTTGGAGAAAGAAGAATACCGCATTCGACATTAAAAACATTTGTTCCACGGTGAGACAAGGGGTGGCAGTATTCTGCTTTGGGGATGCATGTCCGCTAGAGGGGATGGAAATTTACTTAATGGTACCATGGATCAGCATGTTTATCTGAATATTTTGAGAGACAATTTGAGAGAAAGTGTCCAAAAATTAGCACTTGAAAAAAGATACATTTTCCAACCATACCGCAAACTGGGTGCGAGAATGGATGATCCATAATGTGCGACGCAGCTTCATACACCTCCGCAATCACCCGATGTTAACCCAATCGAGCATTTATGGGAGGAACTTAAACGGCGCGTTCGCAAACATAAAGTTTCAAATAGAAAAGGACTAAAAAACAGAATATTGAACGAATGGGAGAACGTGCCAACAGAAGTTACTAGAAAGCTGGTTGCAAGCATGACAAAAAGGTTACAGGAGATTATCAAGGCCACCTGCAGTCCCACTAAATATTAGTTAAACGAAGTTGTTATTTTCCGTTAAACTCCGTCAAACTATTATTGGTAATTGTTAAGTGTATGGAAACTTTTTTGACATTAATTTTGTTTACATTTTTATAACAATGATGGAACTTCTAAATAAAATGTTCCGTATTTGTTTTTAATAGTAATCGTCGTTGGTTAATTTTCAAATATTAACTTAAACATGTTTTCTCATAGTTCCAATTAATTAGTTAAACACAACAGAAAAATAGTATAGAAAGCAGGTGGTGTATGGAGATTTTTTGGACTGACTGTATAGAGACCAAACTGAAACTTTAAACCAATTTCTGTGAAACTTTATCTTCGCGAATTATTATGTAATTCAAGGTACACAACTTATGACCTAAATAAATATAAACTATAATCCAAAATAAGTAATCTAGCGCAATGCCAACGATATACATGTTTTTTTTTAAAGATATATTTGCTTTTTGTTGTCAAATGTGTTAGATTATTTACTGTACTATTATTTTGCACATTTGGTATTTTTTACAAAATCCTGGTGAGATCTATCGAAATAAGTTCCGCAACCCTGAAGTTACAGGAAAAAACAGAGTCTAGTTCTAAGAAATGAAAACAAATTTTTTATATATCAACCAAGAACCAAGTAAAATACTTATAATAATATTGAAACTATGCAATATTTAATGATCCCACCCTTTTCACCCTTTACACCTGTTAATATTATACGTATCAAAAAATCATGTAATCTTTGGTTCCCTTGCCTATAGCATAATAAATATGAAATTACCTTTTAATTCCGTTCTCCCCTCTTATACGTTGCATTATTTTATTATATATAGTAAATAAATAATTATGCTTAAAATTTGTTTATTATTGCAACCAAAACCTGGAAAAATTCCCGTAATACCATTGAAATCATGCAATATTTTACCATTCCACCTCTTTCACTCCTTCCTCCATTAAAATTGAAAGTAATTAAAAAATAACTCCACAGACCCCGAAAAAATACCATAACCCATATATAGGAAGCAAGCCCATTAAACCCTACCCCACCCTTTAACCCTTACATATTTTACTATAAATAATATGCTTAAAATTTGTCCAGTTTATAAATCAACAAATTTGTGAATATCTCAAAATGCTATTGACACTCTGCAATATTAAACTACTCCCGCCCACTCAGCTCCTTCCTGGGTTGAACTTAAAAGCAATGAGAAAAATACCTAGTTTTTCCTGATATGTTTTACTAAGAATATTTATGCATATAAAAAAAGTAAAAAATTTGTTGTACTTATAAAATCATACAAGATTTAACCTGCCTGAAGCGATTTCGTAGAAAAACTGCAGGCTTCATCTTCTTATTAGATGTTATCTATGTACCAAGTTTAAAACTGATATCTCCTATTGTTCGAAAGGTATCGTGCTAACGGTCCGACAGACAACACACCGATGGAAATGAGTGAATGTTTCTTGCAAACTAGGAACCTTAAAATGTGAAGAAAAGCAAACATCTCCAGGCGTGATTTTTCCACCAATTCAATACTTTCCTTTAGCGAGGAAAGTAAAAACATACGACTTTGGACCGCCAAAATTGTACAGAAGAAATATAGTCGATATCTGTGACATCATTTTTTAAAACTGAGAGAAATATAAATATTCAAAAATAAAAATACAGTGAAGTCCGTTTATAACGAACTCCAAAAAATCACTAAAAATGGCTCCCTATATCAGAAGTTCGTTATAAACAGTAAACAAAATCTAATATCATTTTTCACTACTTCTTTATTTAGATTAGGCGCTAATGCTTAGAAAAATGAATAATAATAATAATCATTAACTCAGAAGAAAACGTTCAAAGGAAAATAAATAAAGTCACACTAAAGTTATTAATATGTATGTTGGTACATATACGAGTATAAACGAAAACATTAAAATACGTAATTTATACAATAAAATCAGTAATTTTCGTTTGTACAATTTTACTTGAAAAAGAAACGGTGATTATATAATTGTCCAGGTCACAAAAACTACTCCATATATGTTCAAGAACTTCACGAGATTACAAAACATGGCGAGTTCTAGTCATTTTCGGAGTCATTTCTGAAATGGATGGAACATAAATATTATCTCCTTCTCCAAGCTTGTCTTCGTCGTCATTATCGCTTAAAATCTTTTCAGAAGTCACTGATGTCACAATTTGATCATCAGTTAATATTGCTCTCGTCATTAATTTATTATCATCACATACATATTCTTCAAAATTAAAGTGATTAAACATCTTTTTAATCTCGGTTCCCACTGTACTTCGTTAAATGCCAGCATCGTAAACAATTTCTAGACAATCAGTAGGATCTTCTCGATGTTTTTCAATCCACTGAGTCAACGGTAGCTCATCATCTGAGTCATATCTACATTCCTTCCTTAAAAATCCGTCATGCTTAAAACAGTTTGCAATGGTTTCTCTACTGACTCTTTGCCAAGCCATATGGATAAAGTTGATAGCGCCCAAGAGAGTTATGTCTCTAATATTTTCATAAGTAAAATCTTTCTATATTGACATTTTAAAGAATGTATCACACCTTGATCCATAGGTTGGAGCCTCGCATTTGTGTTTGGAGGCATAAAAACCAGTAATCCTTACTTTTGATTGTTTTCCACCAGCACAATTCTCTCCGACAAACTTTAATGTCTTATCAGGCGTCATCTTGTAAAACAAACACGTTTCATCCGCATTAAAAGTGTCCACATATTCATAACTTTCACGAATTTCCGGCCATACATTGGCCAACCACTGATCAACAACAGTCATATCTACTCCTGCAGTTTCTCCTTTTATCTTACCCACACTTTTAAAATTGTTCAATCCAATTTCTAGAACAGTTAAACTCGGTGTTCTCTCTTTTCCTTCTCAATTCACTAGCTTTCTCTTGTAAAATATAGCTGGTAATAGGAACATGTTCATGTCGTTTTTTACTAAACCATTTAAGGAGTCCTTTATCGATTTGGTCATTTGTAGATTTTCTTACTTTTTTACAACTAAAGTTTCTTTTATCATAGATTGATAAGATTTCTTGCCCCTTCTTCGATATGTTAGAAACCGTAGATTTAGTTAAATTCAACTGTTTGCAAACATCACTTTGTTTAACTCCATTTTCTATTTTCCTTATAATATCGTGTTTGTCATTTAAAGCAAACGCTTTGCGTTTTTGTGTACTCATTTTAAAATAAAAACTTAAACATTCACTTTGCTACTTTGATCAAATATGCATTAGAACCGCATAACACAACAAGTGAATTGAAA
The DNA here is from genome assembly GCA_019049505.1 of Pachyrhynchus sulphureomaculatus. Lineage (NCBI taxonomy): Eukaryota > Metazoa > Arthropoda > Insecta > Coleoptera > Curculionidae > Pachyrhynchus > Pachyrhynchus sulphureomaculatus. Next base: position 65,156,306 of record CM032456.1, read on the forward strand.
ATAATACTGCTCGAACTAGCGACGCGGTGGAAAGAAGTAGAATAGGGGTTCCCAGCGAGTTTTGATCAATTTCCTAGATCAACTCGCGTGACATCGAGCACAGAGAGTGGCAAGTACGTTATAAACGGACATGAAACATCCAAATTTGGTTCGCTTTATCCGGAAGTTCGTTATAATCGGGTTCGTTATAACCAATAAAAATTTGCATTGGTCTTATGGAAGTTTTTCCGTGCATTATAAAATAGTTCGTTTTAACCGGAAATTCGCTATAAACTGGTTCGTTATGAGCAGACTTCACTGTATTCCCTAAATAAAAAAAAAATATATGTGAAAATTTTGGTTACATAAAATAACAACCTCTTTTGAGGAAAACAAATTTGCAGATCACCTAAATAATTTTTTTGATACGAACTATCTAATTTGCTAGTGTAATCTGCGATTTGTACTATATCTTCAAATTAAACCTGCAGATGTTAAGGAATTCTACCCTAAATCATTACAGTAACACAGACGACTGAACTAACATAGTCTAAACTTTACTGTTTTAGAATTTACCCACGGTTTAGATATTTAAATTAGTAATACAAATTAGGTAACGCAACTATCAATCGGTAAAATAAATTCAGTATTGAACTACACATGTTATATAGGCTTTCTTTAAATAATTTACGAAACTGTCCCTTTGAGTGAAATACTAGACATAAATTGCTGCTTTTGTCTGCAACTGCATTGTATCATCGTAAATAATAGTCGTTGATTTGTAAGTTGCAATGTTAAATGTCAACTTTTCTTAAAACGGATCGTTCGGAATCGTCGTTTAAAATAACTTTAGGAATATTAGATATAGTTTTTACATCAAATCATTTATTTTCTGAGCTGTGTTCATTTAGTATTTTAAAAGTTTAATTGTTTTAAAGTAACCTGAAGTTCTTTTAGTGAAGGGTAGGGAGAATTCTGTATTCTTTAATTAATTACTTGAAGAATGAAATGTACATAAATTATTTCTAAGCGGTTATCTATGAAAAATGTTGAGAAAATGTTTGTGGCTGGTCCATAGAAAAGAAATATCAAACATTTTCAGCACCAATTCTGGTTTGCTCATAAAATAGTCACTCCACGAGGTTGTCAAACAAGCTCGTTATAATCATTTTTCTTTCCTTATGTTATGTAACACTTCATAATAATTAATGATTTTTAGAAAGCTTTATCTATTACAGTCTGTCAAGTAAGAACGTGACCGGTCATATTCTTAAAAAAAATATGTTTCAAAAACGTTTTTCCTATCAATGTATTCTTTGGTGTGCTAACAACAGCGCAATTACCTTAGTAAGATGTCCAATAGCCTCCTGCATCAATAATCGTCTTCGAGGCATGCTGTAGACAAGATTTTCTGCATACTCTACAAATTTTGCAAATCTCGCGAGACAACTGAGTCAAAGTCCTCAGAGTCTCTCTTCTGAGCTTTCTCTTTACAATGGACCAAACGGTTTCAATAGGGTTGAAGTCCCGCGATTGTGAGAGCCATTCTAGTACCTTATCGTGGGCCCAAGCTAGCCGCTTCGCGACGTGATTTTCGCCCAGCAAAGGTTTCTTCAATGTGCTTCGGAATTTGACATCATCAAGGTCTCATGAGACATTTTAAAATCCGATTTTCTTAATTTTGCCGCTCCTTGACGCATCGTCAATTTCAAGTCCCGTGAAAGCAAAAACATTTTTTGACTTTTGGAGTGACTTTGCCTACAGAGCCACGTTTGGGCAAGTCGTCGGCACTTTTCGTCTCGTTAAATGATTTACCCACTTCTTCACAATTGATACCGATTTTTTAATATATTTAGCGACCGCGGAATGTGCCATTTTAGGCCCCTTTGGATGAGAACAAAGAGAGACTGCTTCGAACCGATGCGCAAACTCATTTTGGATTTTACGTAATTTCGACGAAAATTCGGAATCGGTTGATACTTTTATTAAAACGAGTCGTAGACAAAGGTTCCCTCTACCGCGGACATGTTCTTACTTGACAGACTGTACTTCTGAAAATACAGGGTGAGGATTTCCATAATGGTTCCGTTTTTACCTTTTTATGTAGGAACCCATAAAGACCAATGTATTTTTCGTTTCTCTAAATTTTTTTCACTGTATGTATAAATAAATGAGTTTAGAGAGATGTAAAGCAAACTAAAACTTCCGGCACAATGGAAAATTTAAACAAAACAGAAATTTATATCACCCTTGAGAATATTTAACTAAACAAGGGATTTAAATTAAATATTAGGAGTTTCCACCATTGGTATTTTATTCGAGCGAAGGTTGAATTTAAATATACTCTTCGTCAAGGCCCTGCATACTTACAGTAGGGTGATTTTTTCTCTTAGACATTTTACGTAATTTAGTTTATTTAATACAAGGAGTATGCAGCACCCTCTATTATTTAATCGGATTATATTTAAAAGAAAGCATTTGACTAGAACCCAAAAACCTGGCACTTTTTTATAAATATAAGGATATAGATGTGTTAGAATAATGTAGCCCACTTGATTCCTTCCAGAAAGCTTTATTACAGCGATTCAAGAACAACGTGAATCGCTTTTTCCGCACTCGTGCCGCTCCTGGAGCGCTTTAGGGACTTCCCTGCAGCACGTCTGCTAGACCCATAAAAAAAAAAAAAAAAAAAAAAAAAAAAAAACACCAATATACGTCGCTCGAATATTGCACATCAAAAGAAGGTTTAATTTATCCCTCCTCATACTATCCTCTTCAAGAAATCTTTGAGCCAAAGAAAAACTAATTTCGAATAAGTTGGTGGTTGGTATGTGGCGGTTCGTGGCTCCGTGGCGTAGTAACTTACTTGCAGTGCAGAAGGTCTCGGGTTCTAATCTCGGCAGGTCGGTATACTTTATTTATTAATTTATTTAAGTATATTTGTCTTGATCACATACGTAGTAGCTGTTGCAGATACGCATTAACGTGCGTGGCAACACTACCGCGTTGTTTAAAAAGTGCCGTGAAATACAAATGTATTTTCCTCATCGATAGTCTTACGATATAAAGAAAAGGTAAAATCGCTATCCAGGCGGGGAGGTCAGCGACAAAAAAAAAACTTCTTATTCGCATTACAACGCTGATTAAATAAACAATGTACGAGTGTGTTCGTTTAACCTCTGAGTTTTGAAGGAAAATTATCAAAGCTGAAAAAAAAGATTTCTACATGATTACAGTCTATACTAATAAACTAAGTCCAGCGTTTCTCGAGTTGTTTCATTCCAACCAAAAAAAAATATGTGCTTGCGCCTCAAAAAAACGACGCTACCTCTTATCATTTAAGGAAAATTTTCGGTCACTGAGATGTTCCAATGTAAAGATATCAAAGCGTGTTAATACAGGGCTATAAAGTGGATGTTGTAACTCAGTGAATTCCCTTCGAAGTTCCAAAAAATGATTGTCATCAACTTTCCAGAAGATGACTGGAGTTTTGACTTCTTTGGAGGTCTTAGCCAGTGGAAAAAATATTACGAGCTTCGAGAAGCGTAGTCATATATAAATTAGGTGGTTTAGGTAAAAAATGATAATATAATTCAAAAAATTGTTGCTACTTCTCCAACAGACATGATACCTCCAATTAAGGAAGTAATTTCAAGTCTCGTAGCTCCCTTCGGCTAGATCGCTGATTAGTTTGATAATTTAACTGACGTTGCAGATCCTTTCATAACAAGCTTACAGTAATGTAGGGCTAGGGAGTTATAATGGATAAAAAGTTAATTTGGGAAAAACATGTAGTGTTCTAAATAAAAAAGTATATTTTATAAACTGGAGCATAATATTAGAAAAACCGTAAGAAAATCTTCTCAAACAATTTTTATTTGCAAACAATCGGTTCTAAATATTATTTTAGATTTCATTAAAATTTACATTATTAAAAAGATTTCAAGACAATTTTCTTAAGAACAGACATGGAAACTTAGTAATGATTCACCCGTAATTATCTGGTCTTATGGATATTATATTTTATGGAATACGATGGTAGGATACAACGAATTGTAATAAGTACACTTACCTAATACTTCATCGAAAGCTGACACAGCAACTTTTAAGCCGCTAGAGTTATTGACATGGCCAATACTTAAAAGCAAGCAGGGCTTTTCGAGGGATCGCCCTCAGGCATATGTGGTTAATGTAAAATAACTGAAAACGGACAGCAGTTTACCCACTGTTCTCTCATTCCTCAAATCTATCCGGAGACGCGTTTCGTCGTATCACAGCCCGTCCGTCAGGCTAGAATTGACAAACAAGAGAACATAATTTACTGATACCTATCCTAGAAGTTACGAAACATGATGGTAGGATACAACGAATTGTAATAAGTAAACATACCTAATATTCCACTGAAAGTTGATACAGCAGCCTTCAAGCCGACAGTGTGGTTGACACTTAAAATAAGAGAATAGTGGGTAAACTGCTGAAATATGGGCTTTTGACAGTTTTCAGTTATTTTACATTAACCACATATGCCTAAGGGAGATCTCTCGAAAAGCGCTGCCTGTTTTTAAGTGTTGACCGTGTCAACTACTCTGTCGACTTGAAAACGGCTGTGTCAGCTTTCGATGGAGTATTAGGTATGCGTACTTATTACAATTCGTTGTATCCTACCATCGTGTTCTGTAACTTCTTGGATAACTACTAGTTAATCCTGTTCTTTGGTTCTCAATCCTTGTCTGAACGAGCCGTGATACGCGTCTCAGGATAGATTTAACGAATAAGTGAACAGTGGGTAAACTGCTGAAATATGGACTTTTGTCCGTTTTCAGTTATTTTATTATATTTTAGAAGTGAAAGTCTTACAACAGAACAAACATTTATATACGATTTTTTTTTTATATTATAGTTATTATTTCTGAGATGCTAAAAGACTTTAGCATCTCAGAAAATTACTTCTTAATAAATATTCAAGGATGATGAAATACTTTTAATTTTTGAGCTGCATTCCACTGTATATAATTTAAGAAAAGATAATTTTATTTTTTTAATAGAATGAATCTATATTTTCTGTTAAAATTACTTGTGTTAATTAAGCGTCAATACAGACGAAATCATGTCATGGACATAAAATTTATTATAAACACATTCGGAACAAAAAGTATTAATGTCTGTAATTGAATCTTTCTACATGATTCGCCCAATTTTTTATCCCATGATACACCAATTATTGATCAATGGGGAAACCAACATTTTTCAAACCCTGAGACCAGACTATACTTTTTCGAAGGTTTTTGGTGCACTGAATCCAAATCCGACCTCAGAATTGCTCCATCACATCAGGTTTCGAGATATCCTAATCTAAAAATGTAAAAAACGCTGTTTTTCGCAATATTCGGGATTACATTATCCAGCGAATTAATTTTTCTCCACAAAAACCGTTACGGCATTTGAAAGTACTACTCTTCCCCTTCAAAATACATGAATTTTTCAGATATTTTATTTCTTCTCGGAAAAATCGTCCGTTGAAATTAATTAGTTTGGTGTTTTCGTTACAACCATACCAAAAAAAAAGTTGTTCCGGCACGCGAGAGTAGTGTAATTATATGATTTTTGGGACGCTGAATCCGAATTCGTTGTCGGTTTAACCCCATCAAGTCATAGTTTATAGGGTGGGAATTCTGAAGAGTTTAAATTACTATCGAGAAAAATTTTCCGAATAACAGTTGTGTATTCCTGCTAGAGAAACATGATGCCGTCATAAAAAAATATGGGTCTCCTTTTAAAAACTCAACGTTGACCTTGAAATGGCCTTCAAAATGATCTTCTAAGGAGATCACAATTATATAATTTTATTTCCCCTTTGAAACCCTTCAACTTGTGTCTGAAACTTTTTTTTTTACTAAAAATTGACATATACAAATTAAGAAGCCTGGTAGGTTAAAATGGAACACTATGTATAATAACAAATAAACAATGTTGCTACTGGAAATATGATTTCTCTAAGAAGAAATAAGATATCTGAAAAATTCGAGATGCATTTTAATGGGGAAGAGTAGTACTTTCATATGCCGCAACGAATTTTGCAGAGAAAAAGTAATTCCTGGTGTCATATAATCCCGAATATGGCGAAAAACCGTGTTTTTTGCATTTTTAGGTTAGGATATCTGGAAAACCTAATGTAATGGAGCAATTCTGCGGTCGGATTCGGATTGAGCGCATCAAAAACTTTAGGGAAAGTATACTCTGGTTTCAGGGCCTGGAGTTTTGTCGGCCTGTGTAAACTGCAATAAAAATAATTTTCGTCCGCATTCTAAATCCATTTAAGTTCCAAGTAGCTTGACTTCACTTCACTATCATTTTTATTTTAGCTTGCTAAAGGAGAGTATTGTATTTGGAAAAAAAGCACACTTCGAGATTTTTGCTTTTCTTTGCGTTTTAGGGTTCCTAAATCACGAAAATCATAGTCACATCCGTCATTTCCGTCGGTCTGTCTTTCTGTCAGTCTGTTGGTACGGTAACTCTCGAACGAAATGAGATATCAATTTCAAATTTAGTACATAGATAACATCTACCAACAGAGTGAATTTTAGTACAGTGTGGCCGACATCTACATCACTCGAATCTTTATTCCCCAAGCGGGTTGGTACGGAGATTGTTATGATGTCGGCTCCGGTCGTTGGGTTGCTGTTAGTTTACGTTGGTAGGACCATCAACTGCTGTTTGAGGTCAATATTAGTTTTGTTTTACAATTTAAGAACTATAAGTATTTAAAAATAGCTGCTTTTTCAAACACTGTGTGTTATTTCTTGTATCCCCTACCAGATCTAAATAACATAAGAAATATGCTTCTAGTCAAATTAATAAAAATTATAAGTTGATGAAATATGATGCAAGTAGATTATTAGCTTACCTTTTAGAATTACTTGAAGTTGGTCCGCCATTACTTCGAAGGTACTAATAGAACTTCTGTCTTCTGGGATGATATGTTTTCTGTTCCATGTACCGCACGCATATTGGAAAAAATCTATGCAAGGATCTGAATTTTGATCCATGGCCGATAGTAGAGAAGATGCTGGAAAAAAACCATAAACTTTTTACTAAAATCTATTACTTATAAAGGTTACAGAAAAAAACGAATTTAAAAATGATTTTGACCTGGCCTTGTTAAATATAAATTTACCGTAATCAGATTAAGTAAGATTAATAACTACCAAAATTAAACAAAGTCCATATTTCGCCAATTATTTAATGTTCTTCTATCTATGGAACTACCTCGGAATATACGTTTTGTCGTATCATAATTCGTTAGCTGAGCTAAAATCAACGGAACAGAACAAAAACCAGTACTCTTATCGCCGTACTGGTGTAATGTAGTAGTAAGGTACAACTGATTGTATCACGGGCTGACGTTAACCCAATATTAAAGAGTATACCTACCCTCTAGCAAAAGCCGTTCAATTCCAGATTGATGAGGGGATTTCGTTGCAGTCGCGAATATCGTAGTAACAATTTTTAAAATAAACACATGTATAAATAAACAGTTAAGTCCTAATCAGGTAGCAAAAATAATTAATAACTACTAAAATTGAATAAACTCCATATTTCGGCAATTAATTGTTACTCTCTTATCACGTCCCGACAAGTTTCAAAAGATTAGAGTAATAAATATTTGCCGAAGTATAGACTTTGTTCAGTATTTGTAATTATTAATTATTTTTTATTCCTGGTAGGGAATTAACACGACTTGTATAAGTAGCGATACCTAGGGGTTGTAGCAATTGTGCTTGAGATTTTCTTATTTCCTAAAAATTCCCCTATTATTGTATGGCTTATAACTAAACGGCGTTTGGTAGGAGCCAGGTATGCTTTTTAATGTTGGGTTGACCGCAGCCAGAGATATAATTTGTGGTGTCTTATTGCAAATTAATTTTATTCGTAACATGGGAAAATGTACTGTAAGTTGAGATAGTTAGATAGTAAAAATAATAGACTTTTTCTACTATACTACTAAAATAAGATTTCAAATATTATTAGAAGCAACATCATTTTTTGTAATGTTACGAGAGTATAAAAATTAGGTTTTTAAATATCTCTATCAAAAACAATCAAAATTTGACTATCTTCAGTTTATGGAGAATATAACCTACTAATCTTAAACTATAAATTACAATTTTAGATTATTTTAAAGAAAACTAACCAAAATTAATTGGAATGTGTAATATTTTTTCTGAGTGATTTTTTCCTTTATACAGTTTTTACTAAAGAAAATCTGATTTATATGTTAGTCATTACAAGACCATAGTATCCATGAATTGATATGAGAAAAATTTTTAATTGTTGTTTCGTTTTCGTAACGTTTAGCCTACAATTTGCTTTCTAATTTCTTTGTTCTTGCTTAAAATTTAACAAGCATGTAATCGTCTTTAGAAGTTATATATGTTTTAAGAGGTAATACCACTAGATATCTTGTCCAAGTCCTGCTCAGTACCTAAAATAAACTGATTAATTTTTTCAAATTAGGAGTAAAGAACATATAAGATCCAGCAGGATTAAATACGAATATAAATCCGTTTTTGGAATACGCTTAAAAGTAAGTTAACACGATTTTGAAACGAAACGAAATTTTAAACTTCTTAACCACGACAATAAAGGTAAAATATAGAATAATTTGAAAACGAGAAAGTGGTTATTCGGATTATAGAGAGAATTGGGAGTAACTTTTTGACTTAAAAAAAATTATTTATTAATTATGTCAGCAATGTCTCACCGTTCTCTTACTATGTCGGGCCGCGTTAATCCATCTCGGGATACGTTTCGGTGTATTACGGCTCGTCAGCCGAGCTAATGTATACTGATTTTTATACACGTAAGGTGGACCCTGACGATCACGCTGCCTGACAGAAATTGTTGGCAGCTGGAGAGATAAAATTTGTTATATCTTACTGTAATAACTTTCATGGCATGAATCATCTTCAGAGATATTATCTTTTCGAGATTAGAATACTGAATGAATTCGAACAAGGGCAAGCCAACAATTTATACTTGTTCATTGACGATTTTTTTCCACATGTGATGTAGACCATAACCCGACTCCTTCTAAATGTTTTTAAGGTGTTTCTAGAGAGTAACAAGAGCTTACTTTTTCTTACATTAATGATATGATCTCTCAAATATTGATGTGCAAGTACAGCATTGAATAACAGCGTTCTCATTGGCATGGACAAGGACTTAGAGGTGGTCACGACCATCAAACGACGTAAATTAGAATATTTTGGTTATATTATGAGACATCCAGGGAAGTACGAAGTCTTGCATGTGATTATAGAGGGAAAGATTCCAGGCAAACGTGGTCCAGGAAGAAGGAGAACATCGTCGTTGAAAAATTTGGGGCAAGAAGAAGAAATGGCGTGAATATATTGAAGTATAAAGACATTATAGTAACGAAGAACAGTTATTGTTTGTATCTAAAAATTTTAGGCAAAATTAACCATTTCATGCAAAGCTTCTCTGACTCTTGCATAGGGTACAGCATATTAATGATGTAAAATCGGACAACTCAGGAGTGACTTCTGGGATTTCGTATTCGTTAATATTTTCTTTAATAATGTCGGCACGTCCTTAGCCTTAATTTTTTAAGTCTATACCAGGTAGTTTGGATCTTAATATTATTAAACCTTTCTTGAATCTCGATAACTATCATTCTATTTTGTTGTCAATAAAGCCAGTCCAGTTATACGCTGATTTATACATCAATAGCATAAAATTTGCGAGAAGGGGTAATATAATGAACACAGAAACTATTCTGGAATATAGACTATCTAACTAGGGTAAGCAGACCTACGTTTGAATTACCTATGACAGGTTGCAACTCTATGTATTAGAAACATGTAGAATGAGTAGCGCGTATTTAAAAGAGTTTATAGACTCCTAAATTTCTCATTTTAATAAACGCAAGTATTTTTTTTCTCTATTATATAACTTATAGTAGAGACATTTGTACCTCCGCACTTATAAATACAGAAAATAGCACCCTCATAGAAACAGGGTTGTTTTGTTGTATGAAAAGCTTTCTTTTGTAAAAAATCTTCACTGTCGATTTTTAAATTTTTAAAGCTCCACCGTGTGAAGACGATTTTTAACTTGGTCTAAGTTTTTGAAGTTGCACTAGATTAAAAATTGCCCCTCTCCTCCCTGAACTACAATTTTTAAATTAGGTGTAAGTTTTTAAAACTCCACGCTTTAGAAGAGTTCATTTTTATGAAAAATCTCCCCCAACCGGATTTTGAGTTTACTGTATTCAAATGGATTTAAGCTTTTATAGTTCCAGTTAAAAAGAGTTTTTTCTTCAACAGGGTTCGGTCATTGATTCGCGTCTGCCTCTCCTATAAACTGCTTCACTTCTAGTGTCCTCTATTTTGTTATAGCTTAATTTAGTATTTAAATTGATTCCAAATTTTTGTGTATTCAGTTTAATCCCTTAAAGCCCTTCTAACAGACAGACTCTCGATGTAATTCTAATAATTTTTGATTTACCACTTATTTGTTACTGTCAAATATATAATACTTTAGATCATATTGATCTAAACTGTGATTCCAATTGAGTATTTTCTGTATTCAAGAGAAACAAACAATATTTAAACTTCTGTTTTCTTACATTCCATGAATTTGGTTATTAGGGTTCCGTACGGAACACTTATGAGATCACTTCGGTGTCCATCTGTCTGTTTATCTGACCGTTTGTCTCTTACACCCGATTTTCTCCAAACTATTTGACACAGAAAGTTGGAATTTGGCACTAATATAGGAATTGATGAGAGCCATGTAGTTTTGAAAGTTAAATTTTGACTTAAGGGTTTAGTTTTGGGGAGGTCATCGAGTAAGGTCTCAAATGAAAGCTTGTAAAAACACAAGTTCAAAAATATATATAACTTAATACTTGCGCACACTTTTCTTTGTATTATTTTTAAAAAATTGCGAAAAATCGCTGCCCCACCCCCCATCTCAAAGAGTACCGACCAAAAAAATTTTGAACAAATTATGGAATATTCTCCACAGGGTGTAAATAGAACGAAAATTATCACCAGTGCATTACCTTTAATAATATACCAGGTTTTATAAAAAAAATATCAAAAATTTTTATTTTAAAAGCAATCAACGTACGGAACACTAATTGCGTAAAGCCAACTTGTACTTGACCGGTTATTTTTTTTTACATTTCATTCTTACATTTCTATAACAATATTTCACTAGTTTAACTCACTATTTACTGTACATAATCCTCTTATTGACTAGCAAAAACTCTTGAAAAAAAGCATGTAAAATAATAGTAAATGATCGGTTCGTGGGTGTAAACCCGTTTAAAAATGTAATTTAAATTCCGGATTAGATAAGGGAAAATTTACAATGTTGCATGTTTACTATACATAGTTTTGCGTGTTAATAAAAAGTTTCGGTTGGATAAAGCACCTCAGATTTTAGTAAATCGTGGAGTTTTAATTGTTTCGAAAGGGTTTTTTAGGGAATATATTATGACAAAAAAGTTAAAGTAGTATATATATATATATATATATATATATATATAAATATATATATATATATATATATATATATATATATATACATATATATATATATATATATATATATATATATATATTTATATATATATTTATGAGGATCGATTGAAAAGTTCGCGGCTTAGTCAAGAAAACAAAATAAAATACGTACAAAAAATATTTTTATTTTTCGACGTAATCTCCATCTAGCTCTATGCACTTCTTCCACCTGCTTTCCAAAGCTTCCACACCTGTTTGAAAAAGAGATTCTTCAAGGACTTCAAAATACTGGTTAACTGCAGCTTCGCCATCTTCATTTAATGAAAATTTCTAGCCACCGAGGTATTTTTTTAGGTTTGGAACCAGATGAAAGTCCGAAGGTGCCAAATCAGGAGAATAAGCCGGGTAGGGCAGCAATTCGAAACCACAATCACGAATTTGGACCATAGATTCAACAGATGTATGAACGCGAGCGTTGTCCTGATGGAACAAAACTTTCTTTCTCAGTAATCCTGGGCGATTTTCTTTAATTTCTTGACGTAAACGACGAAAAAGGGTGCAATAGTAAGTCGAGTTTATTGTTCGCCACCATAATAATATTTTTAGCATCCCAAAAAACTGACGCCATTATTTTCCAGCCGACGGAATTGCCTTCGCTTTCTTTAGGGTCGGTTCACCAGATTTTTTTTCCACTGCTTGGATTGTTGTTTTGACTCTGGAGTCTAGTGATGAATCCAGGTTTCGTCCATTATCACAAACCTGTTAAAAAAATCTTGTGAATCAGCCTCAAACATCTCCAAACAGTCTCGAGAAATCGTGAGTCCAATTCGTTTTTGTTCAACTGAAAGCAATCTGGAGACCCACTTTTATCGTTCATCTCTAACATTTTCATAAGTAAAATCTTTCTATAATCACATTTTAAAAAATGTATCACACCTTGATCCATAAGCTGGAGCTTTGCAGTTGTGTTTGGAGGCATAAAAAATAATTTTATTGTTCACTGTTTGTGAATTTTAATTCTTTCTCCCATTCGATCAGTTCATTTTTAAAAATTTCTAATGTCATCCAGGCTTTACTGTTTGATTTGTACTTTACTGGTAAATGTTCTCTATTTTGCTTCTCAATTCACTAGGTTTCCCTTGTAAAGTATAGCTGGTAATAGGAACATGTTCATGTCGTTTTTGACTAAACCATTTAAGGAGTCCTTTATCGACTTGGTCATGTGTAGATTTTCTTATTTTTTACAACTAAAGTTTCTTTTATCATAGATTGATAAGATTTCTTGCCTCTTTTTCCATATGGTAGAAACGTAGATTTAGTTAAATTCAACTGTTTGTAAACATTACTTTGTTTAACTCCATTTTCTATTTTCCTTATAATATCGTGTTTATCTTTTAAAGTAAACGCTTTACGTTTTTGGTGTACTCATTTTGAAATAAAAACTTAAACATTCACTTTGCTGCTTTGATTAAATATGCATTAGAATCGCATAACACAAGTGAATTGAAGATAATACTGCTCGAACTAGCGACGCGGTGGAAACAAGTAGAATAGGGGTTCCCAGCGAGTTTCGGTGAATTCCCTAGATCAAGGCGTGCGACATCGAGTACAGGTAGCTAGTGGCATCGTTCGTTATAAAACGGACACAAAACATCCAAATTTGGTTCGCTTTATTCCGGAAGTTCGTTACAACCGGGTTCGTTATAACCGCTAAAAATGCATTGGTCTTATGGAAGTTTTATCGTGCATTATAAAATAGTTCGTTTTAACCGGAAAATTCGCTATTAACGGGCTCGTTATAAGTAGACTTCACTGTTTATATATATATATATATATATATATATCTATATATATATATATATAATACTTTATATATATATATATATATATATATTTATATATATATAATATATATATATATATATATATATATATATTTTATAATATTATATATATATATATAGATATTTTAAACAAAAAAAGTTTTTAAAAATCGTTCGTTTATTGTACTAAATAATTAGCTTTTCGTGTGAAATCAGAAGAGTTCATCTGGTGGTGGCAATTTCGATGCAAATGTTATGAATATCTTGACGTTTTTTAGTGAATATATTATATACTTACTTTCTTTATAGTTTCATAAGAAAGAATATTTGAAAAATATTTCCAGATACTTTTACAAATTTCAAGTGAATGATTTATTTTCTATTTTTATTCATCTCTTAGTGCAAATACGTGTTTAAAATGACAGTATTAAGCTTTTAACTTAACGGGAATAAATTACTTAGTTTAGGCTAATACATTTTAAAAAAAACAACTCAAAGCTTCTTTTTTTGTCTTAATAGTAAGAAACTGCACTCTCGAACGATTCAGCACACATATGTTTGGATTTCGAGGTAATTTTTTAAATTAAAGGCATACCAAGGGCCGCCTTTTAAGTGTTTACAAACGAGTTTTCAAATATAAGATTTATCTCATATATGTTACCTACCTATACAGCGTACGCTTTACGAGTTTGAGTATATAGGTAATAAAAAATATGTTATCAGATTCTTCAAGTTCACTGATAGTAACTTTAGGATATGTTTGTAATTTTTTGTATAGTTACACTACTCTACGACTAAAATTGTTTTATGAATACGCGAGAAAGAGAAACAAGGTAGAAGCTGCAGCTTCTAACTTTTGTTTACTTGAGAAACAATAGCTTACGTAATTTATTAGCTAGTAAATAATTTGATCCGATGGTTCTTTTCTGCAAATATTGTATGAAATTTTTTTCTTTTAGTTTTTCTCATCATTACTGTTTATGGGAACGATTTAATAAAGATTTCAAAATTCAAAATGATGCGCGCTATTGACGATGTGACATTACCATTTGTTGTAAAATTTGCCATTTGTTATTGTTTAAACAGTGGCAGCTCAAAAAATTGGCCAGTAGTTTGTTTACAGCGTTTAAAAAAAAAAACAGTTTTGTGAAGCAAATGGATAATTTCACCGTGGAAGATTTTTCATCTGGATGATTTTTTTTTTGCGATTTTTGTAAAGGCCTAAACTCAACAAACAAAGTCTCGAATCGCTTCGTTCAACTTTTGGTAATTGAAGCCCACCTTAGGAAAAGGACTGGTCTACACAATTGGTTTGCAGAATCTCTCATGCTCGTTCTTCCGTCTCGATGAATATCGTGGAAGGTCG
>CM032456.1:65171122-65441122 GCA_019049505.1 Pachyrhynchus sulphureomaculatus
ATGTGGCGGTATCGACGGCTGCTAAAAAAACTCAGTTGGATGGACAGAATTAGTAACAACAGCATTCTCACTCTCACGGACAAGGACTTCGAGGTGGTCACGACCATCAAGCGACGCAAATTAGAATATTTTGGCCACATTATGAGACATTCAGAAAAATACTAAATCTTGCATCTGATTATAGAGGGGAAGATTTCAGGTAGACGTAGTCCAGGGAGAAGAAGAACGTCATTGTTGAAAAATTTGAGACAGTGGGTACAGGAACTCTACTTTTTAACTTTTCTGAGTGGCTGTCAATAAAACGATCATCATCAACATGGTAGCCAACATAATACACTAACGATCATTGAAGGGTCATGGTACCCCAAACAAGAAGAAGATAACTACGTAATAGGTTTTGATGTTGATTGGATTGAATTATAAGTTAAATAAATTACTCCTAGTAATTTCATGACATTATTATTATTTAACATGTAGGCACATAGCCGTTTTCAAAAAATCCATATGATTTTTAGGAAATACCAACCTTCAAACGATACGTGTCAAAATTTTAATGACATTTGAACGATTAGTTACAGTGGTTTTAGTGACGCTACTTTTGACATTTTCAAAACAATGGAAAAAACCGGATTTCGTGTGTTGATTAAACAATGTTTTTTTTTATGGGAAGAATATGACCGTTGAAGCCAAAGTAAAGGCTTAATAAGTGTTACTGGGACTCTGCCTCTAGGAAAATCACTCATCATTTACTGGATATGCTGAATTGAAACGCGAGGTCGTACAGACACAAAATGATGTTTGAACGCTTTGGTCGCCCAAATGAGGTATTTACACCGGAAAAAAAACATAAAAAAAATCAAAGCAAAATTGTTTTGGATGTCCGTAACAAACTGAAATTTCGTGAGATAGCTGGCACCCTAAAGATATCAAAAAAACGTATTGGTCATATTTTGTATGAACATTTGGGCATCAGAAAGCTCGGTTCGAAAGTGGGTACCGCGTTTGTTGTTTTACGGTAGACCAAAAACAATAAGCAAGTGCAATAAAAAATGCCTTGATTTTTTCATGCGATATGTGACAATGGATGAAATATGGATCTCCACCACTACATACCCCCCCCGAAATCAAATCTACAGTAGCCGGTGAAAAAGCCCACCCGATGCGACCAAAAGCAAGACAACAAGTCGGCTGGGAAGGTTTTGGCCGCTGTATTTTTTGGAATGTGCATGTGCAGTGGAAACCACAAAAACCCCCAATTTTTATTGACTATGCTGAGAAGGGGCCAAGGCAAAAAAAACTGTCAATAGGCGAATATCTAATATAAAGTTATTGGTTGGGCGTTTTGGTGAAGCCAGAAATCGCAAATGAAACGGAAACGGCCCCCCCCCCCCCAAAATGAACACAAGAAAAGGGTGAGGATTTGCTCTTTCATCAAATAGCATATCGGATATAGACAATGCACCGTGTCAGAGCAAGTCAATGGTTACGATGGCATAAAATTGCATGAATTGAAGTTAGAATTGCTTCCTCATCCACCGTATTCTCCAGATTATTTGGCCCCGCTTGCAAATATTATTTATTCGCAGATCTTAAAAAAATGCTCGCGGGAGGAAAGAAATTTGGGCTCCAGGTGAAGAAGTTATCGCCGGAAAACTGAGACCTATTTCCAGGCAAATCTTCTAAAAGAAAGGTATAGGAAATGTGTTAGAAAAGCGTTGGACATGATTGTATCGCTCTCGAAGGAGATTATGTTGATGATATAAAGTCGAATTTTGCAAAACAAATGTATTTTAAGAAGCTATACCCAAAACTTTTCAGCCTACGTGTTATTTATAGTTAGCGGTCATCATTTTCATCTGAAATAAATTCGTCATCTCAATTGGAAGTTTCATCATCTTAATCTTTTCTGTCGTTTTCATGGTTTTCCTGCTAAGGTGTTTTAGGTTCTTGACGGAACAGTCTTCAGTTAGTTTTAAATGCTGGACGTAAATATGAAAGTAGTAAATGAGGTGAGTAATAATCTATTTATTACGTTCATGTTGCACGATGTTGAACAGTTCTCGTAACTTTATTTCAGCACATATTACATGAGAAATTTCCGGCTTTGGATCAAATAAATTTTTCGCCTTCTGAAGCAACAGATAAGGATCCCAGTTTTTACATCTACTTTGAATTAGGCTGTATTATATGCGTGATAAGTTAGCTTTCACAAATACGGGGTCAACCACCATTGGGTTCTATCTTCTAGAAAATTTGGTTAAGTCTTTTAAACATGCATAATTATCGATTAACGGTAGACATTAGATTTATTTGAAGAGCAAACATAAATTCTGAATCAAATATTTGTTCTCGTAACTGCTGGGTTTTTTGTCACAATGGTAACATTATAAAACTGGAAAGCCATATGATAAATCGATCTTCTTTCTTTGATGTCGTTATTCGTTTATTTTTGGATTCCACTTCCAATACGTAATTTTGCGCCACTGACTTTATTTGGTAGGACAATTACAAATTTGTTTCAAAATGTTCTACATATCGTTCATTTTTATAATAATTAAATAGCCGGAACACTGCCTACGTAATTAAAAAGTATGTTGCTGCTCTCCTCCTTTGCTCTCTGGTCAATTTCGATAAAGAAACAAATAGTTTAATGAAATTACTCAATTTAAATATTGGCGTTATCATAAAAAAGTCGGTAAAATAAAATAAGCTGTACATGTGGGAGATATTTTTGTGATACATCAGATCATCTCGTTTATAGTTGGGTCGTAGAACAACATTACTAAAACGCTATGCTTTTTGAAAATGAATACAAATACCTTTCTCGGGGACGTATCGAGTATTAAAATCTGTTTTTATAATAGTCAAGGATAAGAAGAAGGTTTCCTAGCCTGTCAAGTATATTAAACGTTCATAAAAAAATTTTATTACTAAATATTGAAATTTGATTGTAAGTCAGTGTTATTATGTCGAAACTATTGATCAAAAAACAGCTTCAAAATGGCTTAAATTTAAATATATATATATATATATATATATATATATATATATATATATATATATTATATAGAAGATGTTAGAAAAAAGGTGATTATAACATAAATTCTAAAACGAAAACATAACATACGTATTTTATGAAGCCTAAAGCTAAAAATTCGAAGTAAACACTTTTTATGAGTAACAACTTAAGAATACTTCAAAGAGGGAACATAAATAAAATATAATATTATACATAGAGTGAAAAGTCTCGACACTTTTAAAGAAAAAAACATTGTTTTTACCAATTTGATCCAAATCAGTAGAAGATAAAAATATTTTATTTTTCTTTATTATTATTATGAAATTTTTATAATTTTAATTCATTCCATACAAAAATAATTGCTGATATTTTTAGTGTTCCGTATGGAACACTTATAAAATATCATCCATGTCTGTCCGTCTGTCTGTCCGTCCGTCTGTGCGTCCGTCTGTCCGTCCGTCCGTCTGCCCGTCTGTCTGTTACACCCGATTTTCTCAGAAACTATTTGACATCGGAAGTTGAAATTTGGCACTAATATAGGAACTGATGACCTTATTAAAGCCGTGTAGTTCTGAAAGTTAAATTTTGACTTAAGAGGTTCGTTTGTGGGGGTGAAATCGGAAGTGAAAAAAATATTTTTATCAGGTCAGGCCGAGTGGGGTGTCAAATGAAAGCTTGTAAAAACATGAGTTCAAAAAATTTGTATAATGTAATACTTGCGCACACTTTTCTTTGTATCACTTTTAAAAAATTTTAAAAAAATGGCTGTCCCCCCTTATCTCGAATAGTGATTAAAAAATTTTGAAAAAATCCTGGAATATTCTCCACATGGTGTAGATTGAATGAAAATTATCACGAGTGCATTACCTTTGACAATTTATCTGGTATATATATAAAAAAAAAAATCAAGGTCATCAGTTGTCAGTAAAGATCGGAAAAAAATTTTGTTGAAAACTCATTTGGGGTGTGTTTTGTGAAGTCATTGATTAATTTATACCTCCGTAACAAAATTTTTTATTTTAAGAGCAATCAACGTACGGAACACTAATTGCGCAAGTCCGACCTCACTCATTTAATTGAACGTCAAACGGGAATATCAAAAAGTACAACTAATCGGATTATTAGACAACAAATTATTCACGCCTTTCTTATACAGTCCGTCCACGAATTCTTACCTCCATATCTTGGATCCCCTCTACATTTTTCACAAAATTATTCGAGCACGCATAGCGACTGTTCCGGCTTTTCACACTAAAGTCCTGTTTACAGACGAAGCACGCTTTACTCGACGAGGTATAACAAATATGCATAATAATCATGTTTACGTTGAAGAAAACCCACATGCTGTGCAACAAAGACAGTTTCAACGCGAATTCAGTATTAATGTCTGGATGGGATTTGTCGCAAACTATTTGATAGGGCCGTTTAGATTACCAGATTGACTTCATGGTGGCATTTACTTGCATTTGATCCGTGAAACTATTCTGAATTATTGGAAAACTTACCCATTAATTTACGTCGCGATATAATTTTTCATGCACGATGGTGGTGCACCACCCGTTTTGCGCGTAATGTAAGAATTTTTTTGAACCAAAGTTACTCAGATAAATCGATCGGAAGAGGTGAAGATGTTTCTATTCACAGGCCACCTCGTTTCCAAGACTTAAATCCATGCCATCTTTTCCTTTAGGGTGCATTAAAATCGAAAGTTTATCAATATCAAATCGACAACATTGAGCAAATGTGGAATAGGATTCAAAATGCTGCTAATGCTTTACGAGATGAAAACATTTTAAGAAGAGTACATTTAAATTTCCTGCAAGGTATTAATTTATGCATTAACGAAGGTGACGGCCATATTGAACATTTGCTATTGTGCTAAACCAAACCTTCTCAGTTGAGCGATTAAACTTTTTTCGAATTTATCAATTTGTGGGTAATCTTTTATGCCCTTAGCCAGCTTGAATTTCAAAGATTATTCTTTTGGACCTGTCCTAAGCCTGGACGAAGTGAGAAGGAACGTATTTGCGAATTTGACAATGGAATTAAAAAATGGAAACAAATATCCCATTATCTCAGAAACTCTTGCTCAGAGCAACATTTACCAAGAGAGCTTTTTTAGACAGGAGAATGCGGAAAATACGGATGTTTAATTAAAAATATCATACAGAGTGGTATAAAAAATTTATGACAATTTAAAAGTATATACAGTGCAATAAGTGGCTCTCCCTACAATTTACAACAAAACTGTAAGCTGATTTCGATTTCTCATCTCAGGAAACGCTTTGGTGGCACACGAATCCTGCATAAATAGTACAATCTGATCAAATAGTTCACGGCAATTCCCATCCAGACATTAATATTGAATTAGCGTTGAAAACTGTCTTTGTTGCACAGCATGTGGGTTTTCTTCAGCATAAACATGATTATTATGCTTATTTGTTATACGTCGAGTGTGAAGCGTGCTTCGTCTGTAAACAGGATTTTAGTGTGAAAAGCCGGGACAGTCGCTATACGTGCTCGAATAATTTGTGAAAAATGCAAACGGGATTCAAGATTCTGGAGGTAAGAGTTCCTGGACGGACTGTATATGAAAGGGATGAATTGTCTAATGAGCCTTTTAGTTGTACTTTTTGATATTCTCGTTTGACGTTCAATTAAACGAGTGCTGATTCTAGGATTATCACGTACAATTTCAAGGACTTCCTCTTCAACATCGGGTGTTCTAGCTTGTGAAGGCCGCCCAGCATTATTTCTGATAGGCTTAAATTGTCCAATTTCGCGAAGTCGCCTCTCAATATTAGCAAAAGTCTGATGGTTAGGAGTCTAACGCTGCGGAAATCTTTCGTGATATGCGCGAGTACTTTTGCAACCGTTGCCGTTACAAAAAGCAAACACTAAAATCGTATCCAGTTTGCTCACCAAAAGTTTACTCCATAATAATCTAGATTTTAAAACACTGTTGAGCTTGAAAAGGGATTAATTCTCGTTAATATTCGTACTTGTTTGATATCTGTCAAAAATTACTTTCTGTCAGTATTACTACAAGCCAGTTAAGTCAGAGAACATATGATATCTTACATCATTGCCAGAGCGTTGCCAAGTAACTATGCAAATGTGAAGAAACGTGTGAAGGAACGCATTTGTGAATTTGCCAAGAGAGCTTTTTTAGACAGGAGAAGGCGAAGAATACGAATATTTAATTAAAAATATCTTACAGTGTGGTATAAAAGAGTTATGACAATTTAAAAGTATACACAGTGCAATTAGTGGCGTTTCCTACAATTTACAACAAAATTGTGATTTCTCATCTCAGAAAATCCCTTAACACCAAATCTTGTACAATTAATACAATTATTAAGAAAGCTACTTAAGAAAAACTAAAATAAAATAACTTTGACACCCTGTATCTAAAAAATTACAAATGTTTGGACAAAGGTAAGTTGCGTTAAATGGTCATATTTTCATCCCAGAAATCCACAGTAACTCTATGTTCACGGAATACTGAGACACCCTGTATAGTATATATAGAAAAAGTGAGAAGTGAAAATTTTTCAGAAATACTATATTATCTTCTAGCAAGGGAAAGTAAAACGTACTTTAAGGCATGCACGTTAGTAACAAGGAAATTCAGAGTGAATTCAAAAAGCATTAAAAACAAAGCAATAATGAATGGTGACACAATAACGAGATTTTTCAATGTTTAGTTTGGTAGGCCACTGTCTTTATCTTTATTTGAAGCATGTGCTCACCGTTTGGAGCTTGCGCAGTAGAAAAGGGAAGAAATTAAATACAAGGACTCAGCTGTTATCGTTATTTCAAGCATTTGGAGCTTGCGCAGTATTGAACGAAAATAAGAGAAACGATTTCCCTTATTTAGAAACCTATAAGAGAGGTTATTTGAAGTTCGTTATTCTTATCGCATCGTTATTTACGGTACGGCCTGTTTTTTTCCTACTATCTCTATTGTCACATACCTTTAACTTTATGCTAAAAATGTTTATGTATTTGTAGGCAAATATTTTTTATTTCCACTTAGTGTAAAATTAATATTAATCGAATTTAGAGAAAAGATTTTGAGTTAACTAACAAACCCTGTTTTTTTTTTGTTTTAAATATATTTAATCTTTCATTTAATTAAAAAAGACAATCAATATGTTTAACTTACCAGTTTTCTAACACATTCTTCAGTCAAGCAAACCTTTGGACTGGATTCTGAAATAGATAAATATTTTTTTTAAATATATACATGTAAAATATTAGCTAATTGAAATTGCTTTCTCTATTACAACCTGAAAATCGCTACAATTACTTCATAAATTTTAATTATATTAGTATTTGTAGTACACGCTTCGCCCGTTAAGGTTATGTAGTTATACTCCTCCCAAATCAATCTACACAAGCGGCATCGGTATAGAAGGTTGTGAGAGGTTCCTAAATTTTTTTTTGTAAAAGTTGTTTTGTGTACTCGTCGTTTTTTAAATGGCCTATTCTCGGGAATTGCACGCGGCTGTGAAATTTTGTTTTCTATTTGAAAAAATGCCGCAGAAACTGTTGTTGTTTTCCATCACGACAACGCGCCAGTCCACATGGCTCTGACTGTGTGCCAATTTTTGACAAAAAACGGCATGACTCCTTTACCCCTCCCACCCTACTCGCCGGATTTGGCTCGATGCAACTTCTTTTTGTTTTCCAGAATGAACAGGGACCTAAAAAGAAGAAGTTTTGCGGACATAGAAGAGGTGAAACAAAAAACGACGCAGGCTCTGAAGAACATTAGATCAGATAATTTTAAAAATGCTTTGAGCAATGGAATAAAAAATTGAAAAAGTGTATAAGCTCCAATGGAGAGTATTTTGAAAGACACTAATAACTGTTTATAAAAAAATTTAATAAAACTTTTTTAAAAATAAATTCCCGTTACTTTTGGGTCAACCCTTGTACATAGGGTCCAAAAAAAAAATGAAAGATAAAACATTTGTTTTATTTTTGTTGGATCTCGATATAATGGAGCCACTGTCACTTGTAAGAAAGGCATACCAACATTTTTTCCATTAGTTGCCTAATTTTAATTTTAGTTATTTTTTTTATTACAATCACAGTATTATAACCAAAAATCAAGAATAATACAGCGCTGTGTATGACACGGTTTTTGATATTACGTAAGACTTAAAATAAATCATTTATTTTAGGGCTAAGCTTTAGATGGATGTGTCGCTCTCAGCACTCGTATCACGAATCTGAGCCTGAAAGTTTTCGGAAGATTTTTCAACAAATATTTACCTCCAGAGAGGATTGCTTTAAACTTTATTAAAGTTGAGAATGTATTTAAAGTAGAGAAATGTTGCAGTTAATAATGCTCTTTAATACGCATAAATATTTAATTAGTCGAAACCTTATTCCATTAGTAATTATATGAGTATAAATATTTAATTAGTTTGAACTAGAAAACTAAAAAAAAGGTTGTGTGTTATCCAGTACGTGCATGGCTAATACAAAGCTCTAAAATAAACGCTGAATTTAACTTTCTCATGCTAAAAATAATAACTAAATTCAATCATTACAACGCGATATTTTAATTGGTATAACATGTACTTGATAGTGAAACATCAATCACGAAAAGCTAAGCAGCTAGTTTCAATTGAAATCTGACATTTTCTTCTATATATAGTCTGTCAAGTAAAAACGTGTCCCCTATAATTCATTTTTGGTAGATGCGATTCTAACGATTTAACAAAAAACCGGCAGGGCGAGCCTTTGTCTATGACGCATTTTAGTTAAAAGTAAAAGTCGATTCCGAACTGCCGTCGAAATCACGTAAAATCCAAAATTAGTCACTTGTTTGCGCGTCGGTTCTAGGTAGTCTTTCTTTGTTGTCATCCAAAGGGGCTTAAAATGATACATTCTGCGGCCGCTAAATATATTAAAAAGTCGGTATCGTTTGTGAAGAAGTGCAGTAGTATACAGAAAATCTCGTCGACAGCATGCCTCAAAGATGTTAGGCGACTATTGATGCAGAAGGTGATTGGACAACTTACTAAGGTAATTGCACCGTTGTTAGCACACCAAAGAATACATTAATGGCAAAAAATTTTCTAGAACCACATTTTTTCAGGAATACGAGCGGTCACGTTTTTACTTAACAGACTGTAGTATTTCTGTTAAAATTCCACGTAATAAAAAAATAACCTAATTTTCAGATTTAAAAACCTGAATAAGATGTGTAACGATATACGCAGTTTATTCAGAAAATTCTACGAATGATGCTCTAAAAGAAAAATGGGTGTATCCGGGTAAAATTTTGTTACATATAATTAAAGATATTCCCAGATCTAAAAGAAATACAAGTGTTATATACACAGTAAAATTTTGTTGTATGTAATTCACCATATTCATCGATCCTCTCCATTTAGCGAGAACATCTCTCGTAGAGTCGCACAGTTGCCTGCAGAAAATACCGTTCGGGATCTCTGTCACTTATGTTTAAATGACTGCCGCATCTTTAAAACGCTTTTCTTTCATGGACAATTTTGCATGGTAAAACATAACAAAATTAGCTGGAGCCAGATTTGACCAATAAGGTGACACAGTTTCAAACCAGAAAATTAGGATTATTTGACCTAGTCGTGCTGCTACAGTCATGTCGAGAGGTACAAATTTTTAGCCGTCCTCGTACCGGCCGTTCGAATGAAAATATACCCGCAGTGAGTGCGAGTGTTGACGAAAGTCCACATCGATTAGCCATCGTGCTTAGTAATTGAACATTTCAAGATGCTCCGTGCAGCGAATTTTGACGAAAGATCTGCATTTGCATGTTTACAAGATTCAATTGACACAAGAACTACAGCCAGCTGACCATACGCAGCGCCGGGCACATACAGTTTCGTCCGCCCGCATTAATTAATGGTCAAATGTGAATAAACTATTTACCTAAATATATACAGTTTCGTCCGCTGCTAATTTTCGGGAATATACATTTTCGTCCGATTTACCTGGTTTAAAATATACCTAAATAATGGAATACGAGTACATAAGAAATTTTATTAGAACAAATATAATTGCATATAATTAATATTCTTAAAAACTATAATGTCAATTTAATATTACATATTGCAGGATAGATATTTGATTATTATTAAGTTTTACAATATTTTCTTCTTTCTAACCAGAACTAACATGCCTCTTCACTTAACTTCACCACTTAACAATTTATCCGCGAAATTAAATTTTAATTATTTACAATTAAAAAAACTTTGCCTCATTTAGACACACTTGTTTGGCCGTTTGTACCTTCCATGTCCATTATTTATTCAATTATTCGATAAACTGAACTGAAATGAAACAAACCTCAAGGAATAATGAGTTATGGTTAAATAAGCCTAAATATTTCATAATTATTTTTATTGCATGGGTTTTTTCAAATTAGATCATCCTTCTGTTTACCTACCTTACCCTCGGACGAAAGTGTGCGTTTAAAATTTAAGACGCCCAACGAAAATGCATGTCTTAATTTGTGCAAGATAGGATTATGGGCGAAACTGTAATTTTCGGCAGCGCCGTACATTTGCCAGTTGGATATTGGACCATCAACAAATCAATGGTGATTTTTCGAAGAAAATCATCTTCAGCGATGAGGCGCATTTTCAACTTAGTGGCTACATAAATAAACAAAACTGTCGAATTTGGTGGCTTCCCATGCACCCACCATGAGACACTGTTTGGTGCGGATTTTGGGTTGGAGAAGTGATTGGGCTGTACTTTTCCGAGAATGCTGCTGGAAATGCAGTTACCGTTAATGGTGTTCGTTATCGTTATGGAATGAATCGAATGGCATGGACTTGGAAGACATATTCTTTCAACAAAATGCCACACTGCGGGCGAAACAATGCAGTTATTGCAGACGAAGTTTCATGGTCGTGTTATCTCGCGCCGCGGTGATGTGAATTGGCCACCAAGATCGTGCGATTTGACGCCATTGGACTTCTTTCTTTGGTGTTTTCTGAAAGGAAAAGTGTATACCAGTGATCCACAGGACATTCCGGAGCTCAAGGAAGAAATTAGATGCACCATTAATGAGGACTAATTCCTCAATTATGCCAAAATCTTATTGAAGATTTCATCAAAAAAGTGAACGTTTGCAAACAGGGTCGAGGCGGCCATTTATTGGATATTGTGTTCCACACATAGCCTTCATGTTTGTATCTTATATTAAAATAAAAACATTCCTACTTTTCAAATAAATAATACGTTTTATTAATAAATTAAAATATCAGGTCATTTTGAGGGGGGAAGGCCGAGTAGTGTTGACAAATGTATGTTTTAGCAGAACGTTGAACCTTAATTTATATTCAGGAATAACCCAGTTAAATGTACTTGGAATTTTAGTAAATAGATAAGTCCAAATGTTTATAATTTAAATTAAATGTACCTCAATTATAGTAAACAGGTAGATTTATCATTAGTTTAAAATATCTTCCATGTGATGAAAAACACTGTCGTGTTGAAGCAGTTGTAAGGGAAAAAATAATAAAGTGGAAATTGTGGAACATTAGTGTTTAATTTTGTTAATTTACAATGAATTTCCATCAAGTAATGGCTACCTTAGTAAATAGTGCAGTAAAAAGGTGAAAATAATGATGATATACGCATAGTTTAGATACAGCAATATTATGATTTTATCCTCTTTAGGGTATCGGTCTTAAGTTTTGGACTTCGAGAAACTTGTGCTCTGTTGTTTATAAACAATTTAAGTTTTTAAAAGGCGTTTTTTTGAGCTTTAAAAAATAAATCCGTTTCAGATACAATTAAAAAAAAATTGGTTGGACAATAAGCTGTACTCTTGTATTGTTAGAAACGTTGACTTAAATAAAACAGTTGCACAAAAACAGTACTCACAAAAATGAGTAACAAGAAATAAACAAAAAAAGACTCATAAAGGCCGAATAGATGAATGAATAATGCTTGATTGAGTTCATGAAGGAGAAAACGAGACTCCAAATTTGGGACTTTGGAAAAATAAATTATACCCGCTCAAGAGTTTCAAGCTGGAGAGGAAATTAGAAATTTCCCACGCAATACTTGCAGAATAACTTTCTGTAGTTTATAACTTCAATGTAAAAGACGAGCCGACAAGTGTGGATTTTGAAATAATGTAAACTGTTTATCAATTGCGTTTGATTCATTATTAACAATTTTTTTAATAAACACCTATTTAAAAAAAGGATTTTAAATCTTAAGATCTTAGGGCAATTCGAAAATATATAAAAAAATTAATTAATGCTTAACCCCTCGCACGTAACTTGGACTTGCACAATTAGTGTTCCGTACGTTGATTGCTTTTAAAATAAAAATTTTCGTTACGGAAGTATAAAATGATCAGTGACTTCACAAAACACATCCCAAATTAATTTTCAACAAAATTCTTTTCTGATCTTTAGTGAAAACTGATGACCTTGAAATTTTTGTTTTTTTATACTAGATAAATTATTAAAGGTAATGCAGTCGTGAAAATTTTCGTTCAATCTACACCCTGTAGAGAATATTCCAGAATTTTTTCAACATTTTTTAATCAGTACTTTTCGAGATAACACAGAGATTTTTCAGACTTTTTAAAAAATAAGTGGGCAAGTATTACATTAAGTATTACGTTATATATATTTTTGAACTCGTCTTTTTACAAGCTTTCATTTGACATCCCACTCGATGAACTGGTAAAAAAAAATTTTTTTCACTGCCGATTTCACCCCTCAGAACTAACCCCTTAAGTCAAAATTTCACTCTCAAAACTACACGGCTCTGATGAGGCCACCAATTCATATATTACTGCCAAATGTTAACTTTCTATGTCAAATAGTTTCTTAGAAAATCGGGTGTGACAGAGAGACAGACAGACAGACGGACAGATAGACAGACGGATACCGAAATGGTCTTATAAGTGTTCCGTACGGAACACTAAAAACATTAAATGTTGAATATGCAAACAAAAAGTTTAATAAAAATTGCATGCTATTAGTTGCGTGCAATTATATGATATTTGGTTCTTGCTGCAGCTAGTTACGTCGATTTGTATTAATATCTGGAGGCTATAAAAATTTGAGTAAATAATTAATAAAAAAATACGTGTCAATTTTTCTTTATAAGTTGTTTGTGTCTTGGTACAGTCTGTCAAGTAAGAACGTGACCACTCGTATTGTTGAAAAAAAGGGTGTTTCGAGAACATTTTTTGCCATCAATGTATTCTTTAGTGTGCTAACAACGGCGCAATTACCTTAGTAAGTTTCCAATTGCCCTGCATCAATAATCACCTGGCATCTTCGAGGCATGTTGTCAACGAGATTTTCTGCATACTCTGCAAATTTTTCGAATTTCGCGAGACAACTGAGTCAAAGTCCGTAGAGTGTTTCCTCTGAGCTTTCTCTTTACAAGGGATCAAACGTTTTCAATAGGGTTGGCGTCCGCTGATGGTGA
This sequence comes from Pachyrhynchus sulphureomaculatus, assembly GCA_019049505.1. Lineage (NCBI taxonomy): Eukaryota > Metazoa > Arthropoda > Insecta > Coleoptera > Curculionidae > Pachyrhynchus > Pachyrhynchus sulphureomaculatus. The sequence continues at coordinate 65,184,609 of CM032456.1, forward strand.
GGGTCACTCTAGTATGTTATCAAGGGCCCAAGCGAGTCGCTTCGCGACGTGATTTTCGCCCAGCAAAGATTTCCTCAACGTGCTTCGGAATTTGACCTCACGAGCACGAAGATGTCGAATGGTTTCATGGGACACATTCAAACTCCATTTTGTCAATTTTACCGCTCATTGACGCGGCGTCAATTTTGGGTTCCGTGAAAACAAAGTCGACATTTTTCGTTTCGTTAAAATGATTTAGCTACTTCTTCACAAACGACATCGACTTTTTAATATGTTTAGCAGCCGCGGAATGTGTTACTTTAGGTCCCTTTGGATGAGAACAAAGAAAGACTGCCACGAACCGTGCACAGACAAGTGACTCATTTGGATTTTACGTAATTTCGACGAAAGTTGCTTTTAATAAAATGCGTCGTAAACGTTCCTCTACTGATTTTTTGTTGAATCGCTAGAATCGCATCTACCAAAAATGACTTACCGAGGACACGTTTTTACTTGTTATGGTAGAGTGTAAGAATTAAAACGTTTGCTTTTTCAAACTTTTAAAACTTTTTCGAGATTCCTACACTTCATCCCTACCGTTCTTACCAATATTTTTTCTATATCTTTGACCTAACCCATACCTACCTGCTTATATTTTTATTTTATCCTATCTACACTTTGCTTACTATGCGTCTCAATCACGTTGTCGTGATAATACCGTGAATTAGTTTTTTTTTCGAGATATCATATCTCAAGAAAGCCCCTATGAAAAGATTGCGGGGATTTATGTTTTTTTTTTTTATTTTATAGTACGAGAAAATAGATAGTTCCCATTTGGCATTGGTTATTTTGGAAGCAAAAATCTAAATATAAGATGATATTCCGTATGTCGAAAATTATTTTTCTACAGAGTATGTTAGTACTAAATGTGTCGAAATTCAACCTTCGAATCTAAATACTGAAAAATGTATAAAGTGTTCCATCAAAAATAACAAATTTGCAGCTACAATGGTAACTAAAAACAATACTATCGTTGGCGGTTGACTTAAACTCCTCTATATTAAATCCTAGCAAACCCGGTACACTATATAAGGTTATAAATAATCATTGAATGGTCTCAAATCAATGTGAAAAATATTTTACATCAAAGTGAAAAGTATGTTCTTTAGATGCCTACCCAGCATTTAAATGTAAATGATTAAAAGCTCAGTATAAAAAAATTAAATTTATTATTTTCTAAATATTAACGATGAACCTTTGAAAGGCCTTCCCGACTTCAGATTTAAGAATACATGGTTCTTGTTCTTCTGCGGCTTCGTTGTCGTCAATGCAGTCGCCCATGAGTTGAGGCACAAAAAGTTCTTTACAGTAATCCTTCCAAACGTCAATGATTCCAGGCATGTCGGTGACTGTTCTACCTTCCTTATCTCTGATTATTTGTGTTTTAGGTTTAAATTCTTTCGATAGGCATTTTATTTGTTCATAAAGTTCTTGTGGTCGATTGTTTCTAGCATGTTGTTCTAGCTCCTCACATATATTATTCAAGTATGTGTTTTTGTTCTTTTTACAAGTCACCTTCATTTCTTTATTGATTGGTCTGATTCTCTTCTGACGGTCCAATGTGTTGTTTGTTAAAATCATATTTCTTCTTGTTTCTATAAACTTTAGGGTATCTTCGGTCATCCAGTGTTTTTGAGGGTGTTTTTGTATTTTTGCCGAGCATTGTATAGCAGTATTTGTTATCCACTTCTTAATATCTGTCCACGTTTTGTCTGTATCTTCTGTGACTTCCGAAAGTTATAGTTGATTATTGTTTGGAAATACTGTAATTCTCTTTGTTGGTTTTTTAGGGAAGTTTTATTCTTATATGAGCCTTTAATAACTTGTGATTTGAACTACCTGTCGTGCCTGGGCGGGATCTAACATTCAATATACATTTTTTTAAATTTGTTTCCTATGAAGTAATATCAAATTATTGATTAATTAAAGATACATCCAGTAGTATTGTTAAGAGTTTTACTTTACAACTTACTATGACATTCAACTTAGTGACTATTATCTAGAGACCGTATTATATGCATTTGCATATGTAGACCATTCTCACCGCTTATTGAATATTTTACCCAAAATCTAGTAATGATGCATATTTTCCCTATATTTACAATATTTTCTCGGTATTACTAGGCAATTGAATTGCTCAGGGTATTGTTAATGTCGCCGTCTGGAACCGATCTTATCGCCGGGACATTACCTGCAATAGTCTAAACATCGATTAGGTTATAGTGCCAAGGGAATACCCAAAATTACGACGGTATTTTATTCCTTTGTTTCTTGGTCGGGATATTAAGTGATAAGTAGTTAGTTTCTAAGAATAGTTGTTTGAGCGTGGATCAAATAAACACTTTTCTCGAAGACGAATTTTTATTTTAAAACAAGATATCAGTTTTTTAACATTATTGTTGACGCGCTTACATCAATGTAGACTTTTTGCAATTTTTAACTTGTTGTGTTAAAGTTTAACGTGTACCATGCCACCCGCAAAAAAAAGTATCTCTTCGTGGGTAGCTGATTATCCTGGAATATTTACATACGATGGAAATGTTTTATATTGTCGAGTTTTGTGCACAAAAAAGTTTCAAATTGACCAGCATGTCAAGACAAGTCTTCTTATCGCAGGATTGCGAAAAAGGCCCACGACAACAACTTATAACAGCAGCAAGTAGCAGTGATTCCACTTCTATAGGCAAAAAAAACACTTTAGCATGGATTTATGTGAAGCATTGCTTGCAAGTAATATTCCTCTCCACAAACTTACAAATCCTAGATTTTTTGTCAAAATATTGCTTGAATCAAAAAATACTAGACGAATCAACACTGCGTAAAAATTACATACCAACAGTTTACCAACATGTTCTGGAAGAAATACGTAATGAACTTAAGGATGACATTATTTGGATTTCAGCTGATGAAACTACCGACAGTTGTGGTCGCTATATTGCGAATTTAATTGTGGGTGCATTAAGATTAGAGCCTTCTTCTTCCTATTTGGTTGCCTGCAAAGAACTTGACAAGACAAATCATTCTACAATTGCCAGATTTGTGAATGAGGGTATTAAAAAAATATTTCCTGAATCTTCTGCAGATGAAAGAGTGTATATATTTCTCTCCAATTTAATTCATGTGACGTTCTTTGCTCATAGAGTCCATCGACTCGCTGAAGAAGTACGATCCACGTTTGGAAATGTAAATAAACTGATTTCATCAGCAAAGAAAGTGTTTCTTAAGGCACCTGCTCGCAATAACGCCTATAAAGAAAAACTGCCAAATGTGCCTTTACCTCCCGAACCAGTGGTAACTCGATGGGGAACATGGATTGAAGCTGTACTATTTTACAATGAATATTTCGAGGCCATCAAAGGTGTGGTAAATGACTTTGATAGTGCAGAGGCAATGGCAGTTCGTCAAGCCAAGGAAGCATTTAACGATTCTGATATTAAAAAAAACATAGCTTTGATTAGCACTCACTTTTCCCACATATCTGCGGGTATTAAAAAGCTTGAAACTCGAGGTTTGGCGTTGACCGAATCAATTCTGTTAATAAATAAAATCCGTCAAATAAACTCCACATTGCCAGATGTATCCCCCGCGTAGAGTTAAAGAAAAGTTTGAAAACATTTTGTGCAATAACTCAGACTTTGAATCTTTGTGTCAAATTGATAGTTTTATGAATGGGACTGGTGAACTTTTTGCCAGAAACAATACTGCCCAGTTACCTCAGTGGATGTGGAACGGTCTTTTTCCACTTATAAAAATATTTTAAGTGATCGAAGACACATTCTTATTACCTAACATTTGGAACAATACCTTATTGTTTACGTGTACAAGAATACAAATGTAAAATAATTTTAAAAAATGTTAAAATAATTGTTAATTAAATTTAAACATCGTCGATAACTTGTTAATTTTATGCTGATTTTGAAATAAAAAACTAAAAATTACTACTTTTATTATTATTTAATATTGCATATTTTGAACCTTTTCATGCATATTTTAAGCATTTTTCATGCATATTTGCTTGCATATTTCAAGATTTTTATGATGCATATAATCCGGTCTCTACTATTATCAATTTCTAAAGTTGGGAAATAGATCTTGTTACCTTAGCCTAACATTTAGTAAAGCAGAACCAGAAGTTATGTAGATTGTATTTTTGTCACCTTAATTATTATCCACAAAATACTAACCATTTTCCGATGATGAGAAAAATTATTCAGTATTTTAAATACATTAGCTGCATAAGAGGCAATTAAGGCAGTGTTTATTATAAGCAGCACTTGCCGCTTCAATACTTCAATTGGTAACGCGAGCTATTCTTATAAAGGATCACCAGAGTCCCCTAGAATAACTACACTTAGAGTAAGATGCCAACCCTCTTTCAGTTGTTGACAAAGGTTATACATAACCCGACCATAATGTACTCGTAAAGGACGTTCTCTGAGGTAACACAAGAGCCATAAACAGAACTTTTCAGACATACCATAAGAGCGTAGCTTAGTCCACAATCCATGTTACCAAACACGGTCGAATGCCTTGGATATACCAAGTGAAACTGCTCGAAATTCTCCAAGTGTTCGATTGCGATATTCCAAACATGTGTTACATAAGTTAGAAGATCTGCTTTTGATCTTTGCTTACCAAAGCCATACTGGTTGTCGCTAATAATATTTAATATTTTAAGATATTTTAACATATGCTGATTGATCACCTTTTGCGTGACTTTCGATATTATTGAAAGCAGTGTGACTAATTGTTTGTTGTCTAGCCTTATTAAAATATGTTTTATTATGCGCTGTCCGAAGATAATATCGCTTCACTGCACTGTGGGAATAGTTGGTGGTGTTTGGAAATCGACAGTAGAATGTGAAGCAAAAAGTTCAGCTAACAAGTTGGCTTTCTCAACTAGTGTTGTGATAGTATTATCCGGCCGTGTGAATAGTCGTATAGTGGATTTAGTAAAATTTGGACTAAGGGCCTTAGCGACTGACCAAATGACTTGGAATTGTCGGGACAGGCAAAAAGTTTGCTTTTAGTTCTTTGGTTATGTGACCCCTTGGTTTCGTCTATATTTATATAATACATAATAATATTTCTTTTCATCTGTTTCTGGTACGAACAAAGATGTTTCAATTTATGACGTTAGGATTTTTACGCCGTTGTGGGTAGGCAAGATTTTTAGAAGCAAGAGCTTCTTTGCAATTTCGGTCTAATCAAAGTTTGCCATTGGAATGGCATTTCTTTGAAAAAGGGATGTAAGTTTCCATGCCAAAATTACATCGGAAACCGCCTTAGCGCAATCAGATGGGTCATCCGATCTAAGAAAAACATCTAGCCAAGGAAAAGTTTCAAAATATTCCATTAGTTCTTCTCATTTAGGTTCCAAATCTTGCACGGCTTAGGAGCCTCTCTGTGAGTGATCGGTAAGATAATCGTTGCCGAAAGCAGTTTCTTGTAGGATGGACCTAACGGTGGATTTACGGTGATAGGGGAAATCTTGGGATTGGTGTTTAAAAATGCCTCAAGAAAATTGGCGAACTCCCCGTCTCGATCAGGGACCCGTGTTGGTTCATCATTATATCCAACACAGCTTGTTAATAAGCGACCCTCCGTTTGCAGGGGAGGAGATTGATTGATTGATTATTTTATTGATGAGGGCGTGTCGATAACTAGATTATTTGGCGCCCGATTTGAATTTAGATGTTATTATTTTGTAGTGTAGTGCAGGGGAGGATAATGGCACCTGTAGATATTACTCACTGTTATGAAAGCCGATCTCGCACCTTCTGACCTTTGTTTAATTTCTTGTGACTGATCTCGACGTTCGTTTATATTTATAGCTAGGTAGGTACTCGTTCTATGGGTTGTTGATTTCCTGTTCTTTGACCAGCTGGTGTTTGATTTTTGCTGATGACCATATATTTGATATTCCTGACATTAAAATCTAAACCAGACCGACAGGCGGCCTCCGACAAACGTGTTATTAATATATGAAAACCCTCATATATATATATATATATATATATATATATATATATATATATATATATATATATATATATGATATGAAAAAGAGAAATAAATATTATCCATAGATACTTTTTTTATTCGAGCGATTGAGGAAGAATCATCAATTTTTAAAATACGTAAAATCTCTACTCACTGTTCTTGATTGACCTTTCGAGGGAAATTTAATTTTTAATACATATATTTTTCTATCCTTGTTTTTGACAGCAGCAATCAACTAAAAGCAAAAGGTAGGGCATTATATTTTTTTCTTTTCCAAATGGAGAGAAAGAATATACAATTTATATATTAGCCTTCAAATCAAATTATTATCAAAACCTTTTTTCAATCAATATTCTCTCTCTTCATGTAAGTTATTTTCTGAATTTTCCAATTGGTTGCACTAAAGCAGGACTAAAAATAAATAAGTATGGGTCTACAGTTTTACCCATTTTGTTCTTGAATAATTTTGAAATGAACATTTAATTCTTAAAATACACGGTGTATCATTATCAGTAGAGGGAATAGGAAGGAGACGATAAAAACAACCTTATATATATATATATATATATATATATATATATATATATATATATATATGTATGCAGAAAGTGTACAATATATGGGACTTGTCTTTATCACTAAATTTAAAAAAAAGAAAGTGAATTTATACGTGGATTCTGCATCACTTAAAACACAACCAATAATTTTGCCGCTTGTCATTTATCGTTTAGCGAGAAATTAAGATTTTTTAAAGTTTAAAGTCCAAAAGTCACTCTGTTTGTTAAATAATCAAAACAATATGGATTTCGTAAAGATAGATCAACAGGAGATCTTCTGACTTATGTAACACATGTTTGAAATAACACATCTGAAAACTCTGGAGAATCTCGAGCGGTTGCTCTTAGCATATCCAAGGCACTCGACCGTGTTTGGCACGATGGACTGTTGGCTAAGTTACGCTTTTATGGTATGTCTGAAAAGTTCTGTTTGTGGCTCTCATGTTTCCCCAGTAGCAGTAGACGGATATTTTTCTAACACCTTCACTATCAAAGCCGATGTGCCCCAAGGTTCCATACTATCTCCTACCCTCTTTCTCATTTATATTAACGATCTGCTGGAAAAAGACCGGAAACCCAATCTACAGCTTTGCAGATGACAGTACGCTTATCTCTTCATTCACTTTGAACGCTCGGACATCGGCTACTCAGACGAATATCCGTAGACAGCGGGAAGTCGTTCAACTTAACAAAGACCTGGAAGAAATTCTATCTTGGGATAACAGTAACCACGTGGAATTTAACGCTACAAAAACCCAGGCGGACGTTTTTTCTAAAAAAGTTACCGTTGCTGAACCTGACATAGTTATGGCGGGGCAGTCCATTCCTCTAACATCGTCACTCAATTTGTTGGGCGTTAATTTGAGAGCAAATATGTCCTGGCATGAACATGTGGCAGGGATAGCAAGGAGAGCTTCTCAAAAGTTGGGAATATTATTTCGAACCAGATAGCTTTACACTCCACAACAACTGTTAATTCTTTACAATGCTCAAATTCGACCAACTATGGAATACTGCTCCTATGTTTGGGGCTCCGCTCCCAAACATAAATTGCAGTTGTTGGATTCTATTCAGAGAAGAGCCGTTTGTCTGATTGGAGACCCGGAACTGACCGGCGGCCTTGATTCGCTGGAACATCGAAGAACAGTTGGCGACTTGAGCCTATTCTACAAGAATTTTCATGGAAAGTGTTCGAAGGATGTAGCCCGCTTAATACCTCGCAGAGCGGTGCATGTTAGGAATACACGTCGCGCTAATATGTCACATCCGCATGATGCTGAGCTTGTTACTCCTCGTACAACGCTTGTCAAGCAGTTTTTTATATGGAGAACATCATCTCTTTGGAATAATTCGCCCAGGACTATGTTTCCCACCGAGTACAATTTACAGCGATTCAAGAACAACGTGAATCTCTTTTTCCGCACACGTGTCGCTCCTGTAGCGCTTTAGAGACTTCCCTGCAGCACGTGTGCTAGACCCATAAAAAAAATATTAAGAAAAAGTATTTACAAAAGCATTTTATAGTAGTGTACAAAATTTTAGATCGACTGGACAAAAGTCGTATTTTGCCAGTTTTTGATGACTTTTAAAAATTATTTGTCGATTCTAAGCCAAGTGTTACTTCTTTCATAACCTATAATTAAAAAATTAAGATTTTTCGTAAAACCGCAACTGTCCCACGGACAATCATTAAATTTTTTTACTTTATAACATGCAGTTTGCTGGCTTCGTTTTTTTAAGGACACTCTAGTTTGTATTTATTACTTCACGTTTTGCAAGAAATTATGATGCGACAGTGTCTTTTAAAAACGAAAAATCTCGAATTGCAAGTAATATTGTATAAATATTCGATAATTGTCTGTGCGACAGTTGTAGTTTTACAAAAATTAGAATTTTTTAATTATTAATTGTAAAACAAGCTAAATATAACTTGAAATCAAAAAATTAATGTTTCAGTTCTTGTCCCAATCTAACAAATACATTTCAAATTCAAATATAAAATTTTCCTTGTGTACATATATCGGTCTAAAACTGATAAAATACAATTTTTATTCAATCTATTTAAAATTTTGCACACGAACATAAAATGCAATTCTACATACTTTTTCTTAATAAATGTTTTTGATATTTTAACAAACTTTTGGATTTTAAACTATAGAAAATTCTAATTTCCCTCCAAACGACAAGCTGCACTTCAGAATCATTCCTTGGGTTTTAAGTGATGCAGATTCCTCCTATAAACTCATTTTCTTCTAACTTTAATAGTAAAGAAAAATCATCTATGCCGTACACGTTTGTGGCGTAAATTTATATATATATATATATATATATATATATATATATATATGTATGTATATATATATATATATATATATATATATATATATATATTATATATGTATGTATGTATATATATATATATATATATATATATATATATATATATATATATATATATATATATGTATATATATATATATATATATATATATATATATATATATATATATATATACATATATATATATATATATATATATATATATATATATACATATATATATATATATATATATATATATATATATATATATATATATATATATTTGTATATATATATATATGTATATATATATATATATATATATATATATATATATATATATATATATATATATATATATATATATATATATATATATATATATATATATATATATATATATATATATATACATATATATATATATATATATATATATATATATATATATATATATATATATATATATATATATATAGCGAAAGACCCCATAAGATGTAAATTAGCCGTCTACAACAAAACAGTAGCACAGAACATGCACTGCACGTACATACCTGGGAGTACAGCTGTTGAGCTCAAAAAATTTATGTCAAGAAGTACTCAATCAGGCAAATAAAGCATTGAGAAGATCTGGTTGTTTAAGGGACTTAATATGGAAAAATGCCTGCATGTCTACAGAAACCAAAGTGCATATATATAGAACCGTGGTAAGACTGGTTCTAATGTATGCAGCAAGAGCAGAAACATCTAAAACAAAAACCTTAAAAGGGCTGAAGAAATAAAAACAGCTCGCACTATCAAAGGAATAACCCTGAGAGACCAGGTACGAAGCACAACTATACAAGAAGAACTCAAGATTCAGGACATCGTCTGTTTCGCCAGATCAAAACGTTGATACTGGAGGTGAGTAGGATACCAGCTAATAGTTGGCCAAGATGGGCAAAAGATGAAAAATCAGAAACACGAAGACCTTCCGGTCGACCACCAAAAAGATGGTACGAAAGCTGGATAACTACGTCACATGCGGCTTAAAAACAGACGAACCAAGACCTTGTCTTATAAGAAGAAGAAGATGATTATGAAAATTTAACTTCAAATTAAAGAATAAAACCTTAACTTTGATTTAAACAAAAGAGAATACGAAAATTAAATTTGCATAATATAATAATACCTTGTTTATGTAGTTTGAAAAATTTTTCTGGTCCAACGAAGGGTTTTTCGAAAACTTTAATGTAAGCTACTAGTATATTTGGCAAAGTGATTTATTTTCGTGAATACTATAATATCCTAAGACCTCCCTTAGTAGCATCTGCCATAATCGCCATTTTGAAAAAGATCATTTTAAAATTCCAAAAACCTCTGATTAAACTAAAAACTGAAGACCCTTAAACCGAAGTAACACTTGACACCCTTTATAAATTCGTTATTTTTATCTGTTTTCAAGAATAAGTCTTATATGACACGTAGAGATAACGATTTTATGCTTGTTGTAACAGTAAATTTTTTATTACTTTTCATTCTAGACAAATAAATTACGTTTGCCGTTTTAAATCCTCCTGGAAATACGAACAGGAAAAGTCAACATTTAACTGCCAATATACATTGCAGTGAAAACTTTTATAGAAGTTTTATGACTTTTCAAATTTATGAAATAATCAAACAGTTGCAAAGGCCAAGGTCATATATATATATATATATATATATATATATATATATATATATATATATATATATATATATATATATATATATATATATATATATATATACATATATTTTATATATATATATATATATATATATATATATATATACATATATATATATATATATATATATATATATATATATATATATATATATATATATACATATACATATATATATATATATATATATATATATATATATATATATATATATATATATATATATATTATATATATATATATATATATATATTATTTACTTAATCCTTATGCCTTCCTACCCTTTTTTAGGAGTGTAAGGCCCGTGAAGTTGAGTTATTCTATTTTTTCCATATTTCCTATATCTTTCTCTCCTCTTTAAATTGCTGATTGCCTCGTTTGCTTCTTCTGTTTTAGTTTCTTCTGTTTGTGTGAGTTCTGTATCTTGTTTCGGTATTACGTCTCTATGTTGATTTTTATATGCTATGTCATTCCATCTTTCCATAATTTTGTTTTCTTCTTTTATGACCTTTTCTTCTAATTTTTTGCATTCATTTCCTTTCTTTTCTGTTTCTCCCGATTCCATTTGTTTTCCTTCTGTTAGTTCCTCCTCTTTTCCGTTTATACCCCATTATACCGTGTTCTCGATCTATTAACTCGATAATTATTTTCCATTTCTTTCTTCCTATCTATTTCTTTAATTATCTTCTTATTTGTATTCCTTTAATTAGTCTTCACTTCCGTATCCTTTATCTTGACCAGGGTCGTCGTCACTCTACCTATCTCTCTCCTTTTTCTCAATTTTTTGATGGTCGTAGTGTTCTTTGTTTGTTCTTTCAGTTTTTCTTCCTCAATGTCCCATTTATATTCTCTTCCTACGATTATGATTTTTTGATATCCTATTTTCACTCTTTCTCTCGTTCTCTGCTATATGCTTCAATTTCTTTTGAATTTCCCATTCATCCTTTGTTAAATTATTGTTTATGTAAACTCTCTCTCTTAGATTTCTCAGTTTGTTTTTATTTTTCATCACAGCTTCTTTATCTATATAATAAGTGTACGATTCAGGCATTCGATAGAATGTCAGGCTCGTTTATGTATTATATGAAATATTTTCTTTTTCTTTAGCTATTATATTTGCCTAGGTAACCTATAGAATGTCTAGGAACTGAATAAAATGCCGATAAAAGAATTGGTAAAATATAAAAATGAAATTCAAATTACTATAATTCCAAACGTAGAGTCGGCAATATGTATAAAAGATATTGAAAACAACAAGCATTAACTGTTACTAGTGTTCCAGGTGGTGGGAAAGTGCAGTGGGGGTGAAGTCAATACGTTACGTTGTCAATATCTATTATACATATTATCGGCTGTACGTTAAGTGTTCTATAGAATGCCAGTAACATTATATATATATATATATATATATATATATATATATATATATATATATATATATATATATATATATACATATATATATATATATATATATATATATATATATATATATATATAATACATATATATATATATATATATATATATATATATATATATATATATATATAATACATACATATATATATATATATATATATATATATATATATATATATATATATAATACATACATACATATATATATATATATATATATATATATATATATATATATATATATATGTATATATATATATATATATATATATGTATATATATATATATATATATATATATATATATATATATATACATATATATGTATATATATATATATATATATATTATATATGTATATATATATATATATATATATATATATATATATATATATATATATATATATATATATATATATATATATATATATATATATATATATATATATATATATATATATATATATATATATATATATATATATATATATATATATATATATATATATATATAAAATGCAACGTCTCTCTGTCCGCTAGTGTGCTTATCACTGGAGAACCACTTATCCGATTTACGTACTTTTTTTTTTCAAAAAACATACCTATGTTCTCTGGCTGGTTATAGGCTATATTTTATTACGATAGGTAGCATAAGGAATGAGCAGTGACGATAATAGTGAATGAAGTCGGAAAAAAGTTTGCCGTTAGCGCGTTCCCTTGCAATACACAGCCTAAACCATTAAATATGGAACAATATTATGTAGCAGAGAATATCTATAATATATAATCTATAATATATATAAAATGCAATGTCTCTCTGTCTGTCCATTAGTGCGTTTATCAAGCGAGAACCACTTATCGAAGTTACGTGTCTTTTTTAAATTCATACATATATTCTTTGGCCAGGTTATATAATAATAATAATAATCTATATCTATAACATATATAAAATGCAACGTCTCTCTGTCTGTCTGTCCATTAGTGCCCTTATCCCTCGAGAACCATTTATCCGATTTACGTCATTTTTTAAATTCATACATCTGATCTCTGATCAGGTTATAGATATATATTTTATTACATCTATAATATATATAAAAATGCAACGTCTCTCTGTCTGTTTGTCCGTTTGTGCGCTTATCACTGAAGAACCACTTTACAGATTTACGTACTTTTTTTTAAACAAGCTAAACCATTAAATATGGAACAATATCATGTCACAAAGAATATCTATAATATAAATATATATATATATATATATATATATATATATATATATATATATATATATAAATAAAAGACTGTTTTTAGTCAATTTCCACTGGTTTATTTAAAATGCGATGACGCGTTTCGCTGTCGATGCAGCTTCTTCAGATCTACATTTTACACTGTCAAGTTAGGTTTAATATTCACAGTTTTATATAATTTCTTAATTATAATATTACACCTAATTAAATTACATTGATAGTATTGGAAAATCCACACAGATTTGGAGTTAAGAGAATAAATTCAATAATGGTGAATTGCTTAAATCTACCTGGTCGTTGAGTAAAGTACCTGAAGTCCTTAATCGATTTATTTGCATAGTCTCTAAAAGGTTTAGTTTTAAACCTTTTTGTTGGGTGTGTAAAATTTTGAAATTCTTGTTAAATGTGTGATTTTCTGTTAATAGATGATTAGCATATGTTGAATTAGATTTTCTATGGATGAAACTTTTTTCGTGTTCTGTAATTCTTTGTCTAAATGTACGTCCAGTTTGTCCGATGTATGTTTTAGGACATGACCCACATGTTAATTGATAAACCCCTGATTTGTTGTCTTTATTGATTTGTGGTTTGTAGTTTTTGGTATTTCCCTATAGTATTGTTAGTCTTGTACGCTATGTTGATATTTTTTTGATTTAAAAATTTCCCCAGTTTTTCCGTTGGTTTGCCGAAATAGGTTAAGCATTTAAAAGTGGTATTTCTGTCCTTAAAACGTGGGTATATTTCTGAGATAGCCTTGTTTCTAAGTTTTTTCTTAACGATACTATTGATTAAAGTAACCGAATAACCGTTGTTAACGGCTACTTGTTTTATGTAGTTTAATTCTTTAGTAAAATTTTACTAAAGGAATTAAGCGGACCACATCCTTCGAACACTTTCCATGAAAATACTTGTAGAATAGGCTCAAGTCGCCAACCATTCTTCGATGTTCCAGCGAATCAAGGCCGTCGGTTAGTCTCGGGTCCATAATCAGCTGAACAGGTCTTCTCTGAATAGAACCCAACAAATGCAGTGTATGTTTGGGAGCGGAGCTCTAACCATGGGAGCAGTATTTCATAGTTGGTCAAATTTGAGCTTTGTAAAGAATTAACAGTTGTTGTGGAGTGTAAAGCTTTCTGGTTCGAAATAATATTCCCAACTTTTGAGAGCTCTCCTTACTATGCCTGCAACATGTTCATGCCAGGACATTTTGCTCCCAAATTAACTCCCAACAAATTGAGTGACGATGTTAGAGGAATGGAGTGCCCCGACATAACTATGTCGGGTTCAGCAACGTTAACTTTTTTTAGAGAAAACTGCCGCCTGGGTTTTTGTAGCGTTAAATTCCACTTGGTTACTGTCACCTCAAGATAGAATTTCTTCCAGGTCTTTGTTAAGTTGAATGACTTCTTGCTGTCTGCGGATATTCGTCTGAGTAGTCGACGTCCAAGCGTTCAAAGTGAATGAAGAGATAAGTGTACTGTCATCTGCAAAGCTGTGAATTGGATTCTCGGTCTTTTCCAGCAGATCGTTAATGTAAATGAGGAAGAGAGTAGGAGACAGTATGGAGCCTTGGGGTACACCGGCGTTGATAGTGAAGGTGTTAGAAAGAAATCCGTCGACTGCCACTCGTAAAGAACGCTCTTTGAGGAAACATGAGAGCCACAAACAGAACCTTTCAGACAACCATAAGAACGTAGCTTAGCCAACAGCCCATCGTGCCAAACACGGTCGAATGCCTTGGATATGTCAAGAGCAACCGCTCGAGATTCTCCAAAGTGTTCAATTGCGTTGTTCCAGACATGTGTTACATAAGTCAGAAGATCTCCTGTTTTAAGAAAGCCATATTGGTGATCGCTAATAATGTTGAATCCTACAAGATATTTTAGAAGCTGTTGATTGATAGCTTTTTCCATGACTTTCGATAATATTGAAAGCAGTGCGATTGGTCGGTAGTTATTTGGCAACGTCTTCTTGCCTTTTTTAGGTATCGGCTGAACTGTAGCACATTTCCAGTAGGAAGGAACTATTCCCTTTCTGTAGGATAGGTTGAAAAGTCTACAGAAAACTGGTGTTAGTTCCCTCGCACAGTTTTTAAGAACTATGGCAGGTATTCCGTTAGGGCCAGAAGCCTTTTTTGGTGTCTAGCTTCATCAGTATACGCTTTATGATACGATGTCTGAATACAACATCGGGCATCCTTGACTGCACTATGGGAATAGTAGGTGGTGTTTTTCCTTGGGAATCGACAGTAGAATATGAAGCAAAGAATCGCATTAAAGATACAATAATATGGTGGAAGCCGATTTATTTCGTGTCCTGCTTCCTTTGCAATTTTATCACAAACATATTCCTTTGAAAAATTGTAACTTTTAAAACTTCTAACAATTGTTTAACTTTAATGGAAATATATGTCACGTTCGCACAAAAGGCTTGTATTTCTCTTTTTCTACTGGTGGAACTTGGTACCTTATTTATGTGGCGACTAAGGATTATCCATCATAATGCAGCTATTCGGTGGTATATTCGGTATTAATTTGTTTTGAAATCAATCTTCAAAAACTTCAGCGGTTGTATCATAATGATAAACCAAGTTGGAATTTAAAATATTCTTGGCTGCTAGAAATAGACATTCTGGTATCCAGCCTTCTTCTGACCCCGCATGTAAAATAGTTATTCTTTTACCTTTATTCGATGGAGCTTTGGAGTTTTTTTTTATGTGTTTAGCACACGTGCTGCAGGGAGGTCCCTAAAGCTCTACAGGAGCGGCACGTTTGCTGAAAAAGCGATTCACGTTGCTCTTGAATCGCTGTAAATTGTACTCGGCGGGAAAACACAGTCCTGGGCAAATTATTCCAAAGGGATGATGTTCTCCATATAAAAGACTGTTTGAAAAGCGTTGTACGAGGAGTAACAAGCTGAACCTCATACGGATGTGAAGTATCAGCGCGACGTGTATTTCTAACATGCACCGCTCTGGAAGGAATTAAACGGGCCACATCCTCCGAACACTTTCCATGGAAATACTTGTAGAATACGCTCAAGTCGCCAACCGTTCTTCGATGTTCCAGCGAATCAAGGCCGCCGGTCACTTCCGGGTCTCCAACCAGACGAACAGCCCTTCTTGTGTGTAAGCTTTCTGGTTCGAAATAATATTCCCAACTTTTGAGAAGCTCTCCTTACTATGCCTGCAAAATGCTCATGCCAGGACATATTTGTTCCCAAATTAACGCCCAACAAATTGAGTGACGATGTTAGAGGAATGGAGTGCCCCGCCATAACTATGTCCGGTTCAGCAGCAGTGTGGCATTTTTTATCAATCCATCCTTTACTGGGTGTGTCGTGGGTGTCATACCAAGTCTCATCTAGGTAGGTTATCGTTCGATTTTCTCATCTAGCTGTATTTATTTTTTCAAGATATTCAATTCTGAGTTGTAAGCGCCGTGATTCCATTATAACATGCCTTTTGTCTATTTTTTTGAACAAAAACCCCAAACGATGTAAAATACGCCATTAAGTTGTAGTGGAACATTTTATGTCACAACTGTCCTCGGACAGCCTCCGTGGAAGTAACAATATCCTAGGAACTTTTTGTTCTGCATTCATTTCATAAATTTTGCGGCGGATTAAGTCTTCTTGACAGAAATTAATACATTTCGACACATCTTTGCCTTTTCGTGTTTTTTTAGGCGCTATCGAATTAGTTACAATTTTCCAAACTGTACTTTCAGGGATGCTTGTTAAACCTGATGCCTTCATCGTGGACTCGCTCCACTAACTTTAAATAAACACTTTTAACTATCACTTTTGCCTCAACGGCAAACATTTGCAGCTTCTGATGGAAAGGGCTTCGGACATTTTGAGACACTAACCTGAACTTTATAGTACACACTATTTCAGTATAATACTGCAGATAAAATGAAAAATATTCTCTATATTTATAAACACGAAGTAGCCAATAAAATGGTAGATTGAAAGGGAGATATATATTCGTATATATATATATATATATATATATATATATATATATATATATATATATATATGTATATATATATATATATATATATATATATATATATATATATATATATATATGTATGTATATATATATATATATATATATATATATATATATATATATATATATAAATATATATATATATATATATATATATATATATATATATATATATATATATATATATATATATATATATATATCAATTACGACCCTGTTACGGCCAAATCACTTTCTTAGATCTTGAAAATTACTATACATTTTAGAGCTTTTGAGTTATTTATTCGATTGTGGAGTCTCAGAGATAAGATACAGGGTGGAAAGTATGTGGAAGGATTCCGATTAAAAAATAAAGTTAAATAACTTCAAAAGGATTTGTTATTAAGAAAATCCGTATTGTAGATTACTTTCATTAAGTAGAACACTATATATATTTTTATCTTAGTAGTTATAGCTCTTTAATACAAATTCGGTAACATAGAATTTGTCGAGTCAAGCTCCAACAGTTTGATTCTAGGTAGGATTGTATTATTTCTGTATCAAGTTATGCTTTCTGTGAACTTTCTAGATTTGTAAAAAAACTGGATCAGATACTAAAAATGTTCTGGACGAATTTGCCAACATGGAATTTTGTATTATCATTTTTAATTTAAAGTGAAAATTAGACAAGTGCTAATATCTTAACAGTAAGTTTTGGAGTTCGTGGAACAATAAAAGTAACTAATTTGCTACGCAGAAGTAAGAAAAATTGTTATTCAAGATTTGTATGTGCCAGAACGGTACCTAAATTAAAATGTAATAAAAAAATTATTTAGTTGACTAGTAGGTGGGAAATAGTAAATCTTCCATCTTCTATTAGTAACTATAATTTAATAATAATACGATGTGCGTATATTGATTTATATGTGTTTTAACCATTATTTTTTGTGCTTCCTCTTTATTATGTAATAAATAATGAGATATAGTAACTCATACAATCTGATTTTTGTATTATGAACTGTTAGTTTTGTCTACAGATTTATTATCTTTAACTTAACATAATCTTTCTTTTTGGAATTTAAATTATTTATCTTTTTGAGCTACAGTAAAAAAATGCTAAAAAAATACACATAAAAGTAATTTATAGGGAAGATTCACTTATTGTTACAACAATAAACTATAACATTCTGCCTTTAGATGTTCTATTTTGGTGCCACATGAAATTACTGTAAATAATATGTATTAAAAACTATGTTTATTCAATTTCATTGAACCACTATTTTTGACTGAAACTGAAACTTGTTTATTTCTTTGTTCTAATATGGCTTTCCAACAGGTCTCAATAGGATTGATTATTAAAGAGATTTTGCACCCCTTATTTTGGCAAGCCACTGTTTTATTAAATATAATGACTGAGCTGTAATTGTTATTTGAAACATGTTTGAGTACTGCGCAATCATGTTTGGAGCTTGTGCGATACTCAAACAAAATAAGAGAAACCTTTATTAAGGATAACGTTTTTTCCCTTATTTAGGAACTTAAACTGCAACAATTTTCAAAAATTTGCGTCACGTTAAAGGTTATTTAAAAGTAAAAAATTAAACTAATTTACTTTTTTAATATTCCAGTATTTTATTACCATAAAAAATAACTCGACATAAGTTTCACCTTGTTAGAATTTTTTCAACAGTAAACCCAATATAAAAGTTATATTCCTAAAAAAACATCTGTAAAATGTTTAAAACAGATGTTTAAAGGTTATGCTGCTACTGCTGATTTGGTTATAGGCTTCGCATTCTTTGCATTTACCCAGTTCGAAATCTGTCTCGTGCTTAAGCAAAGCACCGGCGACCCTTCGGTAATGCTTTCCACATTCTCGAGTTTGGATCTACTCGTGAGGAAAACTTAGTGTTGTCGAGCTAGTGCCTTACTAGCTCTCCACAATATTCGGATAATTAATTTTTTGTTACTATCACTTAATTTATAATCGTGTGCAATGATAAAAGATCTCCTCCGGAAACTGTTACCGGTTTTGGATATAACCGTTTTCTGTCAGCCTGCCAGTCCAATTACGTAACTATTACAAAAAACCCGGCCTTACGTATTCAACCACCTGCCCAAATCACATAACGTCAACCGACGTTTTAGGAATCACTCCTCATAGGGCTTAGTAACCCTCTACGATTAGAACCTCTATCAGGCAATAAGTGGACCACCGATCCACACTTCGGAGCCCCAAAACGCTCGAACTTCGTTTTCGGAAGCCCCAACCGGAAAAATGCATTCGTGTGCTTCGAACATCGACATGTAATAAAAAGAAAGAATCAATTAGGGGTTTTAAAAAAAATTTTGTTCGTTGGTGGTATGTTCAAGGTTATATTTAAGGTATTTCTTATGAGTGTCTGTTAAAAGTAATTTGGCTTGAAATTTTGAGAAATAATAGATATAATAGCAACATGGATTCACTGCTTCAATATAAATATGGTTTATCACGCCGTATTGCCATAATTAATTGTAAAAGTTTCAGATATTTAACACGTAAAAGATACGAATCCATACTTTTTTCTCGATCAAAAGCATGCGTTTTTTACAACTTTTGTTGTCGTATGTGCCTTAAAAAGTAAAAAAGTCTTAAAAAAAATACTTTGTTTTCCTTTGTTAATATATGAAGGCAGTTTACCTCCTAGTTGTTACAAAAATATTAAATAAATATTACTGTTTTATGTATTTTATAAAGTGAATTTTCGGCATGGCAACGTAGCTTGAAGAAGACTGCGCGCGCGATCGAGGATGTTTTTCAAATTTTGAATCATATATAGGCATTGCATTGATCGGAGTTTCTTTTAAAAGATACTAGACTAAATGCGTGCATTTATTATTCAATTATCAGTACTTAATAATTGATATATTTGTAATAAATAATCTAAAGTATCGTTTTCGTTTTAATTAATTATACATAATTTTTATTGCATATCATATAAAGGTATCAAGGTCATCATAAATAACATGTGATTGCGTGCGACGGGAAGCAAACGAGAAACTACGTTGCCACATACATTATTCCCTGAAAACCAAATTATTTCGAGTCTTTCTCGAATATAATACTTTCCCTTCTTCTCGTAAGAAATACCTTAAAACATTTTTTTAGTTCCAGCTGCTCTAAGAAGTCAATTCTTTTGCTTTCGTTTACTTTTTGTAGTAATGTTACATTATTCGATTTGTTTTTTTTTAATAAATGTTTTTTGTGTATATATATATATATATATATATATATATATATATATATATATACATACATAATGCAACGTCTCTCTGTCTGTCTGTCTGTCCATTAGTGCGCTTATCACTTGAGACCCACTTATCAGATTTACGTGCTTTTTTTTTTTTAAACATATGTTCTTTGGCCAGGTTGTAGGCTATATTTTAATAAATTAGGTAACATAAGGAATAAGCAGTGATGATAATAGTAAATCAAGTCGAAAAAAAGTTTGCCGTTTGCGCGTTCTCTTGCAATGCACTGCCTAAACCATTAAATATGGAACATCATGTAGCAAAGAATATAATATATATAAAATGCGAGGTCTCTCTGTCTGTCTGTCCGTTAGTGCGCTTATGACTTAAGAACCACTTATCCGCTTTACATGTTTTTTTTTTCTTTTAATTCATACATTTGTTCTCTGGACAGGTTATCTATAATCTTCTCTAATATATATATATATATATATATATATATATATATATATATATATATATATATATATATATATATATAAATTGCAACGTCTCTCTGTCTGTCTGTTTGTCCGTTAGTGCGCTTATCAGTCCAGAACCACTTATCCGATTTAAGTGAAAAAGTTTTTCATTTTCCCATTAAAATGAGCCACTTATCCAATTTACGTGCTTTCTTTTTTTAAACATACATATGTTCTCTGACCAGGTTATAGGATATATTTTATTACGTTAGGTAACATAAGGAATAAGCAGTGACGATAATAGTGAATCAAGTCGGAAAAAAGTTTGCCGCTAGCGCGTTCTCTTGCAATACACTGCCTAAACCATTATATATGGAAAAATATCAAGTAGCAAAGAATATAATATATATATATATATATATATATATATATATATATATATATAAATACAACGTCTCTCTGTCTGTCTGCCTGTCTGTCCGTTAGTGCGCTTATCACTCGAGAACCACTTATCCGATTTATGTGTTTTTTTTAGATTTATACATATGTTCTCTGGCCAGGTTATAGGATATATTTTATTACGTTTTTATTACGTTACACAATATAAGAAATAAGCAGTAACGATAATAGTGATTCAAATCGGAAAAAAGTTTGCGGTTAGCGCACTATCTTGCAATACGCTGCCGAAACCGTTAAATATGGAACAATATTATGTAACAAAGAATACAATACATATAAAATGCAACATCTCTCTGTCTGTTTGTCTGTCCATTAGTGCGCTTATCATTCGAGAATTATTTATCCGATTTACGTGTTTCTTTTTTTTAAATCGTATCTTAATATTTATCAAAAAAAAATCTATAATATATATAAAATGCAACGTCTCTCTGTCTGTCTGTCCGTTAGTGCTCTTACCACTCAAGAACCCCTTATCCTATTTACGTGTTTTTTTTTTATAATATACATATCTTCTATGTTATGTTAGGTAACATAAGGAATAGGCAGTGAAGATAATGGTGAATCGAGTTCACGCGAGCGGAGCGCGGGCACAGCTAGTATATATATATATATATATATATATATATATATATATATATATATATATATATATATATATATTAGCTACCAGCATATTTACTGTACGGAAAAACCCCCATTCCTGGCCTTTGCCAGAGTCGACAGAATAGCCTAGCGATATCATAAGAAGTAGTTGAAAATAAAACGTGATAAAAGTCGCACGGTTTAAAAATTGTGTTTGATATATTCAATAAATATTTTTCTGGAATTATTTTGGCCGAACCAAGCATAATTTTACGGTGGCTTCTTTTAAACAGTTTTTGAAAACTTTTATATACGCTATATTTGGCGAAGTAACTTATTTTAGTGTTAACCTGTCTTAACGGTCAGACTTAAAAAAGTCTCTACAAAACAATAAAATAAATTAATTTAATATCCATTAACTGTTTCCTTTGTTATCCTTCTCAACGAAATCATTTATCCAGTTGAAACAGTATAAGAGAAAAGATTATACCCATATTACATCGTAAATTAAATGTATTTTCATTTGGTTTTTACTGCTACGGTATTGGAAGACCCATTAGCTGGTGCTAAAAATGATCCATAAAGTTCCTCGAAACATGTATAGCTGAATAAATAACTTTAATACATCTTTTGCGCCCAAAAAGCCGAAATTTGTCTAAAATTTCCTTCATAAATTTTGAAAAAAGTGATCCAGTTTGTTAACTTATTCTACAAGTCTTTTTTAGGTTTTAACTATGTAACAAAGTGAGGTACGATGTATTATTTTAGAGCTATGTTATCACCAATGATTTTGGATTTAATGGAATTTATATTTTTAACAGGTTATAGGATTTAATAGTTCCTTTTAGTTAACCCTGAAATTGTTCTTTTTTTTGGAATAAAATGTAAAAGAAAGATGTAATTCAACTAACCAAATTGTAGGGTCAGCTTAAAATATATTTGTTTTGACGAATGATTTTTTCTGAAGTTAAATTAGTAAATACGAATATTCGTTAATCTTAAATAGAAAATGACGAGATTAGTTAATTTAAACACAGCCTCAAACGTCGAGCTTCCTCTTGGACATATCCAACGAAGCTCGAGGGTAAGTAATTACGCGGATGCTGCGCCGGATGCCTAGAGTTATCCAACATAAATACCTAAGGGATTTCTCATGAATACAGTAGGTATTTTCTAGTTGATTTATGTTTAGAAAGCAATTTCTAAACGCAAATGAAAATTAAATTATATTTTTAAGGGACCCCCTCGAGGGTATATTTATTTAACCATGTTGTTCAAAAGAAATGAAACTAAAATTTTGAAACACAAAAAAAGGGTTAGTTTCTTTTAATGTTAAGGAGTCAGTACTTACCTGTTTAAAAAACAGGATAAAATAAACTAAAGAAATAATCGCCGTTACCACTCTAAACCAAATAATGCAAGAAATATAAATAATATACGCGACGCAATCGAAAAGTTCCCAGACTAACGTTACAGTCTGTCAAGTAAGGACGTGACCGCTCGTATCCTTGAAAATATGTGTTTCGAGAACATTTTTTGCAATCCATGTATTCTTTAGTGCGCTAACAACGGCGCAATTACCTTAGTAAGTTTTTCAATCGCCTCTTGCATCAATAATCGCCTTGCATCTTCAGGGCATGCTGTCGACGAGATTTTCTGCCATGATCTCTAAATTTTTCGATTATCGCGAGATAACCGACTCAAAGTCCTCGGAGTTTATCCTCTGAGCTTTCTCTTTACAAGGGGCCAAAAGTTTTCGATAGGGTTTGCGTCCGGCGATTGTGAGGGCTAATCTAGTGTCTTATTGTGGGCCCAAGAGAGCCGCTTCGCGACGTGATTATTGACCAGCAAAGGTTTCTTCAAGGTGCTTCGGAATTTGATATCATGAGCAGGAAGACGTTGTCGAAAGATCTCATGGGACACATTCAAACTCGATTTTCTTAGTTTTGCCGCTTGATGCAGCGTCAATTACAGATCCCGTGAAAACAAAGACACGATTCGTTTTTTGGCTTTCGGAGTGACTTTGCCTACCGAGCCACATTTTGGCAAGTCGACGATATTTTTCGTCTCATTAAAATGTTTTACCCACTTCTCCACAAACGATACCGAATTTTAATATATTTAGCGGCCGCGTAATGTTCATTTTAGGTACTTTTGGCTGAGAATAAAGAACTGAGAACTTTTGGATCACCCTAGCTATACTATGAAAACATACAAAATGAAATGAAGTTTTAAAGTAGCGTTTTCTCATTTATTGACTTGTAATTTCAGTTTTATTTGTTTGTAAATATAATAATAAAGGAACTAATTACTTCTACGTAATTCTACGGTAAAATTAATGTTGGTGGTTTCTTCATACTAAAGTTTTCGAAGGAGAAATTGATTTCTAACATTAAGCTTTGGTTAATAAGTTTTTTTTAAGTACATTCGTCAATATAATGAAATCATAGGAAGGAAAGTATTTTCATTGAGATATAGGCGTGGAAAGTGAAAAAATGCAGTAATTATTTGCATAATTTGACTAATCGCATTGAGTTGCTTTAATATCCGAAAATTCTACTAAAAAATAAAAAAAGTTAACCCGAATCTTTAGGTGTAGGATATTTATATGTGATAATTTGTTTAGAATTTCACTCAAATTTTCAATGAAGAACGGGATGTTTGATATGGAAAAACATTACTTTAATAAGAAGGAAAGAAGTTAGCTAGGATTTGTACCGTGTACTATAACATACTAACTAACTATTAGATTTTACAGTGGATGTTCTGAGGATCTAGACTATTTTTTAAATTAATTTTATGCATCAGTCAAGTACAATTATCTGTAACATAGGGTGATCATTTTTAGACGCCCGGTCCCGATGTATGGAAAATTGTTAGATATTTATATTTCTTTTTTTTAAATATAGAATAATATAGGCATGCCAAGGAGTATACTGACGTATATGACATTTGGTAGTAAAAACAACGCTGGGCGCCGCGACGCCAAACAACTTTTTTTCCATCGACGTACCTGTTATAAAACGGCATTGGTAAGCCCTTAAGTCCTTAAACTGGTTTCTAATTTGTTTTGCCAAAAAGTTATGCAGCAAAAACCCTCCAAAATATTATTTTTTGGTCATCCATTGGTTGCCATGGATTGTATGCACATCTTTTCAATTCAATAGACTTAAACTAAATGAACAGTGTGTTAATAGCTTCTGGTTGAAGTGGTTTTTCACGTAGAAAAAGTAGATATGATTCTTATTTATGGAGAAGCAAGAAGAAATTCTCGGGAAGCCGTTCGACTATATCGAGAATGTTACCCCGACAGGTGTATCACGGATCACACTATGTTTTGTCGATTAGGACGAAATTTGAGGAGCAATAAGGATGCATTTTCTGGGTAGAAAGGTATTTCTAAACGAAAAACAGATGAAAAAAAATAGCCGAAATTATGCAATATTTTCAAAACCATAATTCAATCATCCATCCATTGGTTGCCATGCACATGCATGCACATCTTTTCAATTCAATAGACTTAAACTAAATGAACAGTCTGTTAATAGCTTCTGGTTGAAGTGGTTTTCCACGTAGAAAAAGTAGATATGATGCTTATTTATGGAGAAGCAAGAAGAAATTCTCGGGAAGCCGTTCGACTATATCGAGAACGTTACCCCGACAGGTGTATCACGGATCACACTATGTTTTGTCGATTAGGACGAAATTTGAGGAGCAATACGGATGCATTTTCTGGGTAGAAAGGTATTTCTAAACGAAAAACAGATGAAAAAATAGCCGAAATTATGCAATATTTTCAAAACCATAATTCAATCATCCATCCATTGGTTGCCATGGATTGCATGCACATCTTTTCAATTCAATAGACTTAAACTAAATGAACAGTGTGTTAATAGCTTCTGGTTGAAGTGGTTTTTCACGTAGAAAAAGTAGATATGATTCTTATTTATGGAGAAGCAAGAAGAAATTCTCGGGAAGCCGTTCGACTATATCGAGAACGTTACCCCGACAGGTGTATCACGGATCACACTATGTTTTGTAGATTAGGACGAAATTTGAGGAGCAATATGGATGCATTTTCTGGGTAGAAAGGTATTTCTAAACGAAAAACAGATGAAAAAATAGCCGAAATTATGCAATATTTTCAAAACCATAATGCATTTTCTGGGTAGAAAGGTATTTCTAAACGAAAAACAGATGAAAAAATAGTCGAAATTATGCAATATTTTCAAAATCATAATTCAATCAGATAAGCAAGCAAGCCATTGAATGTACCTTGTGGGGCTATTCAGAAATCTCTTAAAGCTAACAACATGACTCTAAAATGCATAATCTTCAGTTATTAACACAATTTAAATCGGAACGACGATTAAGTTTTGTAGCAGAAATGATGATTAAATATGATGAAGAACGTTATTTTGTGAAACATATATTATGGACAGAAGAAAGTCATTTTGTCAGCAACGGTAAACCTAACAAAAAAAATTATCATTATTGGGTGGACGAGAATTCATACAACGCTAATCAAATTCAGAACTAAGGTTATTATGGCGTTAAAATATGGTGTGAGATAATTGGGAAACATTTGGTTGGACTATCCTTTTTTGAGAGAACACTAACTGCAAATAGATACCTTAATGTCTTGGTTAATACTGTACCAGTTTTATTAGAAAATGTTCCCCTTACAACTACCGCTGTTAGAGAGTATTTGAATGAGTGGTTTCAACGAAGACGGTTAGGATTCGCAGCCCAATTATACAATGGGCACCTAAGTCACCAGACCTTACGTCGTTAGATTTTTTCTTGTGGAGGGACTCTTAAAGATATTGTATACAAAACTGCGACAAATGATATTGAGCATTTAAGGACAAAATATCAGATGCGTGCAATAGTATATCTGTAGAAATTATTTACAAAGCCAATCTTCAAGTGTTAATGAAAAGAATGGAAAAATGCATGATAGAAGAAGGAATAGAAAATTTCTTTCGATTTTTTTTTATTAGAAAAAATTAGAAAAAAATGCAATGCCATTTTACCAAGGTAAGTCGATTGAAAAACAAAAGTTGTTTGACGTCGCGGCGCCCTGCGTCGGTTTCACTACTAAATGTTAGATACGTCAGTATACTCGTTGTTATGCACTATGTCATTCTACATTTAAAAAAAAATAAATATCTAACAATTTTCCATAAATCGGGGCTGGTCGTTTAAAAATGATCACCCTGTAAAGGATGAAACCACAAGTTATGCAATTTAAATAAATAAATGGTTTACGTAAAAGCACAGTACGAATCTTGTTGCTTAGAGTAAAGCAAATTTTTATTAAAAAAGTATTACCGAAGGTTGACCGGAAGTTACACATTTATGCACCAATTCTTGTAGCGACCAACATGAAAATCAGATTATTTCTATCTGTGTTTGATTTTCTATTTGTATTTTTTCTATTTTTTATAGTTCTAGTAGACGTACTGCAGGTAAATCCCTAAAGCGCTACAGGAGCAAAGCGTGTGCGGAAAGGCGAGTTATGTTGGTCATGAATCGCCGTAAATTGTACTCGGTGGGAATCACAGTCCTAGGCAATTCATTCCAAAGGGATGAGGTGCTCTACATAAAGGACTACTTGAAAAGGGTTTTACGGGGAGTGACAAGTTCAGCATCATACGGATGTGACATATTAGCGCGACGTGTATTCCTAACATGCACCGCTCTGGGAGGAATTGAGCGCGTTATATCCAATTGTACTCGGTGGGAAACACAGTCCTAGGCAATTGATTCCAAAGGGATGAGGTACTCTACATAAAGGACTACTTGAAAAGGGTTGTACGGGGAGTGACAAGCTCAGCATCATACGGATGTGGCATATTAGCGCGACGTGTATTCCTAACATGTACTGCTCTGGGAGGAATTGAGCCCGTTATATCCATTGACCACTTTCATTAAAGTATTTATAGTCGCCAAGCTTTCTTCGATCTTCCAAGGAATCAAGGTTGCTGCTGAGTTCTGAATCTCCAATTAGGCGAACAACTCTCTTCTGAATAGAATCCAATAAATGCAGTGTCTTTGTTAAGTTCAATGACTACCTGCTGTTTGCGGGTATATCCACGAGTAACCGATGTCCGAGCGTTTAAAATGAGAGAAGAAATTTTATATATTGCATTTAATTTAATATGTTAAAATTTTCATAATTTTTAAATAAAATCCATTTTTTTAAATTTTCCTGTGGAAGTAATCGGCACAAATAAATTAAAACATAAACCACAGATGCTACATATACAGATCCAACAATTATATGTCAAAATTGTCAGTAGTAAGGTATTTTACATAAATATTTTAAATTATAAAGTCTTAAGATTAAGGAAAGGAAATGTTAATTGGCTGGGGATTTTAAAGTCAGGCAGAAATTGTTTAAAACTGGGGAATCACAGTTTTTCTTTTTTCTCTTTTTTATTTTCATAATTTATAAATGTCCTTTTAATATTTATTTTCTTGATCTTGACTGGCCGAAGTTATGATGGAACTAAGAATGAAATTATCTCCATGAGTGAATTAATGAGGTGAAATACATTTCTTCTTTAGTATTGTCTCACATTCAAAATATTCATCTACGGATGCTATCACCTTAGCGTTTGTTGAAAAATACTTCCCACAAAAAAATCTTATGAGGTTTGCGAACAGATGAAAGTCAGACGAAGCCAGATCTGGCGAATAGGGTGGATGTTCCAACAATTCGTACTCTAATTCGACCAGTTTTGTCGTTGCCAAAGCATCTCTGTGAGCAGGTGCATTGTCATGATGAAAGACGATTCTGCAACCCGGGCCTTTACTCATGAATCCATCCATCTGATCTAAAAGGCTACAATAACACTCTCATACGATTGTTTTGTTGGTTTGAAGGTAATCAATTAACAAAATTCCTTTTACATCCCAGAAAACTGAAGCTATAATTTTTTTCGATGACTTTGACCACTTTGACTACTTTGGAGCTTAACAACCGGGCTCAGTCCACTGTGAGGTTTGTTGTCGCAGTTCGGGATCATACTGGTAAACCCAAGCTTCACCCAGAGTTACAAATCGATACACAAAATCAGTCTTATTCTTTGGGAAATGAGCCAAATGTTGTTTAGAAAGTTTCTCTCGAATGCGTTTTTGTTAAAATGTTAGCAAATTCGGCATCCATCTTGTGAATAGCTTTTTCGCTGGGAAGTTCTACCCCATGCGGTTTACTCACCAGACTTGGCTCCTTCCGATTACCACTTCTTTGCATCGATGGGTCACGCACTTGCTGAGCAGCGCTTTGGGTCGTACGAAGATGTGAAAAAACGGCTCGATGAATGGTTCGCAGCAAAAGGGGAATATTTTTACTGGCGGTATTCACAAATTGCCCGAAAGATGGGAAAAATGTATAACAAGCGATGGAGGATACTTGAATAAAGCACTTTTTATCATTTTTCCGAATTTAACATGTTTTTTTAGAAAAAAAACCCGCATTTCATACTTGTACCCTTCTGTTCCCTATTTTATCTAGCTCCTATTAGCTCCTATTTTTCTATAATTTTGATTAATTTTGTTTTTATTTCCTAATTTTGATCAAGAACTGTATAACTAATAAAAATCAAACAACGTTGGGAAAATTTATCAAAACTAATCAAACTTGTTTCGAAGAATGGCAAATAGTTTCTTTCGATTTTCTATTTGCGAGATCATCGATTAAAGTTGAAAATACAATTTATTGCGGGGATGCGACAACGGGCACATTTGGGATCTCTACTTTTTAATCTATTTCTAAACGATTTCGTTCCCACTCCATGTGGATGATGAAGTTATATTTCAGCTTCGGCTTGAATACCTGCATCACACTACAGGATAGTTTTACCTGTATAAATAATAGGTGTACTGATAACAAATTACTTATATGTATATTCAATAGCAGGGTAATTACATTTACCAAAAATTAATAATAAATGATTATAGGGTGAATTGCTACGTTTTAAAGACGATATTGCAGTTAGTGCAGTAAAAAAAGGTCAAAATATTGATGGGATAGGCATAGTTTAGATACAGCAATATTATGATTTTATTTTGAGATTAATTGATCAAAATGTTGCAGAAATGACTAGGAATTAAGTTAAATGATTCTATTAGTCATTTTTACCATTTTTAAGTTAAATTAAGGTGAAATTATATTATCGTATTTAACCACTTTTGAAAGTCTATTCTTGAATGGCAGAATTGATACAGTCAACCATGAAAAATAACAGAAAATAAAGTTAAAAGTTTCATTTTTAAGGGTCAAAATGGATAAATGAAGGTTAAATTTTCTATTTAAGGGTTAAAATAATTCCATAAAGGTTAATTTTTATTATTTTATTTTATTAAAAGCCTCTGAGATTTTGAAACTAATAAAACAATTTCATAAATAATGAAGAAAATACTCATTCCAGCTACATAGGGAGTAAAATGGTTAAATGTTTAACTGTACAGATTTTTCTTGTCATAGTTTTCACACTCTGCATTCAATCACCTTTCAAATAACACCTTTCGTTTCGTTATTGAGCGGAAAATGCTTTGAGTATCAATTTTTTCATTTTTTTTAGCCCGTAGTGCGACGGCCTGAAATTACTTTTCAGTAGTAAGGTCCTGTCTCGACCACCTAGTAGTTTTTTGATGCCGGTTTATCAAATATATATTCAAAATATTGAAACAATTTAAAGACGCCTTTAAAGAATGTCAGTTTTAAAAGTGATGGGGAATATTACGAAGTAGGTTATTTTTACAAAAGTTTCTTCACTGGATTCTTAATGCAGAGTTTAAAGGTATAACTATATATATATATATATATATATATATATATATATATATATATATATATATATATATATATATATATATATGAGTTGAGTTTCAGATCGCGATGTGTGTACAAGTGAATCGAACGCCCGGCAATATTCAACTCGTTCAACGAGTATTATTACGGTAGTGTTTCGATCTATTTAATTAGTTTGCCGATTGCAAACGAGATGCAAACGAAAGGGGCGAGAAATGAAGCAGAGTTTAGTGTTAGATTAAGACAATAAGTAAAAAATTTGAAGATTTATGAGAATAATTTTGTGAAATTGTATGAAGCTAACGAAACGCTAAGCGACGACCTTGATCTTGATCTTTTTCTCCCGTGTTTGAAAATGAAATATACGAGGAACACACGTAAAGTTTTTATAACAGAAAGAACAATGGATAGTAATGATTATACCTCAAGAGACTCGAAAAAAGGAAGAGTCGAAGAAAAAGAAGAGCCAATGGGATTATTTAAGAAGAGTGAAAAGCTGATAAGAACACCACAGAAAGAGAAAAACGATAAATAAGATAGACAATTTGATAGAAATGATCAGAGAGCTAATGTCAGATATAAAGGATATAAAACAAGATCAGAAGAGATACCAACAAGAGTTGAAGGAACTAAGAAAGGAGAATGAAGTATTAAAAGAGGAAAATAAGATAATTAGAGAAAACATGAGAAGTATGGATTTGAAGATGAGTAGACTGGAAAAAGATAACATAAGGAATAATATTGTAATATCAGGAATGAGATTTGAAGCGAATAGCCAACCAGATCTGAAAATGGGCGTAGAATATTTTATGGAGAGGAGTATGGACACAAAAGTACAGATTAAAGATGTGATAAAAATAGAAGCGACTATATACAAGATAGAACTTGGAAACACGGGAGATAAGGAAGCTGCAATGAAAAATAAAAACAAACTGAGACATCTAAGAGACAGAGTTTATATAAACAACTATTTAACAAATGATGAAAGGGAGATAATATAAATGGGACATTGAGGAAGAAAAACGGAAAGAACAAACAAAGAATACTACGATCATCAAGTTATAAAACTGAGAAAAAGGAGAGAGATAGGGAGATTGACGACGACCCTGGCAAAGATAAAGGATACGGAAGAGAGGACTAGTAAAATGAATACAAATAAGGAGCTAATCAAAGAAATAGTTAGGAAGAAAGAAATGGGAAATAATTGTCGAGTTTTTAGATTGAGAACACGGAATAATAGGGATATAAATGGAAAAAAGGATGAACTGACAGAAGAACAACAAATGCACTATGTAGGAATTACTGAAACAGAAAGGAAAGGGAAAAGCATACAAAAATCAACATAGAGACATAATACGGGAACAAGATATCGAACTCATACAAACAGGAGAAATTAATACAGAAGAAACAAAAGAGGCAATCGGCAATTTAAACAGGATGGAAGGATATAGAAGGAAATATGGAAAAGACAGTTATAGAATAACTTAAGTAAGTAAGTAAGTATATATATATATATATATATATATATATATATATATATATATATATATATATATATATATATATATACATTTATTTTTTTTTTCATGTACCTAGACCTACCGCATATATTTCTTTGATTTTAGTCTACCTGTCCCCAGAACCAATGTCCTAAATTTTTATTTTTTATAGATGTGTCAGAGGCACAATTAATTTCAAAACAGGCTCGATATATTTAAGTATAGCGTGACTTCAAAAAATAAACTGGTATTTTATTTCTATTATACATACCGAAATGTGCAAATTATTGTAGAATGTGTTTGAATAAATAATACATGGTTTTAGAGTTTTTCCCTGACACGATTTCATTTTTTTAGTAAAACAAGATTAAAATTCCTCTACGATATAAAAAATGTTAGTTTGCGTCGACAAATTCTTACAAGCTGGGTGAAGGAATTCCGAAAAAATTTATTTTAAAAAACAAGGTAATATAAGATTTATGGTTGAAACAGATGAATAAATGTTAATTAAATCAATAGATGTTAATTAAATCAACAGATTGTTACTATAAAATACTGTCCTTTTCCTTCAACAATAAATACTAGACATACACAAACCTGTAGACATAGTTCTAGGGAAAGTGTGGTTTTTAAAAAATAAACGGGGTAACAGTAATTCAAGGTGATATTTTAAAACAATTATAGATAAGATGCTGAAATTGAAAATGAAAATAATGCTGAATATAAATACATATTCTAATAAAAAAATATTAATCGATTTTCGCATTTTTTTAGTTTGCTCCGAAAACTTTTAATTAAAATTAAGGACACTTCCTTCTTAAATTAACAAAAACCTGCCAAGTCGGACTTGCGTTATTAGTGTTCCGTACGGTGATTACTTTTAACATAAAATAACATCCTTACCTAGGCTAAGTTAATGAGGTCCCTGACATGTATATATCTTAAGATCCAATATGTATTTTCACTTTTTTTCTTAGTCAATAATAGTCAATAAATCAATCTAGCTCAATCTAGAATCTAGTAATAAAAGTGTAAAACAAATATTTACTACCTAAATACTTGTTTAATTATAAACGAATAAAATAAAATTCTTTTGTCTCGGTATAGGAGCGACGCGCGAGCGAGTATATTAACAAAACTGCCACCATATTGTCAAGCCACATAGTTTTCATAGTTCGTAGTCACGTAATGCATGTGTGTTAATTATCACTCAATCTGCGCTTTATGAAGAATATGCCAGAATTTTTTCAAAATTTTTTGATCAGTTTTTTAAGATGGGGGATAGCGATTTTTGGCAATGTTTTTAAAATAATACAAAGAAAAGTGTGCGCAAGTATTACATTATATATATTTTTAAACTCGTGTTTTCATAAGCTGTCATTTGACACCCCACTCGTTTTTTTTCATTTCCGATTTCACCCGTCAAAACTAACCTTTTAAGTCAAAATTTAACTTTCAAAACTACACGGCTCTAATCGATTAGTTGCAATATTTGCGCGAAATTTAAACTTTCCATGTCGAATAGTTTCGGAGAAAATCGGGTGTGCCAGACAGACGGACGGACAAATAGACACCGAAGTGATCCCATAAGTGTTCCATACAGAGCACTAAAAAGACAATCTGTATACAGTTTAGACATTTGATGACAATAATACTAACTGTATTAATTTAAAAAGGGCAATATTTACATGATTATAATTCCTTGCAAAAATCTCAAAAACGTTCGTGGTTCATGTTATATTTAGCGCCAATAGTATTTGGGATGTTAATGACCATTATTAAAATATATTGGTTTTCCTTTAGATTAAGAATTATATCTCACGAACGGAATATTTCGTAATTTTTACAAAATTTAGTTGTCCGTATCCAGGGAACAGTTTGAGCTAACATAGAAAAAATATTTATTTTTAGTGTTCCGTATGGAACACTTATAAGATCACTTCGGTGTCTGTCCGTCTGTCTGTCTGTCATACTCGATTTTCTCCGAAATTATTTCATATAGAAGGTTGAAATTTGGTACGAATATAGGAATTAATGGCCTCATTAAAACCGAAAGTTAAATTTTGACTTAAGGGTTTAGTTTTGGGGGTGAAATCGGAAGTAAAAAAATTTTTTTTTTGCTAGTTCATCAAGTGGATTGCCAACGGAAATCTTGTAAAAACATGAGTTCAAAAGTATATATAATGTAATACTTGCGCACACTTTTTTTTGGTATTATTTTTAAAAAATCGCTGCCCCCTTTATCTCGAAAAGTACTGACCAAAAAAATTATCACGAATGCATTACGTTTAATAATTTATCTGGTATATATAAAAAAAAACAAAAATTTCAAGGTCATCAGTTTGCAGTAAAGATCGGAAACAAACTTTGTTGAAAACTCATTTGACACTCGTTTGCTCATTTTATACCTCCCTAACAAAAATTTTTATTTCAAAAGCAAACAACATACGGAACACTAATTGCGCAAGTTCAACTTGCAATTTACCGGTTATTGAAACTAGAAATGAAATTTTATTTTATTAAACTACTAGCCGTGCCCCCGGCTCCGCTCGCGTGGACTTGATTCACTATTATCGTCACTGCTTATCCCTTATGTTACCTAACGTAATAAAATATATCCTATAACCTAGCCAGAGAACATATGTATGAACCTAAAAAAAAAACATGTAAACCTGATAAGTGGTTCTCGAGTGATAAGCGCACTAACGGACCTACAGACAGACAGAGAGACGTTGCATGTTCCATATTTAATGGTTTAGGCAGTGTATTGCAAGAGAACGCGTTAGCGGCAAACTTTTTTACGGACTTGATTCACTATTATCGTCATATATCCTATAACCTGGCCAGGAAACATATGTATGTTAAAAAAAAGCACGTAAATCGGATAAGTGGTTCTCGAGTGAAAAGCGCACTAACGGACAGACAGACAGACAGAGAGACGTTGCATTTTATATATATTATAGAAGATTACATATAACCTGGCCAGAGAACAAATGTATGCATTAAAAAAAAAAACACGTAAATCGGATAAGTGGTTCTCGACTGATTAGCGGAATAACGGACATACAGACAGATATAGAGACGTTGCATTTTATATATTATAGAAGATTATAGATAACCTGGCCAGAGAACAAATGTATGAATTAAAAAAAAACACGTAAATCGGATAAGCGGTTCTCGACTAACGGACAGATAGACAGACAGCATTTTATATATATTATAGATACACAGAGCATTCCATTTAAGAAAACATAAGTTTCGGTTTGTTCAGAAGCAAAAGCTGATTATTTTGTGTTATTAAGTGTATAAATTATATCCAACATTATCAAATACCGAAATTTACTACTTTATCCAAAAATATCTAAAAATCACACTTTGGATAGCTGTTTAATTATCACCAGTATAAGATAAATATCCAGGCTACAGTTATCCTGCAACTATTTTGCCTATAAGTCAGTGAACTTATTGTTTAAGGAAAAAAGCTCACGTCAACGAATAGTATTTTGTGGTTCATTGTAAAACAACTGAAAACAGGTAAAGCTCATATTTCAGTAATCTACCCACTATGGTATGCATATTTGGCAAAATTCGTTGTATCTTACCATTATGTTCCGTAAGTACCGGAATAAGTAGTAGAAATTGCGTTTTCTTGTTTGTCCTGGCCCGACTGATGCGCCATGATACGGCGGACCGCGTCTCGGGATTGATGGACGAATAAGAGAACAGTGGGTAGACTGCTAAAATATGGGCTTTGCCTGTTTTCAGTTGTTTTACAATGAACCACATAAGGTTTGAGATTAATCCCTCGCAAACCGCGCTGCCTGTCTTTAGTCTTGGCTGCGCCAACTACTCTGTCGGCTTGAGACTGCTGTGTTCGCCTCCGATTGAGTACTGGGTATTCGTATTTGGTACAATTCGTTGTATTTTGCCGAATAGTATTTTATAAAATAGATATCTACGTCTTCAATAATCATTTATGTATATTTTTTAGTAGTAGATTGGATGTACAAGATTATTTTTGTTTATTAGCTTATTGCTTTTAAAATATTATGTAGACGAAAAATATAATCATCATACCTGACTGCGGCATCATCAAAGCCGGATTACATGTTTCATGTATTTGTAGGCATGGCTGGGGACATAGGGGATCTAATTTTTGAGACCCAACAAAAAGCTATTCTCTCTTATGATAAAATCTTACCTTCCTCAAAAATCGATTACCGAGAACCGGGAAGGCAGAGAGAAAAAAAATCTCCTTAACATACCTACGAGACGGAACGGAAAATCCTCTAAATATTATTAAAACTAATTTGGATCTACAACGGTAAAGATTTTGGTCCAAAAAGTTACCAATATAATGTCCAGAATGAAGATAATGATACGAAAATTTAACATTTCAGAATCGATTAAAATTGTTAAGTTATTAATTATCATCTTTAATCAACGTCAGCTCCGGTCATCCGAGATATTCTAAGATATCGTAAAGATTGAGTTCTGGGGGCCCTATTCATGTTATCGGACTTTAATGGCATTATGCAGCCCTTAATTTCCAACAAATTTTCGAATAATCCGTTCTGTTGCAAGTCACCCTATTCATGGTCCTATACAAATATTTAATATGGCCCTTAAGTTATTAATATAATTATTGAAATAAACACTTATGTTAGTTCTAAATTCCCACTATATTTTGGGTCTTATGACTATTGTTTCGGTACACAGTACCTTCGTCGAATAATCGGTAACTGTCAGTTACCGATTAGCTGACGAAGGTACTGTGTACCGAAACAACTGTCATAAGACACAAAATATAGTAGGAATTGAAAACACATAAACATAAGTGTTTATTTCAGTTAGTATGAATTTCCATCAAGTAACGGCTAATGCAATCGAACATATTATAATTATTATAAACAAAAAGGGTGGTTCAAGATAGTTAGAACTGCTTAAGGGGATATAAATTCATACCCATAGGATATAAATACCCATTTCGTGAGATCGATCGCAGTTGGCCAGTTTTTAGTGTTCCGTACGGAATACTTATAAGATAATTTCGGTGTTTGTCTATCTGTCCATCTGTCACACTCGATTTTCTCCGAAATTACTTGATACAGAAAGTTAAAATTTGGCACTAATAAAAATTGATGTCTCCAACAGAGCCGTGTAGTTTTGAAAGTTAAATTTTGATTTAAAGTGTTAGTTTTCGGGGGTGAAATCGGAAGTGAAAAAAAAAAAATTACCAGGCCATCGAGTAGGGTGCCAAATGAAAGCTAGTGAAAAAACGAGTTCAAAAATATATGTAGTGTAATACTTGCGCACAGACTTGTTTATATTATTTTAAAAAATTGCCAAAAATCGCTGTTCTCCCCTTATCTCGAAAAGTGCTATGTTAGGAATATGGAATCTTTGGCACAATGACACTACTCAGTATATATTACCACTACACCAAACACTTTTTTTGCACTCGACGCGCGTTTCGCTAACCATGTTAGCTTCATCAGGAGCGATGATTGACTAAAGTCTAAAGTTTTAGTCAATCAACGCTCCTCATGAAGCTAACAGAATTTGGTGTAATGGTGATATATACTGAGTAGTGTCGAAAAGTACTAATCAAAAAATTTTGAAAAAATTCTGGAATATTCTCGACAGGGTTTAATAATTTATCTGGTATATAAAAAAAAACAAAAATTTCAAGGTCATCGGTTTTCAACAAAGATCGGAAACAAACTTTGTTGAAAACTCATTTGCGGTGTGTTTTATGAAGTCATTGATCGTTTTAAAAGGCCCCCGTAAAAAAAAAAAAAAAAAAATATTTTTAAAAGCAATCAACGTACCGAACACTAATTGCGCAAGTCCGACTTGCACTTGGCCGATTATTAATTTAAATATGAAATGATTTTATCATTATATGTTCTGTATCAATATACAAAATATTGATACAGAACATAAAGCCGTTCTAGTTGAGGAAAAAAATGGATTAGAATAATATGGAAGTAAAGGAATAACAGATAACTAATTCTACCAAAAATTAAAGTAATTAAGCAATAAAAGTTTAATTTTTTATCGTTAGATGTCTTGCTTAATATGCAGGATAAACTGGCAGATCTCGTTAAATTATAATCAAAGAGCATTTGAGATATTCTAGGATTTAATGTGAAAGCACAGTTTTGAAACGTGGTTGAAAAAAACAGACGTGTCAGACAGTGTAAATAATTCAGAATTTGATTGTAGAGATCCCAAAAAGATTTTAAATTAATAAAATGTGAGAGATATTAAACACAGAATATTCATTCTTATGTTGATTGAATATGTTTTTTTTCTAATATATGAATGTTGGCCAAACAGGAAGGACCTCAGGGTTCGTATATTTTCTTCAGATGATAAATTTGAAGCCGTTGTAGAGTCGTTTTTTAAGGCGCATATTTTTTTTATTTGGGTGGAATAAAATAACTCGAGAAGCGCTGGACTGTGTGTATTAGTGTAGACGGTAGTTATGTAGCAAACTAAATTTTTGTTTAACTTTACGAGTTTTACTCCATAGCTACCAGGTGTACAAGTTTGAAATGCAGATTTTTTTTCTAAGAAAACACGTTAAATTCGGAAGAATGATAAAAAGTGCTTTATTTAAAGTATGCTCCATCGCTTGTTATACATTTTTCCCATCTTTCGGGCAATTTGTGAATACCACGCCAGTAAAAATTGCTGCGAACCATTCATCGAGCCATTTTTCACATCTTCGTACGAACCAAAGCGCTGTTCAGCAATCTGACCCATCGAGGCAAACAAGTGGTAATCGGAAAGAGCCAAGTCTGGTGAGTAAGCCGCATGGGGTAGAACTTCCCAGCCGAGTGCTTCCAACGTGTCGCGAACTGGTTTTGCCGTATGTGATGGAGCATTGTCATGAAGAAAAATGACTTAGTGTTACCTCTTTCGGTATTCTCGCCTTTTTTAAGCAGCGAACGGTTCAAATCGGTCAATTGTTGTTAGTAACGTTTAGTATTAACCATTTCCCCAGGTTTTAACAGCTCATAATAGACCACGCCCTCTGGTCCCACCAAACACAGAGCATCGTCTTTCTGCCAAAGCGATTTGGTCTTGCGGTCGATGTGGATGGTGCGCCTGGGTCTACCCATGATTTTTTGCGCTTATGATTCTCAAAATAAATCCACTTTTCATCCCCTGTAACTATACGATGCAAAAACGACTTCCTTTTGTACCGAACGAGCAAAATGTCACACGTGTTTTTGCGCTTTTCCATTTACCTGTCGTTCAACTCATGTGGTACCCATCTACCGGTCTTCTGAATCTTTCCTATCTCTCGTAGCCGATTGGAAACAGCTTTTTGACTAACGCCCAATTGCTCGGCGCATTGTTTTTGTGTTTGCGAATCATCTTCGCCCAACAATGCCTGCAATTCCATATCTTCGTATTTTTTTGGCGGTTTTCCACGTTTCTTGTCTGCAACATCGAAGTCACCACTTTTGAAACGCCGAAACCATCGTTCACACGTATCTTGCGATGAAGCATGTTCACTATAAGCTTCTCGAAGTAATCGGTATGATTCAATAGCAGTTTTCTTCAAATGAAAACAAAAAATTAATGCTGTCCGCGAATGCTCTTTGTTCGGTATAAATTTGGACATATCGAACACAACAACACAACACTATGCACACACTTTTCCAATTTATCACTCGTGCGCGTCTGACACTTGTTGATGACACAAGAAAATGGCGCAGTGTCAAATCTTTGTAGCACAAACTTCATTGGTGCGCCATATGTTGTCTGAAATCCGCATTTCATACTTGTACACCTGGTAAGTAGCTTAAAATCACCATCGTATATTTTAATAATAATAAAAAAATGTTTCTAATTTTTGGTTTTAATCTGAAAGAGTTATTAATTTTTTATATAGACTGACTCGTGCGATATTTATTTATCTAAAATTTTATTACGTTTCTACATAAAAATTATATATTTTGATTTCTGCCGATTTCTCGGTAAGTAGAGATATAGAATCAAATGCCCTAAAGAGAGCCAACGATTTAATGCTATTATTAAAAACTTGGATTACTTACCCTGACAAGTTTGTCCTTGTCCCCTGCTGCTCAGCAGCATTAGTAACAATATTACGCAAAAGATAGTAAGTGCCAAAACCGTTGCAAAGAGGCACTTTTCCTTAGAGGGATTTGATTTTGGTACTACCATCGTTTTTGTACCACTACTAGACATTTGAACTACTGTTGATACAGGCGACGATCCTAAGTAGGACTCTTGGGTTGAATTTTTGGTCTGAAATAGTACAAACTATAATTTAATACATGACCTATACAGATATTATTATGTTATATTTAATAATGTCGTACTTCCATAAATTAGTCTATCGCGTGACTGTAAAATTAATAACTAAAAAAAAATTGAGGTGAGTAAAAAGCGAGACAAAATGGCTTGATAATGCAACATTTTTGTAGATCTCCTAAATTATCGAAATTTATTTCAACAAGACGTCACGTTTGAAATTGGTTCTGAATTACTATATGTCTATTTTAATACAACTTAAAACCGAATTTGCAGAGCTCCCAACAGTGACGATTACTGTGAAAGCTCACCAAATATATAAATGACTCGACATCGTATTTCAATTGAAATAGGCTTTTAAATTATCCCAGAAAAAAGATCTGTTATTAGGAAACCATATAAATAAATGTAGTCGCAAAGATACAGTAAAGTTTTGTTTTTCACTCCTATATTTCCTTCAGAGAGTATTCTTTATGAGTGGCAGTCGATGGATTCTTTCTAATACCTTTACTATCAACGCCGGTATGCCCCAGGAGTCCATACTGTCTCCTTCTCTTTTTCCCATTTACGTTAACGATCTACTGGAAAGGATCAGGAATCTAATCTACAGCTTTGCAGATGACAGCATGATTATTTCTTCATTCATTTTGAATGCTCAAACATAGGCTACTCATGCAAATATCCTCAGATAGCAGAAAGTCCTCCGATTTAACAAAGAAATTATGTCTTGGGATGACAGTAATCAAGTACGATTTAACGTTACAAAAACCCAGTCGGCAGTTTTTAACGTTGCGGA
The DNA here is from genome assembly GCA_019049505.1 of Pachyrhynchus sulphureomaculatus. Lineage (NCBI taxonomy): Eukaryota > Metazoa > Arthropoda > Insecta > Coleoptera > Curculionidae > Pachyrhynchus > Pachyrhynchus sulphureomaculatus. Next base: position 65,226,046 of record CM032456.1, read on the forward strand.
ACCTGACATGGTTATATCGAGAAACTCCATGCCTCTGGCAAATATGTCTTGGCATGAACATGTTGCATGAATAGCAAAGAGAGCTTTTCGGAAGCATGGAATATTATTTCAAACCAGAAACCTTTATATTTCACACCAACTGTTAATTCTGTACAACGCTCAAATTCGACCAACGATGGAAATACTGCTCCCATATTTATTGCTCTGCTGCCATACATACACTGCATTTTTGAAATGATTTACCCAGAAATGTGTTTCTAGCCGAGTACAATTTGCAGCGATTCAAGATCAATGTGAATCGTTTTTTTCCGCTCCTTTAGCGCTTAAAGTATTTCCCTGCGGTATGTGTGCTATACCCATAAAAGAGCCACTGCAAATTTAAGTAATTTATTATTAATTATTTTTACAGTGTATCCCAAAAGTTTTATATAAATGGAGAAAAAGTTTATCTCACAGATTACAAAAATTTATTCTTGATAAAAAGTTCTGCATCACATGGAAATCCATATTCAGCATCAAAAGTTTAAAATATTTGATGGTATACAGGAAAAAAATAATGATTTATAACGAAGGGTAAAGTGTGTTTAAATTTAAATACAGAACAAAATATTACTATGTGTACAAGTATGAAATGCGGATTTTTTTTCCTAAAAAAACATGTTAAATTCGGAAGAATGATAAAAAAAGTACTTTATTCAAAGTATGCTCCATCGCTTGTTATACATTTTCCCATCTTTCGGGCAATTTGTGAATACTACGCCAGTAAAAATCTTCCCCTTTTGCTGCGAACCATTCATCGAGCCATTTTTTCACATCTTCGTACAAACCAAGGCGCTGCTCAGCAAGTGCGTGACCCATCGATGTAAACAAGTGGTAATCGGAAGGAGCCAAGTCTGGTGAGTAAGCTGCATGAGGTGGAACTTCCCAGCTGAATGCTTCCAACGTATCGCGAACTGGTTTTGCCGTATGTGATGGAGCATTGTCATGAAGAAAAAATGACTTTGTCTTGCCTCTTTCGTTATTCTGGCCTTTTTTCAAGCAGCGTACGGTTCAAAATCGGTCAGTTGTTGTTGGTAACGTTTACTATTAACCGTTTCCCCAGGTTTTAACAGCTCATAATAGACCACGCCCCTCTGGTCCCACCAAACACAGAGCATCGTCTTTCTGACAAAGCGATTCGGTCTTGCGGTGTGGATGGTGCGCCTGGGTCTACCCATGATTTTTTGCGCTTGGGATTCTCAAAATAAATCCACTTTTCATCCCCTGTAACTCGTGCGCGTCTGACACTTGTTGATGACACAACAAAATGATACAGTGTCAAATCTTTATAGCAAAGAAAACTCCGGAAAACACGTCAGTAATTATCGGATTATTTATTGAATAAAGTAAACCGAAATTAATTAAAAACTAGTGCACTTTTTTTGATTGTATCATATTTTTGTTCAAAATATGATAACCTTTCTATCTGCTTTGCAACAAATACATCCATAATAAATTGGTACTAATATCATTTTATTTCGAAATTGCAACAAGACTTAAATACTACGTACATAACATAACAACTAAACATACGGATTAATTCTAACTTTACTGCACAAGTGTTTTAATGTTTCCACCGTCCCTTTCTAAACAGGTGATTGTTCTTTGAGAACAACTTTTTATTACATCTCTAATACGTCAGGAGTTATAACTTCTCATGTTTTCCTAATGATGCTCTTAAGATGATCAACATCTTGAAATGGCCTTTTAAGATAAACCTTTTCTTTTAAGTAACCCCATAAAAAGTCTAGAGGGGTGATGTCTGGAGACCTTGGGGGCCAGGTAAACTGCACATATTTTCCTGTTACTCTACTGTTAAAAATGTGGAGGAGATAATCTCGAACATTTCTCGTACTGTGACATGATGCACCATCATGTTGGTACCATATACGTTGTCTTTGAATTACTGGTAGGCGATTAAGAAACTCGAGGAACTTATTATTTAAAAATTCTAGGTAACGTTCAGCATCCATATTATTTCGAAAAAGAATGGTCCAACTATTCTATCCTTAGAAATTTTACACCATACATTGGTTTTAAATGAGTATTGATGTCGAGTTTGGTTCTTGAAGTTAGGATTAATATCGTTTCACTAGCGATAGTTTTGAGAACTTACTGTTCCATGTCGCTTTGTCAGAGGAAAGTATTTGTCTTACCATAAACCTATAATTTTCCAACTCTCTTTAAAACCAAGCATAAAATTCAAATCTTCGTTCAAAATCTCCTGCTGTTAAAGTATGGGTAAATTGGAGTTTGTATAGTTTAAATTTATTTGATATTAAAATTTTCGCAACTGTAGTTTTACTCACATTCAACAAAGCTGATCTTTTCCGAAGTGAATCTTTTGGCTTTTCTACAACCAACAGCATTACTTGATTTTGATTACCTTCATTTGAAACCCATGCCCGATGTTTTTTTTTTTTTAAATTTATTTTCAACACTTCCATAAATCTTGAATTTATATATTACACGTTATCTACATTTGTGAAGTGAACAGTTTTATCAGAGTGTCTATTATTAAAGATTTCTGTTGCTTCTCTAAATGTTTCATAATTATCTCCAACTATGAGAACAATTTCAATTGTATCTTCAACACTCAATTTTACTGGTATTTCTAATTATTGAAAATACAGATTGACGTTAGTTTTGAAGTTTATTGACAGTATTTCCAAAGATATCTTCAGCCTAAATTTTGTAGTGATTTCGTTTTCTTTTATTCAATAAATAATTCAACAATTACTGACGTGTTTACTGGAGTTTTTTTGAATTTTTAACTGGGAAGGCCACAAATCTAAACGTGAGCATAATTTTTTAGTTCCTATTAACATTAATATTTTGCTCAGTATTTAAATTTAAACACACTTTACTCTTCATTATAAATCATTATTTTTATTTTCCCCGTATACCATCAAAATATTTTAAACTTTTGATGCTTGATTATGGATTTCCATATAATGCACAACATTTTATCGAGAATAAATTTTTTTGTAATATGTAAGATAAACTTTTTCTTCATTTGTATAAAACTTTTTGAGACACACTGTATAATAATCTTTGATAATTTTATAATTTAAAAAATTTTGTTTTTTTTAAGTTTTGAAAGCTCCATCCATTATCTATAGGCTATTATTTTATTATGATTTTTTAATATTATAGGTTACTTTTATAAGTACTATAATTAACTAACATATCTTGGAATTTATTTACAATGGTCGCTAGCAGGAGTATTTTTCCCTGATAGGCAATTCACACTTACCGAGAAAGAGTAACCGCAAAAAAGTGTGAATTTTAGTCTATTTTTGCAATCTTCATACCTTAGAGTCAAAAAATGCAAACTTAAAGTAAAAGATCTTAAATTAAAGCTAATTAAAAATCTAAAAGGGCATATTTTTCAATTTTTTATTTAGGGGTAACTATCCCCTATTTTGGCTGTTAGAATTGTGAAAATAAATAAGTTTTTAAGAGAAAATAAAAAAAATCTTATTAAAATAGGTCAAGATGTTCAAGTATTTACATATTTTCAATCGAGTACCGTATAATAAATTAAAAACCACCCTTTAAAAGGCGGTTGCAATAAGAAGAGTGTCCTACTATTTATATATCCAGCATAAGTCTTCAAGCTGAAAAAATCCAGAAAGAATACTTACAAGATACCATGGAATGTAATTTCAGGTCTTTAAAAGTTATAGCTGAACGGTAACCACCCCCTAATAGGGGGTTGAAATGTTTTTCAGTACCGTTATAATGTAAAAAATGACTTTTCACTATGGAAAAAATCCAGAAAACTAACAAAAATACTGAGAAATTACCCCGGAGCAGATAAATCTCCAAAGCTTATTGCTAAACAATAACAACCCTCCACTAGAGGGTTAAAACGCGTTTCAGTGCCATTAAATCGAAAAAATTGACTCCTAACGCTAGGGAAAAATCCAGAAAAATAAGAAAAATATTGCGTTGATACCGTGTGAGCTTTACGTTTCCAAAATTTATCGCCAAACCACAACCCCCAAAAATAGGGGGTGGTTACCCCTAAAAAAAAGGAAAAATATGACTTACTAGATTTTTAATTAGCTTTAATTTAATACCTTTTACGTTAAATTTGCTTGGTTTGTCTCAAAGTTATGGAGGTTGTAAAAATGGGCTAATTTTGCAGGGGGGGTGGGGGTTCAAAGGTAATATTCGACCTTACATTAATTCATATATTTTTACTTCTTAACGTTCAATAAAGAAACGTCTACATAAATAAGTAGTAAATAAATGTATCAACCCCCTTTAGGATTTTAATTACACCGGGATGCAGCTAATTTCTCTCTACGAAATTCATTTACCGGGTTTCCTCGCCGGTAATATTAATTAGAATTGTTAATTATAATAATAATAGATTTATGCATTTTCTAAAAAAATATTAAGTTAGAAAGTCTAATTTATAAGTTTTAAATACAATTGAAGTATTATTTAAGCATTTGATTTATGTGCATGTGACTTTTGACGTGTTGCGTTGTTATTGTCTTATTCTAAATAACAAACGAAAATTTTAAATAAAATAAGTCGGCCAAATGCAAGCTAGACTTGCGCAATTAGTGCTCCGAACGGTGGTTGCTTTTAAAATAAAAATTTTGTTACCCCAAATAAGTTTTAACTTATGACCGTGAAATTTTTGTTTTTATTTACACAGCCCCACAAAAAAAAAAGTGGGGTATACTTTTGATGCGATATATTAGATCCGTAGTATTTTTTGCCCGCTGACCACGAATCTGACGTCAGAATATCGCCATCACATCTCAATTTTTTTTCTAACCTCAAAAAATAGGTAAAAATTAGTAAAAATTAAGAAAAATATACTCCTAAAAAATTGATTCAAGTTTTTTCATGAATCCAAAGATGTATTAATATGTATTCGGACACACTAAGCTAATATTCATCGGTTGGATTGAGCCATACAGTTCTGTTTTCTTTCTAACCTCAATAAATCAGACAGATATAGTGCTTCTCGAATGCAAAAACGAATTCAAATTAAAATTCAACCGATCCTTACCAAATTTGGTACACGGGGATTTTTTGGGTCGCTGATCACGAATCTGAGGTTGGATTTGCAAAATTTAAGATGGCAGATGTTTTCGCGCCATTTTGAACGCCGAGAAAATTCATCGGTCGATTTTTATTCTTCTACCTGCATCCAGGGCACCTCCACGTGGTGACGGTGGGCAACGGTGTTACTCCACTAGCCGGCAGAGTCCCTGGATAACGGCTTAGATGCCGTCATGGCAGGTAAAAGAAAGAGAATTACGATGCAGGGACTCGGAAACCCAGTATCGGCGGTTGGTCAGGGTGGGAAAGCGGGCCCGCAGCCGTCGTCATCCAGCGACCGTAGCTCTTCATGTGTGGGTGACTTGGCTCATGTAGAGTATAATGCTACAAGAAAACGGTCTCACGGTACAAGGACTTTTCATAAGTGCGATAAAAACAGTGATTCATTTTGTTATATTTGCTGTCAACACGTATTGAGTAAAATGGGGTCACCGATAACGGATAAGATTAAAAACTTATATAAGGATTGTTTTAACATTGAAATACAGCACCAGGATACAGATTGGGTTCCCCACATCATTTGCAGTTCTTGCAAAATAATGTTGTACATCAATAAGAAGGCGATTAAATATTCCAGACCAGCAATATGAAATAGACCATACAGTGAAAATGATTGCTACTTTTGTATGAATGTTGTATCTAGGCATAACCGAAAAAATAAAAGCACTATTACTTATAACGATGTTTCGACAGTAACAAGACCAACTAAACTAATTCCGCCTCCTGAACCACTTGATGCTGATGTTATGGATACAAATGATTTCACCTTATCAGTTCATGCCGAAAACATTGAGACTGTCGAAAAAGGTTCAAACACTGTTACTAATGAATGTTCTAGTGACAACCTATTATATACTAGTGACACAGATAAAGAATTTCTACCATACAACCGTAAACCAGAACCAATACTCGTATCACAGTCAGAACTTAGTGATCTAGTCAGAGATTTAGGCTTATCCAAAGATGGTTCAGAGCATCTTGCTTCCTTTTTAAAGAAAATACATTTACTTAAGCCAGAAGCTACGATTTCTTATTATAGAAACAGAGATGAAGAATTTCGAAAATATTTCATAATGGACGAGGAATTGTCACTTTCATATTGTACCGATGTAAAAGGTCTAATGGATGAATTTCAAAATAACTCATACGATCCTGAAGAATGAAGACTGTTCATTGATTCTTCTAAACGGAGCATTAAGGCAGTTTTGCTGCATAATACCAACGTTTACGCTCCCATTCCGATTGCTCATTCCACAGTTATGGAAGAGCAATATGAAAAAATGAAGCAGCTTTTGATAAAAATAAAATATGCTGATCATAACTGGAAAATTTGTGGAGATCTGAAAATTGTAACAATATTGCTTGGCCAACAGTCAGGGTTTACACTTTATCCCTGTTATAAATGTCTGTGGAATAGCAGAGACAGGGAACGTCATTATAAGAAAAAAATTTGGCCAACAAGAGAATCGTTCACTCCAGGTGAAAATAATGTATTGTTTCCACCATTGGTAGATCCAGGAAAAGTTCTTATTCCCCCGCTTCACATTAAGCTTGGACTTATGAAGCAATTCACGAGAGCATTAGATACAAACGGCCCATGTTTCAAATATTTGCATAAAAAATTTTCGAAATTTTCTGAAGCTAAAATTAAGGCAGGCGTATTTGACGGGCCACAAATAAGAAAACTGTTTCAAGATTCATTATTTGTTACTAAAATGAATAAAGTTGAAAAAGCTGCTTGGCTTAGTTTTAAAGAAGTCGCAACAAACTTTTTGGGAAATAATAAAAGTCCTAAGTACAAAGAAATAGTCGAGAAAATGGTAAAAAATTTTGAAACATTAGGTTGCTTAATGAATCTAAAATTATATTTCCTGGACTCCCACATCGATGATTTCCCAGATAATCGTGGTGACTACAGTGAGGAGCAAGGGGAACGTTATCACCAAGATCTGAAAATCATAGAAAATCGGTATCAAGGACGATGGGATGACCATATGCTAGCGGACTATTGCTGGTCGCTAAAAAGAGAAACAAGTCCTCAAAAGCGTTTGGGCAGAAAGCCTTTGAATAGGTCATTCGCGGAAAAAAGAACAAGATACAGCCAAAAAAAAGGAAAGTTAGGCGCGGGTCTAACCTTCGCAATTCTAGGGCTTAAGGGTCTACTATTTGAGAGTATATGGTTTAAAAGTCCTGGTTTTGAGTTTATTGGATCTCATTTTTAAAGTTACAGGGTTATTGAGGTCTATTTTTTGAGGTTACAGGGTGTGGGAGTCTAAGGTTTCAGGGTTTAGGGTTTAAGAGTATCAGGTTTGAGGATTCCCCAACTGTATACCAAATTTGGTAGGAATCGGTTGGTTTTCAAAAATTTTGTCCGCCATCTTGGATCCGCCATTTTGAATTTTGCAAATCCGACCTCAGATTCATGATCAGCAACCCAAAAAACCCCCGTGTACCAAATTTGGTAAGAATCGGTTGAATTTTAATTTGAATTCGTTTTTGCATTCGAGAAGCACTATATCTGTCTGATTTATTGAGGTTAGAAAGAAAACAGAACTGTATGGCTTAATCCAACCGATGAATATTAGCTTAGCGTGTCCGAATACATATTAATACATCTTTGGATTCATGAAAAAGCTTGAATCAATTTTTTAGGAGTATATTTTTCTTAATTTTTACTAATTTTTACCTATTTTTTGAGGTTAGAAAAAAATTGAGATGTGATGGCGATATTCTGACGTCAGATTCGTGATCAGCGGGCAAAAATACTACGGATCTGATATATCGCATCAAAAGTATACCCCACTTTTTTTTTTGTGGGGCTGTGATTATCAAAGGAAATGCACTCGTGATAATTTTCATTCAGTCTACACCTTGTAGAAAATATTTTTTGATCAGGACTTTTCGAGAAAAGGGGGGACAGCGATTTTTGGCAATTGTTTAAAAAAAGTGTGCGCAAGTATTATATTATATTTTTTAACTCGCGTTTTTACAAGCTTTCATTTAACACCCCACTCGATGATTATGTTTTTTATTTCCGATTTCACCCATCAAAACTAATCCCTTAAGTCAAAATTTAACTGTTAAAATACACGGCTTTGATGGGGCAATCAATTATTATATTTCTGAAAAAATTTTGAGCTTTCTACGTCAAATAGTTTTGGAGAAAATTGAGGGTGACAGACGGACAGACACCGAAGTGTTCTTATAAGTGCTCTGTATGGAACATTAAACATATATATTAGATAGTCTTGTTATTTTATGGTTATTCCAATCCCCCCTAAATAAAATCGCATTACATCTAAAAAATTAATATAGTAAATTTACCAGGAAGGTTACTTTATAGAATTACCATATAAGTAATATTAATAGACCTTTATACTTTATACTATGTATCTTTGGTTTAGATACAAATTAGAATTTCAAACGTTTGATAATAGCTATTGAATATATCGTGTAAAAGATCTTTTTATGCCACATATGAAATATTTTAAGTATTTAGGTATGGCTTACATTTTTTGAATATTTTTTCGTGTATTTTTAAAAACTATTTTTCACGTTTTCCTGCGTTTTTATGACTAGTAATAAAATCTGTTATTTAATACTAAAATAACTTAGTATTACAATTGGCATTTCTGATTATTTATTTTTACTCCGAAATACCAAATCACACTGATTGATTTTTGTTTGCAGTCAGATCAAAGAAATTTCAATTTTAGGTCATAATAGAAATAAATATGATTATCATAACGTACACAAAAAAGTGAAACAAATAGTTGGGCAGAACAAACATAAGGAAAATAATCTTGGATGAAAATGGCAAAATTATAATAGACAAGGAAGAAAAACTGGAGAGATGGAGCAGGTATATAACCGATGTTTTTAGTGACGCTCGTACCGAAATAAGAATGCCTGAAGCAAATATTGGACCATCAACAACTCAAAACGAAATATTATATGCCTTAAGAACCATGAAGAGCGGAAAAGCGGCTCGCCCGGATACTGTCCCAATGGAAGTGCTTAAACTTATATAGAATGACGAGGAAATTTTCGAGCTTCTGCAGAAATTACTTAATAACATTAATGAATCGAGTCAAATTACTAAAAAATGGCCTATTAAAAAAATGAAATGCCTTATAAATCATAGAACAAAAATCAATGCCTCATAAATCATGGAACAAGGATGATTCAAACTCAGGAAGCAGAAATATGAGTCAAGACACACATCTGTTTTATTGACTTATCATTGACAATTTCAAACATAAAAACTCATACAGATACTAAGAGTGACAAATATAGATGAAAAAGACTTAAAAATCATTGAAAACTTATATTGTGAGCAAAAGGCGACAATAAAAATAGGGGAGCACACTTTAGACATACGTCGAAAAGTACGCCAGGGCTGTGTTTTCTCTCTCACTTAATAAATCTCTCTGAGGAAATATTTCGCGAAGCTCTGGAAGGCCAAGAGGTATAAAGGTTAACAGAGTACCTCTAAATAGTATACGATCCGGCGATCATATTGCAATTGTTGCCAAAAATCTAATAGACTTCTAACAGTTGGTAACAAAAGTTAAAGAACACTCCGAACAATTCGGATTGAACCTAAACATTTCAAAAACAAAGTACATGGGGGTGGCGAAGCAGGGAAACTTGCAGGTATCACTTATTATACATGGTAGAACAGTATAACAAGTCCAGAAACTTAGTTATTTGGGTACTACTGTGTATAACATTTGAGATTACAAAGAACAGGTGCTATGCAGAATCGCGAAAGCTAGAACCGTATTTTTATAGATGAAAATGTTTTTCCTTGCCAGTGATCTGGCCCTAAAACTTAAAATCAGACGGTCCGCTGCTACGTTTTCTCTGTTTTGATGTATGGGGCTAAGGCATGGACAGTGAATAAAACAACTCTAAATAAACTGAACGTTTTCGAAATGTGGATACAAAATCTCATGGACTCAGCATATCATAAATGGAGAGGGCCTAAACAGAATGGACAAGGATAGAGAAATCGTCCTAATATTGAAAACAAGAAAGATAGGACACATAATGCCACACAATACATGCTCCAAGAAAAACTACAAACAAGAAAAGGACTCGGTAGACGAGGCCATTATTAGTTAAAAAATTTGCACGATTAGGTCGGATTACGTTCAAGTCAGCTATTTCGAATTGCCGCTAACAAGTAAGAATCGCCATGTTGATGGCTAATGTCGGCAAAGGATGATATACAGCTAGGAGAAGAATGGAAATAAGTTGCTAAATATAATTAGCAATGTGTGTGAATTAATAATTGTACTGCAAAAATACTAGGACTAAAATGCTGCTGATTTGTCAGGCAATTCAGATAAACGGTAAATTATGTATATATATATATATATATATATATATATATATATATACATATATATATATATATATATATATATATATATATATATATATGTATATATATATATATATATATATATATATATATATATATATATATGTATATATATATATATATATATATATATATATATATATATATATATATATATATACATATATATATATATATATATATATATATATATATATATATATATATACATATATATATATATATATATATATATATATATATATATATATATATATATATATATACATATATATATATATATATATATATATATATATATATATATATATATATATATAAATATACATATATATATATATATATATATATATATATATATATATATATATATATATATAAGTATTATTAAATCAATAAAAATATAGGCTAATTTAAAATTAGATAAATTTCAGTTCAAATAATTGCATGAGAAGTGAGTTTGGCCTACCTCCTCAGGCTGATATGGAAGGATTAGGCTACAACTGCAATAGCTAAATCTTGTGATCGAGGCTTTACCCTCCGCTAAATTGTTCCAGCACGCTTTCGCTGAGGAACAAATTAACAATTTACAAGAGTGTTGTCAAGGCAACGTTTCTGGATGGCTTCCAGATATGGATTTACATGTTGTAAAACAATTCCGTGTAAGCGATACCGAATAAGAACCTAAGAATGTTGACGAACTCCTGTGGTAAGGTATCTAAAACCTAGTAACTCCATATTAGATGTTTAAATGAATGAGGTAGGCCACTGTTTAACCAGTAACGTATTAATTTTGGCAAAATATCCTGATTTGACGGTATTATCATAAGTAAGCATAGGGCATTACACTTACTGTAAAGCCAAAGTATGCAATGGGTACAATAGCTTAACCCTCTAGGATGCCTGATAGCGCGGAGGGAATTTTTTTCTAACATTCTTTAGATTAGACATTTACTGGATTAATTTTGGTTACCAATAAAGCAGAAACAATGGCAATCAAATTTTAAACAATGATTTTCAATAAATTAAAGGATTGTTATTGGTCACAATACGCTTATTGATCCTTTTCATTACCCCACCAGATGACTGACTTAAATTACTTTCATTTGCTTCAGAATGGTTTCCCTGGGTTGCTAAATAAAAGTTTAAATGACACAACGTAGTTTCTGTGCAATGCTACTCTGGCATATTTTGGGCTCCTCATACGCGATTATACAAATATACAAATATCCAAAAAATGAGTAACCTAAAATGAACCAATTTCTTGACCACCAAGGCCATCATTGTTACACATAGGTGTTTCAACCTATGGGATTACACCAAAAGTTTTACCGAACGTAATAACATTAATGAAAGAAAAGTACGGAAAAATTTTCAACTGCATTTTTTTTTGGCTTTGCGTACCACCATGAGGAGGCAAATCTCAACATTCACTCTTTCTGGACTAAGTAGAGTTTTAAAATACCTGTATTATTACACACACACGCACACACACACACACACACACACACACACACACACACACACACACACACACACACACACACACACACACACACATATATAACAGTTTATTTAGTACTTCTGTATGGATCATATTTGATAAAGCGAATACAGTTTAAAATAATTCTCTAACGTAAAAAGCGCAACGTAAATTTTTTCGCGGTAAATTTTGTATAAACTGTTAATGAGATGAGATGGTGAAAAATACTGTTCACTAGACGTGAGTTCTTTAGGTTCTAACTATAAGGAATTTCTTACCTTAAGATATCCATTTTTAGTGTCTGAGCACTTCCATGGCTTGTCTGTAACATCGACTTCAGACATTGGAACAGGTGAACTATAGTCTGACTTCAAATTTTGCATTTATAGTTGACTTGTGCAGTAAATGTTACATCTGGAAAATATTGCTTTTTATAAATCTTAAAGCTCTTTTGGTACATTATATATCGGAAAGATCTGTACTACATGCGTATCTTGAAATTAAAATATGGCAATATACCCAAATTAACTTCCGTCAATTCAAATACATCGTGTATCGAAAATATATACAAATATATAGTCTGTCAAGTAAGAACGTGACCGCACGTATTTCTGAAAAAATGTATTCTTTGGTGTGCTAATAACGGCGGAATTACCTTAGTAAGTTGTCCAATCGACTCCTGCAACAATAACCGCCTGTTCATCTTCGAGGCATGCTGTCGAAGAGATTTTCTGCATACTTGCGCGGCAATGATCGCCACGTTTTGGCAAGTCGTCGACATTTTTCGTCTCGTTAAAATGATTTATCTACTTCCTCATAAACGATACCGTCTTTTTAATATTTTTAGAGGCCGCGGAATGTGTCTTTTTAGGCCCCTTTGGATGAGAACAAAGAAAGACTGACTCGAACCAACGGGTGACTCATTTAGAATTTTTCATGATTTCGAAGAAAGTTCGGAATCGACTAATACTTTGACTAAAATGTGTCGTAGTTAAAAGTTTCCTCTACCGATTTTTGGTTGATCGCTAGAATTGCATTTACCAAAAATGAATTATTACGGACACGTTCTTACTTGGTAGACTGTACTTTTAATAATGGGACGACCAAACCGAAGGTATGGTTTTCTAAGAGTACCTTTTTGTTAATAAAACTACCTAATACACTAGTTTTTCATTAAATATGAAAACAAAAAATAATCTATTAACAATATCTGAAACTGACACATTCGAGGGAGCAAGCATAATTACAAACTACAAAGACGCAAGAAATAATCATCGACATTCTTTATGGAAGTGGTAATTACTGAGATATTAAGGGCTAAAAATAGGTGATTTTCTCTCATTTTTAAAGGTAATTTATAGAAAGACTATACTTCCGATGAAAAATAGTATTATAGCTTTTCACTTGTATTTCAACAAGCAATACCAACTTTTGAACACTTTTCGCTTCTCTTGCAGACAGTATCGATCATTTACAAATTAACCATCCAAGTGCCGATATTGCCGTCCTGGGCGACTTTAATGTCAACAATATCAACTGGCTTAAATATTCAAATACTACCGACGAACAAGGTCGTGAAGGCGAATCATTCACAATCAGTTGTGGCTTAACTCAGCTTATTGACGAACCAACACGGATCCCTGATCGAGACGGGGAGTTCGCCTTGATATGTTTTTAACTACCAATCCGGAGATTTACACGATCACCGTAAATCCGCCGTTAGGTTCTTCCGACCATAAACAGCTTTCGACATCGAGTATCCTACCAATCAGTGACAGAGAGGCGCCTAGGCCGCGTAAGATTTGGCACTACAAATCTGCTAAATGGGAAGATCTCATGGAACATTTTCGAACTTTCCCTTGGATGGACGTTTGTTTTCGATCCGACAACCCAACTGACTGCGCCAGGGAGGTCTCCGATGTTATTTTGGCTGGTATGGAAGCTTACATTCCTTTTTCAAAGAAATGCCCCTCCAACGGCAAGCCTTGGTTTGACCGAAAATGCAAAGAAGCTGTTGCTTCTAAACACCTTGCCTACCGACAATGGCGTGAAAATCCTAACACCTTTGTTCGTGTCCGGAATAGATGTAAAGGAATTATAGACGAAACCAAGGAGGCACACAATCAACAAATTAGAAACAAACTTCTCGCTTGTCCCAACAATTCCAGGTTCTTTTGGTCAGTCACTAAGGCAATTAGCCAAAATTTCACCAGATCCACCATACCACCACCCACACGACCAGATAATACCATTGCAACGACACCTGTTGAGAAGGCGAACTTGTTGGCTGAACTCTTTGCTTCACATTCTACCGTCGATTCCCAAGGAAAAACACCGCCTACTGTTCCCGTATTGCAGTCGAGGATGCCCGATGTTGTCTTCTGAAAGCGAATCATAAAGCGTATTTTAATGAAGCTAGACACCAAAAAGGCTTCTGGCGCTGACGGAATATCTGCCATAGTTCTCAAAAACTGTGCGAGAGAACTAACACCAGTTTTCTATAGACTTTTCAACCTATCCTACAGAAAGGGGATATTTCCTTCCTGTTGGAAATGTGCCACAGTTCAGCCGATACCTAAAAAAGGCAAGAAGACCGTGCCAAATAACTACCGACCAGTCGCACTGCTTTCAATAATATCGAAAGTCATGGAAAGGGTTATTAATCAGCATATTCTAAAATATCTTGAACGATTCAACATTATTAGTGATCACCAATATTGCTTTCGTAAACATAGATCAACAGGAGATCTTCTGACTTATGTAACACATGTTTGGAACAACGCAATTAAACACTTCGAAGAATCTCGAGCGATTGCTCTTGATATATCCAAGGCATTCGACCGTGTTTGGCACGATGGACTGTTGGTTAAGCTACGCTCTTATGGTATGTCTGAAAAGTTCTGTTTGTGGCTCTCATGTTTCCTCAGAGAGCGTTCTTTACGAGTGGCGCTCGACGGATATCTTTCTAACATCTTCACTATCAACGCCGGTGTGCTCCAAGGCTCCATACTGCCTCGTACTCTCTTTCTCATTTACATTAACGATCTGCTGAAAAAGACCGGGAATCCAATCCACAGCTTTGCAGATGACAGGCCGCTTATCTCTTCATACACTTTGAACGCTCAGACATCGGCTGCTCAGGCGAATATCCGCAGACAGCAGGAGGTCTTTCAACTTAACAAAGACCTGGAAGAAATTCTATCTTGGGGTGATAGTGTCCAAGTGGAATTTAACGCTACAAAAACCCAGGCGGCAGTTTTCTCTAAAAAAGTTAACGTTGCTGAACCCGAGATAATTATGTCGG
This sequence comes from Pachyrhynchus sulphureomaculatus, assembly GCA_019049505.1. Taxonomy (NCBI): domain Eukaryota; kingdom Metazoa; phylum Arthropoda; class Insecta; order Coleoptera; family Curculionidae; genus Pachyrhynchus; species Pachyrhynchus sulphureomaculatus. The sequence continues at coordinate 65,241,349 of CM032456.1, forward strand.
GGCACTCCATTCCCCCAGCATCGTCACTCAATTTGTTGGGCGTTAATTTGGGGGTAAATATGTCCTGGCATGAACATGTTGCAGGCATAGCAAGGAGAGCTTCTCAAAAGTTGGGAATATTATTTCGAACCAGAAGGCTTTATATTCCAGAACAACTGTTAATTCTCTACAAAGCTCAAATTCGACCAACTATGGAATACTGCACCCATGTTTGGGGTTCCGCTCCCAAATGTACACTGCATTTGTTGGATTCTGTCCAGAGAAGCTGTTCGTCTGATTGGAGACCCGGAACTGACCGGTGGGCTTGATTCGCTGGAACATCGAAGAACGGTTGGCGACTTGAGCCAGCCCAGCGCCGTGTTTCCCACCGAGTACAATTTACAGCGATTCAAGAACAACGTGAATTGCTTTTCCCGCACACGTGCCGCTCCTGGAGCGCTTTAGGGACTTCCATGCAGCACGTGTGCTAGACCCATAAAAAAAAGCAGCCATCGATTACGTTGTTTGAAAAATTTCAAGGTATTTTCAGATCACTTTTTTATGGTATACATTGCGTAAATTTTTTTCAGGTCATGTCAAGTTTGATTGAAAACTAGAATTGTCGAAATTTGTAAATAAAAAGTTGTCCATGTGTTCAACGATTTTTGAGCAATTGGTGCATATACAGGCTAGTCAAAGGAGTTTGCGACAAATGCGAGTCATTTTTATTTTAATTTTTCAATATAATTCAAAGTCAAAAATCATTTTTGATATCAAATCAACATTTTTCAAAAAGTATCTTTCTATCAATCCTTTCACCTAGACAGGAGTATCGGTGACACTATGCAGTTGCTGCCTCAACAGTTAATCTCCAGGCAATCTCCTCGATCCTGCGCGACTAGACTTGACTCGTGCATACCCATCCTAAGGAGAGATCTTACTTGGTCAGACAATCTTGTCGGAGGCCGTCCCGTTGACCTTCTACCTTCCCCGTTACTACAAGCTTTTCCATGGGCATCCACTCATAATGTGACCAAAATATTTCAGGTACTGTCTACTAATTCTATTTGAAAGCCGGTCATTTATACCAAGCTCATCAAGAATAGATAGATTAGTACGGTGTTCGGTATATGAACTCAAACGCATCGATTCATCTTTCGTCAGTTTGTTAAAAGGTCCATGTTTCCGATGCGAAAGTTGTTATGGGGAATATAAGGTTGGAAAGCAATCTTAACTTTGTAGTTTTTTATGATAGCTGGATCTTTCCAGACCTTAGTGAGTTTGATGGTCGAGATTCTAGCCATTGCCAAACGTCTCCTTACTTCCGCTTCAGAACCACCATTGTTAAATCAGGTGAGGGATTCCAGATAGTTGAAATGGTCTACAACAGTGAAACCAGCAATTTTATTTATGTGTGGCAGATCTTCATTACGACTAACAATCATTACTTTGATTTTTGTTCTATTAATTACACAGGTCAACATTTTATCTAGGCTTGTACTCGGTAAACCAACTAGGTATCTTAGGGTTTTTTGGGTCGCTGATCACGATGAAGGGGTCGGTTAACCTTCATCAGGTCAGGTTCAAGCTCATTTGAAGGTCAAATTGAGCCAATGCAGCCAAAAAATCTGAAAAAATTCATACGTATGTTTTTTGGGTCACTGAATCCGAATCCGGTGTTATTTTTTTCATATAAGATCTCCTGAAGGTCACTAGAGGTTACTTCAAGGTTATTTGGAATAAAACAGTTATGAGCAGGCCAAAAAATCTGAAAAAAATGGTGTATACGTTTTTTAAGTCTCTGGTTCAGAATTAGAGGTCGGTTAACCTCCAACAGTTCAGGTTCAAGGTCATTAGAAGGTCAAATTGAGCCAATGCAGCCAAAAAATCTGAAAAAATTCATACGTATGTTTTTTGGGTCACTGAATCCGAATCCGGTGTTATTTTTTTCATATAAGGTCTCCTGAAGGTCACTAGAGGTTACTTCAAGGTAATTCTGAGGTTATTTGGAATAAAACAGTTATGAGCAGGCCAAAAAATCTGAAAAAAATGGTGTATACGTTTTTTAGGTCTCTGGTTCAGAATTAGAGGTCGGTTAACTCCATCAAATCTGGTTCAAAGTCATTTGAAGGTCAATTTAATTGATAGCGGCTGAAAAATCTAAAAAAAAAAAAAAAGGGCGATACCCACCTTTTTTGGGTCACTAATTCCTAATCTGTGTTCTTTTCTTCCCTACCATTTCTTCCATAGATCGTTTCAAGCAGGAATACAAGAACATGGGTAGAGGAAAGGTTATGATCAAGTGCTACTAGTATATTTCAGCATTATACTTGCTTCGAGGTCGGTTTATTTTATACAGAAAGTTTTAGTCTCAATCTTAAAACTCCACTAACATTTCCATAAAGTTATTTGATATGCATATTTAATAAATGTGGGCTAATGAACTAATACTTGTAGTTGCACCCAGGGCACCTCCACGCGGTGACGGTGGGCAACGGATTTGTTCCACTATCCGGCGAAGTCCCTGGGTTATGGCTTCCATGCCGTCATGGCAACTACAAATAAAACTTCTACGAGACAGGCGCTCGGAACCCCAGAATCGGCGGTTGGTCAGGGTGGGAAAGCGGGCCCGCAGCCGTCGTCATCCAGCGACCGTAGCTCTTCAACGGTGGGAAACTTGGCTTTTGAAGAGTTTAATGCTACAAGTCAAGGATTTTGTAAGAATAATGTGAACTGTTTTTTGTATCGTTTGTGGGCTGTATACTCCCAAAAATAAATTTAAATTTTCTGAGACTTTGAAAACAAAATATAAAAGTTTGTTTAATATCGACACGAGTTCCTTGAACAACTCTTATACTCCGAATGTCATCTGTAGTAAATGCCGCAATATTTTGTTTGGAACAAGGGCACAAATATTTTCTGCACCGATGAAATGGAGAAATCCATCAGACCATACGTCTAATTGTTATTTCTGCTTAACGAATCTCAAAGGATATAATCGTAATAACAAAAACTCTGTAACTTATCCGTGCGTAGAATCTGTAACATTGCCCATATATATAGAAACTGTACCAGAGACCTAAAAAACGTATACACCATTTTTTTCAGATTTTTTGGCCTGCTCATAACTGTTTTGTTCCAAATAACCTCAGAATGACCTTGAAGTAACCTCTAGTGACCTTCAGGAGACCTTATATGAAAAAAAAAAAAAAATAACACCGGATTCGGATTCAGTGATCCAAAAAACATACGTATGAATTTTTTCAGATTTTTTGGCTGCATTGGCTCAATTTGACCTTCTAATGACCTTGAACCTGAACTGTTGGAGGTTAACCGACCTCTAATTCTGAACCAGAGACTTAAAAAACGTATACACCATTTTTTTTCAGATTTTTTGGCCTGCTCATAACTGTTTTATTCCAAATAACCTTGAAGTAATCTCTAGTGACCTTCAGGAGACCTGATATGAAAAAAATAACACCGGATTCGGATTCAGTGACCCAAAAAACATACGTATGAATTTTTTCAGGTTTTTTGGCTGCATTGGCTCAATTTGACCTTCAAATGACCTTGAACCTGACCTGATGAAGGTTAACCGACCCCTTCATCGTGATCAGCGACCCCAAAAACCCTAAGATACCTAGTTGGTTTACCGAGTACAAGCCTAGATAAAATGTTGACCTGTGTTATTAGTCCTAGTGATTCCCAGGCGCTCCATGATTAATTCTAGGTCTTGTATTGAAGTTGAACAGTATCATCCGCATATCTAAGGTTACTTAGCTTTTTTCCACCGATTGTCACACCCCCACTCCAGCTAGCCAGACAGAACTCATTATATGTTCACTATATATGTTAAATAGTAAAGGTTACAAAATACAGCCCTGTCTGACGCCGGCTTCTACGATAAAGGGATCCAAAAAAGAGTTATTTAGTTTAATTCTGCCATTTTTTTTTTATGGGTCTAGCACACGTGCTACAGGGAAGTCCCTAAAGCGCTACAGGAGCGACACGTGTGCAGATAAAGCGATTCCCGTTGTTCTTGAATTGCTGTAAATTGCACTCAGTGGGAAACACAGTCCTGGGCAAATTATTCCAAAGGGATGATGTTCTCCATATAAAAGATTGCTTGAAAAGCGTCGTATGAGGAGTAACAAGCTGAACCTCATACGGATGTAAAGTATTAGCGCGGCGTGTACTTCTAACATGCACCGCTCTGGGAGGAATTAGGCGGGCCACATCCTTCGAACACTTTCCATGAAAATACTTGTAGAATAGGCTCAAGTCGCCAACCGTTCTTCGATGTTCCAGCGAATCAAGGCCGCTGGTCAATTCCGGGTCTCCAATCAGACGAACAACTCTTCTCTGAATAGAATCCAACAAATGCAGTGAATGTTTTGGAGCGGAGCTCCAAACATGGGAGCAGTATTCCATAGTTGGTCGAATTTGAGCTTTGTAAAGAATTAACAGTTGTTGTAGAGTGTAAAGCTTTCTGGTTCGAAATAATATTCCCAACTTTTGAGAAGCTCTCCTTGCTATGTCTGCAACATGCTCATGCCAGGACATATTTGCTCCCAAATTAAAGCCCAACAAATTGAGTGACGATGTTAGAGGAATGGAGTGCCCCGACATAACTATGTCGGGTTCAGCAACGTTAACTTTTTTAGAGAAAACTGCCGCCTAGGTGTTCGTAGCGTTAAATTCCACTTGGTTACTGTCACCCCAAGATAGAATTTCTTCCAGGTCTTTGTTAAGTTGAATGACTTTCTGCTGTCTGCGGGTATTTGTCTGAGTAGCCGATGTCCGAGCGTTCAAAGTGAATGAAGAGATAAGTGTACTGTCCTCTGCAAAGCTGCAGATCGTTAATATAAATGAGAAAGAGAGTAGGAGAGAGTATGGAGCCTTGGGGTACATCGGCGTTGATAGTTAAGGTGTTAGAAAGAAATCCGTAGACTGCCACTCGTAAAGAACGCTCTCTGAAGAAACATGAGAGCCACAAACAGAATTTTTCGGACGTGCCAGAAGAGTGTAGCTTAGCCAACAGCCCATCGTGCCAAACACGGTCGAATGCCTTGGATATGTCAAGAGCAACCGCTCGAGATTCTCCGAAGTGTTCAACTGCGTTGTTCCAAACATATGTTACATAAGTCAGAAGATCTCCCGTTGATCTATTTTTACGAAAGCCATATTGGTGATCGCTAGTAATGTGGAATCCTTCAAGATATTTCAGAAAATGCTAATTGATAGCCTTTTCCATGACTTTCGATATTATTGAAAGCAGTGCGACTGGTCCGTAGTTATTTGGCAAGGTTTTCTTGCCTTTTTTAGGTATCGGCTGAACCGTGGCACATTTCCAGCAGGAAGGAAACATTTGCTTTCTGTAGGATAGGTTAAAAAGTCTACAGAAAACTGGTGTTAGTTTCCTCGCACAGTTTTTTGAGAACTATGGCAGGTATTCCGTCAGCGCCAGAAGCCTTTTTGGTGTCTAGCTTCATCAAAATACGTTTTATGATACGCTGTCTAAAGACAATATTGGGCATCCTTGACTGCACTATGGGAATAGTAGGTGGTGTTTTTATTTGGAAATCGACAGTAGAATGTGAAGCAAAGAATTCAGCCAACAAGTTCGCTTTCTCAACAGGTGTCGTTGCAACAGAATTATCTGGCCGTGTGAGTGGTGGTATGGTGGATTTGGTGAAATTTTGACTAAACGCCTTAGCGACTGACCAAAAGGACCTGGAATTGTTGGGACAAGCGAGAAGTTTGTTTCTAATCCGTTGATTGTGTGCCTCCTTGTATTTTCATACAAGGATCGGATAAGGTTTACAAGATGTATAGATGTCCCCATGCTGATTAGAATCGACCAGAGTTTGTTCCATTGAATGCAGTCGAAAGCCTTAGAATAGTCTATAAAACAAATATAGGTTGTTATTTGGAATTCCCTGCCTTTTTCTATTATCTGGCGTATGTTGAGAATTTGTTCTCTGGTCCCTCTTCCTGGAATGAAGCCTGTTTGTTCGGTATGTTCGGTAGATATTTGCGGCAGCAGAACAGTTTTGAGAATTTAATTTAGGATCTAGAGAAACACCTTAGCAGCGTGTGATACTAGAGCGATTGTTCTATAGTTGCTGCAATCCAAAGGGGATCTTTTCTTATGCAAGCATATAAATGCAACTTCGCAAAAAGTATACAGGGTGTGCAAAAACTGAAAATTTGTGATTCTTTTTTTTTAATCATTTTATTTAAAAATTATGCTTAGCAAGATGAAATGTTATTAACCTTTTTTACTTATTTTTTTGCAATCTTTAATGGTGCTTTCTCTCAGATGTCAATTTTAGCTATTTTTTGATTTATTCGATCATATTCTTTTCAATTTTGTACATCTTGGATATTTTTCGAAGTTAAAATTTTTTTTTATATTCTGAATTCACCAAAATTCCCATACACAGAATTGGTAGAAGTTAAGTTTTGATCATAATTTTCGCAATAACAGAGAATTGCTTATTTTGGATTTAATGCTAAACATTATGTGTACCAGAAAAACACTGTAAGTAATCACTAAAATGGTTTTACTTTAAAACTGGTTTAACTTAACAATTGGGGTTTCAAATTGGCAAACGTACTAGTAAGCCAACTAAAGTTGTGATGCTGTGTAGTACAAATTCAAAAAATTATTTTTGGATTTGTGATTAAACTAAAAAAACTCTATTATTTTAAAATTCTGAGAACTATTCAAATTCGGCTATAGCGTAGTGAGTTTCTACATCGGCGACTCGGTTTCGTATATCGGCCCGGAAACATAATAAAAAGCCTTTACAACGTGACAGTCGCCTCAAGAAGGCAATACAAAACCTCCCGTAGCATTATGCCTAGTAAAGCACTCTCAATTTGGCCGTTCGGAACCGGCATTAACCTGTAGGTCCCCTTTCTCTGTGGAACACTTTAAACGGCTCCAACTACAGGCAAAGGCGAGAGGGTCGCCTATGTCCGTATCAAATACGGCGCTTCAAGAAGAAGAAGAAAAAACTCTTAACTTTCTTCCCTCTTCCAAGATTTATGTATTGATTTTTATTTTAAGTTATTTACCATACGAAACAAAACAGTGCCAAAAATGAAAGCCAACTGGATATCTATTATTTTTGTTTCAATACATTATATTTAAAAACATTTTATTAAAATTAGTTATGGAATCTAAAACTTCTGGACAGTATTATAATTTGTATTCTAAATGGGCGTTTGTAGTTAAGAGAAACACCATTTCACAACACTGTACATAAAAGAGCGTAGGGAAGATGTTTATAGCACTAGACTAGAATTAGAATTTGGCGGGATTAACACTACCAATCAAAACAGACAATCTCGCTAAATTCTGGTTGCTATAAACATCTTCCCTACTGCACCGTTTTGTTTACAGTGTTGTAAAATGGTAGTGCTATTTAATTTCATGCGGCTATATTGATGAATAATCATAGGTTATAGAATTTTAACCTACTTTTTCATTTTTACAACTTTAATGACAAATTAAGGCGAGTTTCCTGGCGTTATACTTGGCTGAACCAGAATTTTAGTTGACTTATTAGTGGTTTTGTCAATTCCAACCCCTATTTCCCAAATTAGGTCAGTTTTAAAAGATACAGTTTTAATGAATTAGGTTGTCAATGTTTAAAAATATTGAGAAGATATAACACAGAATATAAAATTATTTTTATTTATTTTAATGTCAATTTATGTAGATGCATAGTCAAATGTTTCTAACTATTGTTTATGCATACTATAGCTGTATTCTATCTGAATATAAGTAAAAAGTTACCGAACTATTAAATTGTTATATAGTCAGTAAAAGTTCAAGAATAATGATATTTTTAAGGAAACTAGAAACAGTAATTTTTCCTTGTGAAAAATGTAATTTTTTTTAAATACAAATAATTAACAAAACGGTATATATTAAATTTTAAAAATATCTAGTAGTTAAAAACTTTTTCCCTGAAATTTAAATGGATTTGATTTTTTCTTTATATTTTCAGTGATAAACCAAATAGCGATAAGCTTGTAAGTATTAAAATCAAAGCGATGCAAGTCAAGCATTCAAAATTGAAATGACAGTGGTTATATTTTTATTTTACATTATGAGGAATACCTTTTTCTTTTTATTCTAGATTTTTCTGAATCTGCAAATAATTTAATATTTTAGTGTTGTTTTTACACTTTTAGATTTTTTAATTTTATTTTATTTTAATATCTTCTATATAGAAAATTTAAGAAAAAATAAAGTAACTAATAATATTGGATCATAGAAAAGAATAAACCAATTCAGGTATTTTAAATAAAAGATCAATTACCAAGAAAAAAAATTCTTTCCATAATTTTAATAGTAATATAAAATTTTTCAAAACAGTAATGATAATATCGAAATAAAAATTTAAATTAACAGCGGCAACCGGAATCGTTAGAAAAACATTTTTATATTCAAACATCAATGTTTCATAGTAAATGCTGGAAACTACGAAATTTTTCATCTAAAGGAGTAATAAATAAGTAAAACGTGATTGTTTTTTCCGGATAAATATATAAACGACTTACCTTCTTTTTAACTAACCCAAAATTTCGACCTAAACATCGTAGAAATTTGGACTTTATATAGGTTAAAAATCTCGTACACACTCGCTGTAGTTGGAGTTTTCAGGAAACTCAGATGAAAATACGGCAATGTTGTCAAATCGATAACTGCTGCACTTCTGCTGGGCTTTGCAGGAACTACCTAAAATTTCACTCAAACAGTATGGTTTAAACCACCTGTAAGTCGGCAACGGTCGTTAACCGACGAATTTTCCCGAGTGGAAAATTTTATGCCATGAAGGATAAAACCTCAGTGTTTACATCATATTGAGGATAATGATTTATGAAAAAGAGATAAATAAATCCTGTATTAAATTTTGTGAAATATACAACAAACAAAAATTATTTTAAAAAATATTTTTTGTTTTTTTTTTTTAAATATATATATATATATATATATATATATATATATATATATATATATATATATACATATATATATATATATATATATATATATATATATATATATATATATATATATATATATATATATACATATATATATATATATATATATATATATATATATATATATATATATATATACAAATAGCAACATCGAAAAAAGAGAAAACACAAAAATTAAGTAAAGAGACATAAAATCTTATGAAGCAGAGAAGACTATTAAGAAATGATCCTACACATGGCAGATTAGAATTGGCAGAAATAGACAAAAAAGTAAAGAAAAATATCAGAGAAGACGTCAGACAGTACAGAAACTCAAAAATAGAAGAAACTTTGAAAGAGGAACAAAGTTTGAAACATCTTAACAAACAAATGAATGAAGGGAGACATCAAATAATAAAACATAACTAATGATAACTAAGAGGTCGCACAATTCAAAGAGATAAAGGAAGCTATAGAGAAATATTATCATAAACTATATGAGACGAAAATATCGCCACCGCCCAGAAAAGAAGAAGGAAGTGATAGTAAGAAATGTGGGATATGAAGAAATTTCCGATGTAACAACGGACGAAATAATGAACGCCCTATAATACATGTACACCAACAAACAACGAGAGGACGAAGAAATAACCATAGAAAGATAAAGCATGGAGGAGCATCGATAATAAAATCTCTTCAAGCTCTATTTAACAAGTGCTTAATAGAAACTAAAATACCAACACCTTGGGTAAACGCCTTGATTGTGCTTATTTTTAAAAGGGGGAACAAATTTAAATTGGAAAATTACAGACCCATTAGCCTGTTATACAAAATCTTCACTAGGATCATAACATTTAGATTAACGAACAAATTAGACAGTTATCAACCACGTGAACAAATTGGATTTAGACGGTGATACAGTACTTTGGACCATCTTCAAATAATTAGATTACTAGTGGAAAAAGCAAATGAAGCAGTTCTTAAGGCCTTAAGTAACAGTAGAGTCGATGAAAGATACACAACTCCTCTTGAATACATATATAAAAATGCAACATCACAAATAATGCTGGAAGAAAAAACAAATAAAATCAAAATTAAAAGAGAAATTAGACAAGGCGACTCGATATCTCCGTTGACTCTAGAAGACACGTTTAAATAGATAAAGTGGGAAAATAAAGGAATACTAACGAACGTTGAACGATTAAATCACTTAAGGTTCGCAGATGATGTCACTCTGATCGCCAACACAAAAGAAGAATTGCAAGAACTGCTGATGGAGTTGAATAACAAGTCTCGAGAATAGGTCTAAAAAAAAACTTCACCAAAACCAAATATTTGAACAATGAAAGTGAAGTTAACAGCTAATTCCCATATTTACGACAAATTTCAACCTTGCATGTCAAATAGTTTCGTAAAAAATTAGGTGTGATAGACGGACAGACGGACGGAAAAACAGACAGATACCAAAGTGGTCCCATAAGTGTTCCGTACGGAACACTAAAAATGATAAAAAAAAATCGCTATCGTTATTTATTATGAAATTTATTAAGACTGAGCACTGGGCCTTCGAACGAAAAATCCTGATACTATACCACATTTCACATAATTTCAGTAAAAAATTGTACACACAAATAATTAATAATTAAATGTTATATGTTAGATACGAATCAAATATATATATATATATATATATATATATATATATATATATATATATATATATATATATATATATATATATATATATGTATATACACTTAGATGTATCGGTTTAAAAAGTTTTTACAAATATTTTTTTTTGTTGCCTTGTGTAATTAAACGTTATAGATACAAATACAAACGTTTAATTACACAAGCCAAGAAAAAAAAATATTTGTAAAAACTTTTAAAACCAATACATCTAAGTGTTATGTATTTTTGGGTGCTGAAACCGTATCTGGTATCAGTTTTTTTGTATCACCCACAGTTCTCTCACAATATGACATTGATTAAATTTCAAAATGGGGGAAAATTGAATAATTAAATTAGAAATAATTAAATTAAATAAAAAAAATTTAAAAAAATAAATAGATGTTCCAGATTCCCATAAATGTTTTTTCTTTCACCCTAGAACCAAGCAATTCTGCTTTTTCCTTAGTCAAACCCAAATCTCTCACTAAATCATTTAACTCAGCTTGTGTAAACAACTGTGCTTTTAAATTTTCTAGAGAACATTGAAACTCATCATCATCCGGTCGACTTTCATTAAATTCGGGACTGGGCTGTAAAACGTCATCAATATACTGAGGTGGCTCAGGGACAGGAAGTCCCGGTCCATGTCCTACCGGCTGATTAGCTTAAGTAAAATTAGGATAGACAATTACTTTCTTATTTTTGGAGTTATATCCAAAAACATCAACGCTGAAAATAGAACAATCATTTGAATGATTTTCTTGCTCTCTCTATATGATGGGTACTGCAAATCTAAAAGATTTCTTTTCTTTCTTGTACTATTTCCTAATATCCTCGACACAAACATAACATACTTTGTGAGGAGCCCAACATTTTTCTTGATTACCGATTTCTACACCAAAATATCCAAAGAATACTTTTTTTACAAAGTCAGTCATGTTTCTTTGATGTTTATTAACTACAAACTCACCACGTACATAACAAAAAGTGTTGGGAGAGTTTTTATAACCACGATTAGCCATACTTTGAGTGTGAATTAAAGCATCTGTGTTAAACACTGCAATGCGAGGTTACATTAACTGGAAGAAAACAAACAGCTGTGACATTTATCGGAACTGCTAACCTAATAACATTTGATTTTACTGCCAACCTTACAAAATTTTGATTTTATTGCCAGCCTAATAACGTTCGAATTATAAAAAATAAAATTTTCACATTTTGAATATTAAAATGTGAAAAATTGGTGGGTGATACGACTTTTTTATTATTATTTTCGGACTCAGCCCACCAAAAAATATAAGAATCAGGTGTTATTTGTGTGTACAATTTTTTACTAAACTTATGTGAAATGTGGTATAGTATCAGGATTTATCATTCGAAGGCCCAGTGCTCAGTCTTAATAAATTTCATAATAAATAACGGCAACGTTTTTTTTTTTATCATAGGACCATTTCGGTATCTGTCTGTTAGTTCGTCCGTCTGTCCGTTTAACACACCTGATTTTCTCCGAAACTATTTGACATGAAAGGTTGAAATTTGTCGTAAATTTGGGAGGTGAAATCGGAAGGGAAAAAAATTTACCAGGTCATCGAGTGGGGTGTTAAATGAAAGCTTGTAAAAACAGAGTTTAAAATATATATGATGTACTTGCGCACACTTTTCTTTGTATTATTTTAAAAAAATTATAAAAGTGTAGACTGAATGAAAATTATCACACGTGCATTACCTTTCACAATTTATCTGGTATATAAAAAAAACAAAAATTTCAAGGTCATTAGTTTTCAATAAAAATCGGAAATAAATTTTGATGAAAACTCATTTGGAGTGTGTTTTATGAAGTCATTGATCATTCATAACAAAAATTTTTATTTTAAAAGCATTCACCGTACGGAATCTTAATTGTGCAAATTCAAGTTGTACTTAAAGAATAGTAATATTGCTTTTCAATAAAATTTCTAGCTACTTTGCCTGTAAGAATCTACAACTACTGTAGACTAAACTAGAGAAAAAGAAAAAAAATGGATTTTAGATTGGAACTAGCCCCAAACTATCATCTTATGTTTAACTTCCGATTCCAAATTCAAGAAAAAGTCCTTACACTTCAATAACCACTAAAGATAGAAAAAAATGAGATTCAGATTCGTATTCCTCTTGATCTGTAACCTTTAAATTCAGACCTCTATTATACTTTCAGTTTTCTGTTAAACCAAAAAAAAGGCTCAATGACTCACGGACTAAAAGGGATAGAGAAACACACATTTTAATTTTACTGGTCTAAACTTCCAAAAATAAACTATGTATTGAAACCCTTCATATTTCGAGCCCTCGAAATCTGACCGTTTTCTGGCTTATCAGAAGGGTTTTATATTTCAAGAGCTAAAAAAAGAACTTCAGATTGCAATTCATCATCATTTCAGCTCTTTAAAAGCGACCCTCACTTGTCATCTTATTTCCTGATAGATCGATAAAGGCTTGATTTGGCAACCTCCAAAAATAGAGAAAATTGGACTTCAAATTTAAATTATTATCAGAAAATTTTACTTTTTTATAACTTTTAAGACTACCACCACTATTGGCTTTTGAGTCGTGCCTTTAATCGTCTGACTGAGAGAATTTAAGAATTAAAATAGGTAAGGAATAGTAAACTTTAGATTAAAATAATTAATTTTCTTAACACCGTACACTTAGTTGCATTTCCAGTTAAGCTGAAATTATAATTTCTGTAATGTGTCTTATTTGAATTTGCGCTAGTACCCTTAATCTGTTATCAGATTCATTACCAAATGAGCAGAAAGGTGTATTATTCGGATAAAAGAATTATGATTGTAAAGTAGAAAATATAACGTTAAGTCTGTTGCTCTAATATTCTATCTAGTATCTTTCTTATACTCATTCTCTAATGTATTTCCTCTATTCTTCCGCTCTCCTTTTCTCGACAGCGCTCACATAAGACATACATCTCCTCAGCTGTATACAGACTTCATACCAACCTTAATTGCTTACATTTTATCAACTACAATACCCTTGACCTGCAACTCAATATCTACAACAATTAAAAACTTGCCCGAGCTACTTAACCTGCTTACCACTTCTTTCGATCATCTACTATGATCAGTCTTTCCCCCTTTGGACGTCCTCTGCACCCAAATTAGACTTTCGCTTGCGTAGATTCAATAAACCCTATTAATACAAACTTCTTTCTAATCACCCCTTTCTTCTATCTACTACTCAACGACAAATACTTCAAATATTCTCACATATGTACGGACGATTCCTAATTTCCAAATTGAGTTCATTAAGTAGTAACCATAGGCAACACAATTACAAGAAATAAACTAAATCTGTATGCGTTCTGTTGAATTACTAGCAATTAAAGAATGAAAAAAAAAAAACAAAACTATAAGAAACATGTCGAACTTAAAAAAAACTATAGTTACTACTTATCATTTCTGGTATTTTAGAATCGAGAAAGTTGTCTCAAGATTTTAACAAATTTTATTATTTCTGTTTCAATGAACACGATGCACTTTTCTAAATTAAATATCTTACAACAAATCTTTCCGAATTCCAGAATTTCAATATCCAAATAGGACTTTACTTCACTAGTGTCTAACAGACCATAGAAAAAATGAAATTTTATTATCTATGACAAGACACATCTATATAAAAAAAATACGTAATTGAGACGTGGAATTTTAACAGATTAAACAAATTATAAAAACCCCAATAGTTAGTAAATTCAAGAAAAACTTTAACAGTTATTTCGTATTTATCTTCTTAGTCCCGATTATTATTGTTTTAGCTCATTCTACATCAAATTATATAATGAGCAAAAGAAACATTAACTGTTGTCACTCTAAATACAAAATCCAAGAAATGCAAGCGATGTAATTAGTGGTCAATACACAAATGTAAATATATTAAATTAAGCAAAATTTGAGGTTGAATTTTAGACTCTATATATATATATATATATATATATATATATATATATATATATATATATATATATATATATATATATATATATATATATATATATATATATAAATAATTTCTAAATTTTTATATAAATTGAAAAGTTGATAATAAAAAATCAATTTTCTCTTCAATTTCACTGGTAATTTGACATCTGAAAAAATAATGCGTGTGTTCCGTATGGAACATGTATCGGTATCCGTCGGTCACACCTGAAGTAAAAAAAAAATTCTAAGGTCATCGAATGGGGTGCCAAATGAAAGCTTGCGCACATTTTCCTTCGTATTATTTAAAGTACTGATCAAAAACTCTGGAATATTCTTCATAAAGTGTAGATTGAGCTAAAATTTTCACGAGTGTGTATTTTATCTGAAAATATGGGAGGTGAAATCGGAAGTGAAAAAAAAAATTACCAAGACATCGAGGGGGGTTTCAAATAAAAGCTTGTGAAAACAGGAGTTCAAAAATATATATGATGTAATACTTGAGCACACTTCTCTTTGTGTAAATTGCCAAAAATCGATGTCCTTCCTTATCTCGAAAAGTACTAATCAAAAAATTTTTAAAAAGTTCTGGCTTATTGTTACGTAGCTTGAGCGAAATTTATCACGAGAGCATTACGTTTAGTAATTTCTATAGTATAAAAAAACTATGTAGCATAACAGATGGTGGAAGTTTGGAAACCTGGACTAAGAGCTACAAAATATTAATACGTATTCGGTGCAATTAGTAATATCATAATTACTGGTGACCAACGGATAGGTACCGAAGACAAAATAATTTTATTTTATTTGTTTATAATTAATCAAATATTTAGGTAGTAAATATTTGTTTTAAACTTTTACTACTAGATTCTAGATTGAGCTAGATTCATTTATTGGCTAGTAGGTAGCTAATTTTTATTTTAAAAGTAATCACGATACGAAACACTAATTGAGCAAGTCCAGCTTGCACTTGACCGATTACTAAAATTAATGAATTGTCCCCAGGATAAAGTAAATAAAATTACAATTTGAAATTGATTTTGGTCTTTAAATACTACATTTTTTTTACTTATAGGTGAATCACACACCAAAATTTTGAGTCAGGCAACAAATTCCTAAATTATAGACGTATAAATAGCAAAATAGGCATTTAAACGTAATAATACCTAATGTCTTGAGAAAATTCAACGCTTCTTCCTGTCGTTTCGCCATAAGAGTTTATAAAATAAAATGTACCACGAGGAGAAAAGTAAAGGAAGAAAAGAAAATGCACATAAGTATAATTGGATCAGAGTTTTTATTCTGGATCCATATTTTCGAACAATAAAAAATTTTTGTTTACAAACGTATAAAATATATAAAAATTATTTAAAAAATGTATGTTATGAATTTGAAATGTCTTACAATCTTAATAATAATAATTTTTAAAGATCTCACGATAAACATAATGACAAATGCTTGATCTGTATCAATGGTATCGGCACAGAAAATAAAGCTTGCCCTACAGAAAGACAAACAGATGGAATAACTCGTCGCCGCAAAACGAAACCGGCTAGCTACTGCCGGATTGCTAAAATATACCTCGTCGAATTTCTCAGAGATGTCACGCAATTAGCAGTTTTATTATACGTAACAACAATAGGGGAAAATATGTACCGCATCTATGAGGAATTTGACGAGCAACATTTTAACAATTCGGCGGTAGCCAGCCGGCTTCGTTTTGCGGCGACGTTCTGTTTCGCGTGTTTGCCTTCCTGCAGCGATAGCTATATTTTCGGTGATATTGGTGCTAAGCACCAAATATCAATATTCACAGGTGGTGTTGTGACGGACGATGATTATTGTTTTTGTTAAACTTTTAATAACAGTTAATAAAATAGCAAAAAACTATTAAATATAAGAGATAAAAACAGAAGGATTTGTTTTTAACGCTACTACAAAAATATAAAGACCAATATTGTAATAGCGATTAAAATGTTAGGTTGTTATACAGATAATAAATTTATAGACGTTTTCTTAACAGTTTATAATACTCACTAAAATAAGTCACTGCCGCACATCGTTTTAAAATAGTTTGTAATTTTAAAAGCAGTCTTATGTAATTCTATTTATTATCATGCCCACTGGCGATCTTATTTACTACTCTTATTAATATTGCCCACCTTGCAAAGAATTTACAACTTATGAGTATTTTGCAATGCTATTCCTACCCTATGAAAGCACTTGTGTGTTTAAATAATAGATAGTAGAGCTTTGTAGTTTAATATTTAATTTTCGCAATGAAGGTAAGATAGGTTCCCGTATTTCTTTTAACTTATTTCGCAGGACGTTATATTCCTCCAGTTTAGTATAAACCGAGATCGGTATAATAGTTTTGTATTTGTGTACGTAAATATTTTTTTTCTCAAATGGCGCAATAGATTTAGAGTTTGCAAGTGACTTTTGCAGTAAAATAATATGAACAAGACTTTTAAGAGATCATTCTTATTTACTTACTTTGAAAGTATACGTATAGGCACGATTTTCAATTTCGTCAATTGTTAACGGCGTGTCAACTAATTCACTTGCATTACACAATTATTTAAATATCGAGTTTTACAATAAACGGCCGCATTGGACCAATTTTTTAGCTACTAAAATTACAGACAGACTGCAGTTCGTTTAATTCTTACCTCTTCTATTCATCATCATCATCGTATATCAGCCCTTAACGTCCACTGTTGGATATAGGCCTCACTTAATCTTTTCCAGTTAAACTGGTCTTGGGCTTTTTGGATCCAGTTTCCCGCTACTCTTCTCAGATCATCTGTCCATTTGGCCGGAGGTCTTCCTCTATTCCTACACGCTTTTTGTCTAGGTCGCCATTCCAACACCTTGACTGACATAACTTGCTCGATGTTTACCCTGTTTACTGATAGTGGCTTGGTAAAAACTAGATTTATCATAAACTAGGCCTTCAAAAAATTTATCTTTAAGCCAGTTTTATGGGACTGCTCTTTTAGGGTGTTAAGCATGCCACTCTATTATTACGTGGCAAAATATTTACCGAAATAAAAACAACACTGTGTTGTCCTCTCAAGGTCATTATCCTTTCAGATTCAACCTTGGAAAAGTGAATGATGTATGTGTGTATTGTGAGACGGTATGTTAGTCTAGGAAGAACTAAGTGTATTTTAAGGGTGGGGTCTTAAAATATCTTTTTAAAACTCTTATTTCAGCTATATTTGATGAACATACTTGATTTAATGAGTATAACCTCCTGACAAAAATAAAGCTCCCAGTTAAAATTACCTTGCATATGTGCTAAGTTTTAAGCCGCTACTAATTTTCCCGTGTAAGACCCTATTATGATGGCAGTATTAGGACTACAGTCTCTCAAGTAAGAACGTGACCGCTCATATTCTTAAAAAAATGTGTTTTTCCAGAACATTTTTTGCCATCAATATATTCTTTGGGGTGTTAACAACGGCGCAATTACCTTAGTAAGTTGTCCAGTCGCTTCCTGTATCAATAATCGCCTGGCGTCTTCGAAGCATGCTGTCGGTGAGATTTTCTGCATACTCTGCAAATATTTCGAATCTCGCGAGACAATTGAGTCAAATTCCTCAGAGTATTTTCTCTGAGCTTTCCCTTTACACGGGAGTAATGTTTTCAATATGGGGTGGCATCCGGCGATTGTGACGGCCACTCTAGTATCTCATTGTGCGCCCAAGCGAGCGTTTTAGCGACGTGATTCTCGCCCAACAAACGTTTTTTCAATGTGCTTCGGAATTTGACACGAAGAATGGTCTCATTCAAACTCGATTTTCTTAATTTTAACGCTCCTTGATCCAGCGTCAATTTCAAGTCATGTGAAAACAAAGACTCAATTCGTTTTCGACTTTCGGAGTGACTTGCACTACCGAGCCACGTTAAAACGATTTACCTACTTCTTCGCAAATGACAACGATACCGACGTTTTAAAAATATTGGCGGCCGCGGAATGTGCTATTTTAGGCCCCTTTGGATGAAAACAAAGAAAGACTGCCTCGAACCGTCGCGCAAACAAGTGCCTCTGATTTTACGTTATTTCGACAAAAGTTCGGAATCGACTGATACTTTTACTAAAATGCGTCGTAGGCAAAGGTTTCCTCTACCGATTTTTTGTTAAATCGCTAGAATCTCATCTAACAAAAAAAAATTATCGCGGACACGTTCTTACTTGACAAACTGTACAAGCAAAAACAATACATTCTTCCCAAACATACCAATAATTTGGGTGATAAATTCTTACTAACACACAGGAATTAATGCGGAATTAACAAGTGACATTAAGAGAATGTCTATTATTCAGTGTGGTTTGCTCCAAATTACGTGAATACAATGGAATTATTTTATAAGAGAGCATACTATTCTAGGATAGGCACGTAGAATTTACAAATTTTAACATTTATAGAACTTTATAAATTTTTAATACAATTGTCAATTTTATAACTCAAATATGACCTGATCTATAAATGTGTTTCATTTAGTTTATTTTCGTTTTTTTCAATACAAACTTAAAACTTCAGAGTAAGAATACATTAGCTTAAATAAAACTTATGTAGCGATGAGCTTTTATTTATATTTATATTACAATTTTACTGAATGCTGATAATAATTAAGGTCATAAGTATAAATTTGACCCAACAACATTGGCAGATAGCAAATTAAGAACTTAAGAAAAGAAAACATTTTCAGTGGATCGGGGGTACACTGAAATGAAATTTGTTTTACTATTTTTTCTTTGTTAATTATATTACAAGGATGGATTGAAAAGTACGCGGGCTCACCAAAAAATAATTATGATATTTTTATTACAGTACCCTCAATAAGTTCATACTGTCTTTGGTTGTCACAGTGTAAAATTTTGTTGCTGTAGAATTTGTGATTTTTAAGTTAGAACGGGTTTAGTAAGACCCAGTGCAGCGTTTTGGAAAAATGGAAAAAATTGAACAACGTGCGGTCAAGTACCTGTTTAAAAAAAGATTAACATCAAAGGAGATCGACGATGATGTGAAAACAACACTAAGGGAATCGGCTCCGTCATATATCACTGAAAAAATGGGTTACAGAATTTAAACGTGGAGGAGAGAGCATTGAAGATGACTCCGCTCCGGCCGGCCCATGACGTCTACGACTAAAGAAAACATCGGCAAAGTGATCTCATATTAAAAAACCGTAGATTAACTATCAGGGAGATTGTAGATACTATCGGCATCTCGTATAAAGGAACATAAAACATCATTGCCAACGAACCCGGATTTTCTAAGGTTTCCGCTAGGTGGGTCCCCAGATTGCTTTCAGTTGAACAAAAACGAATTCGACTCACGATTTCTCGCGACTATTTTGAGACGTTTGAGGCTGATCCGCAACAGGTTTGTGACAATGGACGAAACCTGGGTTCACCACTATACTCCACAGTCAAAACAACAATCCAAGCAGTGGAAAAAATCTGGTGAACCGACCTCAAAGAAAGCGAAGGCAATTATGTCGGCTGGAAAAGTGATGGCGTCAGTTTTTTGAGATTCTAAAGGTATTATTATGACTACCTTCCGAAAGGCGAAACAATAAACTTGACTTACTATTGCACCCTTTTGCTTGGTTTACGTCAAGAAATTAAAGAGAAACGCCCAGGATTACTGAGAAAGAAAGTTTTGTTCCATCAGGACAACGCTCGCGTTCACACGTTTTTTAAGTCTACGGCTCAAATTCGTGATTGTGGTTTCGAATTTAGTTGCCCCACCCGGTTTATTCTCCTGATTCGGCACCTTCGAACTTTCATCTGTTTCCAAACCTGAAAAAAACACTTCGGTGGCCAGAAATTTTCATCAAATGAAGAAGTCGAAGCTGCAGTTAACCAGTATTTTGAAGACCTTGAGGAATCTTTTTTTCAAACAGGTGTGGAAGCTTTGGAAAGTAGGTGAAGAAGTGCATAGAGCTAGGTGGAGATTACGTCGAAAAATAAAAATATTTTTGTACGTATTTTATTTTGTTTTCTTGACTAGGTCGCCTTGTATATTTTTTAACACATATAAGTCGTTACTGTGATAACTCAACAAATTATGATATTGAAACTAAATAAGAAACTAGCACAGTACTTGGAAATCCTCTCACTGGAGTAATTGCCGATTTTTGGCACCCAGTGTTACCAATTGTAACGCATATTGTAGAATATAAAAATATCCTATTATTGTCGGTGACACATTTTCATTAACATTCTATTTTTACTTTAAATTTTTCTGTAAATTTCACGATTTCAAAAGTCGGTCAATCAATCAAGGAGAAAGGGTTTCTGAAAACCGCCCAAATTACATGTTGCTTTGTTATGGTAATATAACAAAACCCTAACTAGGTTATATCAGCTAATGGAGCTCTTTACTAACCTAAAGAAATGTCTGAAATTGGATTTAAACATAAAGAAAAAGGATAAATTTGTTAGAGGCGGGATGTTAAAGTTTATATGGATACTACATACATACGTGTAAATTTTAGATAATATTTTTAGTGGTCCGTACGGAACGGTGTCTGTTCGTCTGTCCTGTCTGCCCGTATGTTACACCCGATATTCTCCAATACTATTTAACATAGAAAGTTAAAATTTGGCACTAATATAGGAATTGATGGCCTCATCAGAGTCATGTATTTTTGAAAGTTAAATTTTGACTTAAGGAGTTAGTTTTGGGGGGTGAAATTAGAAGTGAACAAAAATTTACTAGGTCATCAGTTTTCACTAAAGATCGGAAAAAAACTTTATTAAAAACTCATTTGGAATATTTTTGTGAAGTCACTGATCATTTTATACTTCCTTAACAAAAAATTTTATTTTAAAAGCAATCAACGTACAACACTTTTAAAGCAGTCTTTTATATGGAGAACATCATCCCTTTGGAATGGGCTGTGTTTCCCACCGAGTACAATTTACAGCGATTCAAGAACAACGTGAATCGCTTTTTTCGCACACATGCCGCTCCTGGAGCGCTTTAGGGACTTCCCTGTAGCACGTGTGCTAGACTCATAAAAAAAACACTAATTGCGCAAGTTCAACTTGCACTTGACCGGTTATTTTTTTTATGGGCATAGCACAAACACTGCAGAGAACTCTCTAAAGCGCTACAAGAGCGACCCGTGTGTGGAAAAAGCGATTCACGTTGATCTTGAATCGATGCAAATTATACTTGATAGGAAATACAGTCCTGGGCAAATCATTCCAAAGAGATGAGGTTCCCCATATAAGAGACCGCATGAAAAGGTTTGTACAAGGGGTAACAAACTGAACTTTATACGGATGTGAAGTATTACCGCGACGTGTATTGCCAGCATGCACCGCTTTGGAAGGAATTACATCCATTGAACACTTTCCATGAAAATACTTGTAGAATAGACTGAAGTCGCCAACCGTTCTTTGATGTTGCAATAAATCATGGTTGCTGGTCAGTTTGGGGTCTTCAATCAGGCGAACAGCTCTCTTCTGTATAGAATCCAACAAATACTGTGTAATTTTGGGAGCTAGATACCAAAAGTCAGTTTTTTGTAGACTTTTCAACCTATCCTACAGAAAGGGAATATTTCCTTCCTGCTGGAAATGTGCCACAGTTCAGCCGATGCCTAAAAAAGGCAAGAAGACCTTGCCAAATAACTACCGACCAGTCGCACTGCTTTCAATAATATCGAAAGTTACGGAGAAGGCTATCAATCAACATCTTCTAAAATATCTTAAAGGATTAAACATTATTAGCGACCACCAATATGGCTTTCGTAAATATAAATTAACAGGAGATCTTCTGACTTATGTAATACATGTTTGGAACAACGTAATTGAACACTTTGGAGAATCTCGAGCGGTTGCTCTTGATATATCCAAGGCATTCGACCGTGTTTGGCACGATGGATTGTTGGCTAAGCAACGCTCTTCTGGTATGTCCAAAAGGTTCTGTTTGTGGCTCTCATGTTTCCCCAGAGAGCGTTCTTTACTAGTGGCAGCCGACGAATTTTTTTCTAACACCTTCATTATCAACGCCGGTGTGCCCCAAGGCTCCATACTGTCTCCTACTCTCTTTCTAATTTACATTAACGAGCGGCTGGAAAAGACCGTGAATCCAATCTACAGCTTTACAAATGACAGTATGCTTTTCTCTTCATTCACTTCAAACGCTCGGACATCGGCTACTCAGACGAATATCCGCAGACAGCAGGAAGTTATTCAACTTAACAAAGACCTGGAAGAAATTCTATCTTGGGGTTTCATTAACCAAGTGGAATTTAACGCTACAAAAACCCAGGCGGCAGTTTTTTCTAAAAAAGTTAACGTTGCTGAACCCGACATAGCTATGTCGGGGCACTTCATTCCGCTAACATCGTCACTTAATTTGTTGGGCGTTAATTTGGGAGCAAATATGTCCTGGCATGAACATGTTGCAGGGATAGCAAGGAGAGCTTCTCAAAAGTTGGGAATATTATTTCATACCAGAAAGCTTTACACTCCATAACTGTTAATTCTTTACAAAGCCCAAAATCGACCAACTATGGAATACTGCTCCCCCATGTTTGGGGCTCCGCTCCCAAACATACACTGCATTTATTGGATTCTATTCAGAGAAGAGCTGTTCTGATTGGAGACCCAGTACTGACCGGCAGCCTTGATTCGTTGGAACATCGAAGAACGGTTGGCGACTTCAGTATATTCTACAAATATTTTCATGGAAAGTGTTCGAAGGATGTAGCCAGCTTAATTCCTCCCACCGAGTACAATTTACAGCGATTCAAGAACAACGTGAATCGCTTTCTCCGCACACATATCGCTCCTGTAGAGCTTTAGGGATTTCCCTGCAGCACGTGTGCTAGACCCATAAAAAAAGCAGAGCCCCAAACATGGAAGCAGAACACAGTTGTTGTGAAGTGTACAGCTTTCTAGTTCGAAATAATATTCCCAGCTTTTAAAAAGCTCTCTTTGCTATGCTTGCAATATGTTCTTGTCAAGATATATTTGCTCCCAAATTAGCGCCCAGTAGAGTGACGATGCTAGAGAAATGGAGTGTTCCGACATAACTATGTCGGGTTCAACAACGTTTCCTTTTTTAGAAAAAACTGCCGCCTGGATTTTTGTAACGTTAACTCTTACTTGGTTACTGTCACCCCAAGATAGAACTTCTTCTTGGTCTTTGTTGTTCTGTTGTCTGTGGCTAATTGCATAAGTAGCCGATGTTCGAGCCTTCAAAGTGAATGGAGAAATAAGCGTACTGTCATTTACAAAGCTGTGAATTGGATCCCTGGCCCTTTCTAGCAAATCGTAGATGAGAAAGATAGCAGGAGACAGTATGAAGCCTTGGAGCACACCGGAGTTGATAGTGAAGGTGTTAGAAAGAAATCGGTCGAGTGAAATTCGTAAAGAACGCTCTTTGAGCCATAAACAAAACTTCTCAGACGTTTTATAAGAGCGTAGCTTAGGCAACAATCCATTGTGCCAAAGACGGTCGAATGGCTTTAATATATCAAGTGCATAGTGTTCAATTGCGTTGTTCTAAACTTATATTACATAAGTTAGAAGATCTTCTGTTGATCTTAGCTTACGAAAGCCATATTGATGATCACTAATCCTTCAAGACATTTTGGAAGATGCTAAATGATAGCCTTTTCCATGACTTTTGACATTATTGAAAGCAGTGCGACTCGTCGGTAGTTATTTGGCATATAAATATCTTTTGAAAAAGAATGGCAAATACCAAACAATAAAGGCAAAAATTGAAATTCTTTAAAGCTGTAGAAGTTCTTTACGTTCCTGTACTTTCACCAACTTAAACCCATAATAATGGCGGTCAAAAACATCGAAATTATTTTTTCAGAAGTTTATATACAGTGTATTCCAAAAAGTCGACATAGAAAAATTTTCATTGCTTGAAATTCAACTTTGACATTATCTTTTCCTTCAATAACCATGAAAAAGGACGTAAGTATTTGATTTCGTCAAAATTAACATTTTTTTTAATCAAATCGTCAAAAAGGGTCTATTTTGTTAAATTTTTAAAGAAAAGTTATTTCTACATCAATTTTATATACGTTGACAACATTTTAGCTTTAAATTTAAACTTTCTGCATGACATCTCTAAAAAAAAAAGAAAATTCTTTTTTCAATGAAAACAAAAATTGTATTTTAAAATTGTCGTATATTTAATGAATTTGACATAATTTTAAAATTTGGTTGTATAAATTAAATTTGTTTTATTAGTCTAAATTGATGTAAAAATAAGAATAAATATAACGAAACCGAATCTAGTTAATTTCTTGAACATTTCAGAAATAAAAGAAAACCTATATTTTATTCAATTATTTAATTTCCAGAACTGACATATTTAATTAATAATTTCTAATGATTATTTATTTAATTTTCAAAATAGTAAAAATAAGTAATAACACACCCTCATATTCATAATTAATATGTGGTGATACATACATTTTTAAATTTAGAATATATCTCAAAGACCTTAAAGCAGATATTATTATTTGTAAACAATTGATATTGGGAAAAGTATGGCCTGTTTCTAAGAAGTGTTTAGCAAAGTGTGATTTTTCATTTTTTAGCCTATAAGAGGCATTGTGTTCTGCGAATCTTGTCTTGAAATTCCAATAACCATCAACCAAAAAACCAAAACCAAAATCCTACATCACCAAAACTTTATGGTCTGATAAAAATACATAAAGAAAATTCGCCAATAAGACCAGTAGTATCGTACAGCAACACCCCCCTAAAAAATCTGGCAACACATCTCAACACCATCTTCAAAGAAATTACACAATTCAATCCAAAATACATCACAAAAAACTCTATAGATCTCACAAATAAACTTAAAAATATCTCCATCCCAAATAACGCCCTTTTAGTTTCATTCGATGTAACAAATATGTTCTCCAATATCCCAAATAAAGATTGTTTAGAAATTATAAAAACTATGTTACAAAAAAACAACGTCAATATAACAATACAAGATATATTGAAACTGTTCGAATTTTGTATATCCGGAAATTATTTTCAGTTCAATAATCAATTTTTCAAACAAAGAGATGGACTTGCCATGGGGTCTCCACTTAGTCCTTTGCTAGCCGAGATCTTTATGTCAGAATTGGAAAACAGTTTTCTAAAAACTCAACACGCTAAAAATATTCTCTTTTGGTTTAGATATGTGGACGACATCTTAGTATGTTTCCTTGGAAATGATACTGAACTAAATTCCACTTTAAATCAGCTAAATAATTTACACCCCAACATAAAATTCACACTTGAAAAGGAAACCGATAATAAAATAAATTTCTTAGATATTACAATTTTGTAAAAAGAGTAATAGACTAGAATTCGATATCTTCCGCAAACCAACCTTTTCAGATGTCACCATCCCAGCTGACTCAATACACCCTAACTCCCATAAACTGGCAGCCTATAGATCTATGATCCATAGAGCCTTCAATATCCCTCTTAGTAAAAATAATTTAAAAAAAGAACTGGACACAATCAAAAATATAGCACTCAATAACGGCTTTCAACCTAAAATAATTAATACCTTAATAAACCGTAAACGAAAACAAATCACTTTCAGCTTAATCTACCCCGTAAAAGAATACCGAGAAAAGAAAACATTCATACCTCTGACATATTTTGGTCCCATCTCGGATAAAATATCCCAAGTTCTCACGACCGAAAAAACAAGAATAGCTTTAAAACCCCCTCAAAAATTATCTAATATATTTTTTAATGCCAAAGATAAAACTAATAAATACAATAAATCAGGAGTTTATAAACTTAATTGTCAAGAGTGCAATAGCTGTTACGTGGGCCAAACGGGACGGAATTTCAAGACAAGATTCGCAGAACACAATGCCTCTTATAGGCTAAAAAATGAAAAATCACACTTTGCTAAACACTTCTTAGAAACAGGCCATACTTTTCCCAATATCGATTGTTTACAAATACTCCATATGGCACCTAAAGGGTCAAAACTCAACTTCTTAGAATCTATAGAAATTTACAGACATTCAAAGGACCATAATATAAATTTACTGAATAGTCAATTAGACGTAGCAAATTCTCCTTTGTTCAAACTTTTTTAACATATAATAGACCCACATCTGTTCATCATATAAACATAAAATACCAAAAAATCTGTTTTAGTCTTAGTTAAGCGTTTGACAATGTAGTTGTACTACGAAATCGCGATAACGCAATTGTAAAATCTTTACAAATATATTTAGTGACAGTTAACAAAGTAATTAAGTAGTTTTATTGATAAAATTTTTTTTTTTTTTTCTTATTTCAAAGACGATCTACTTATCGAGTTTTAATACTTGAATTAAGAGGAATGAACAGAGTGCTGTTTAAAAACAGATAATTTTGCAGAATTTTTGTTTGCTTGCTTAAACGCACTATGAATATTAACAATGATGGATCGAAAAGAACATACCGTAAACTACAATTATTAGTTTTTTATTGCAATATATTTACCTTATATTAGTATAATAGATGTCGTTGTTCAACACCTCGCTTTGAAATTCCTTCCCTGGTGTCCCATATAACTTATTTACGAGGCTGGTTTGAAAAGTCCGTGCAAAAATAAAAACTACTTATGTGTTTGGGGTAAACCTTTTTTATTTTTCGACATAGTCTCCTTTTAGGCTTATACACTTCGTCCAACGATGTTCTAGTTTGTTGATCCCTTCCGAATAATAGGATTTGTCCAAGTCTGCAAAATATCCATTAGTGTCTGCAATCACCTCCTCGTTTGAATAAAATCTTTGTCCCGCCAGCCATTTCTTCAAACTGGGGAACAAATAGTAGTCCGAGGGAGCCAAGTCTGGAGAATAGGGGGGATGTGAAACGAATTGGAATCCTATTTCCATTAATTTTGCGACCACAATTGCTGAGGTGTGTGCTGGTGCGTTGTCGTGATGGAAAAGGACTTTCTTGTGGGCCAATCGCGGGCGTTTTTCTTGCAGCTCGGTTTTCAAACGGTCTAATAACGCTGAATAATATTCACCTGTAATAGTTTCACCCTTTTCCAGATACTCGATAAGGATTATCCCTTGCGAATACCAAACAACAGTCGCCATAACCTTTCCGGCCGAAGGAACGGTCTTCGCCTTTTTTGGTGCAGATTCCCCCTTGGTAACCCATTGTTTAGATTGTTGTTTGGTCTCAGGAGTATAGTAATGTATCCATGTTTCATCCACAGTGACGAAACGACGCTTAAAGTCCTCCGGATTCTTCTGGAACAGCTGCAAACCATCCTTGCAACACTTCACACGATTCCGTTTTTGGTCAAGCGTGAGCAATCGCGGCACTCATCTTGCAGATAGCTTTCTCATGTCCAAATATTTATGCAAAATATTATGTACCCGTTCAGTCGAGATGCCCACAGCACTAGCAATCTCACGCACCTTAACTCTTCTGTCATCCATCACCATATCATGGATTTGATCAATGATTTCTGGAGTCGTAACCTCCACAGGCCGTCCAGAACGTTCAGCGTCACTTGTGCCCATATGGCCAGTCCAAAAATTTTGAAACCACTTATAAACTGTTCTAATCGAAGGTGCAGAGTCACCATAATGTTTATCAAGCTTCTCTTTAGTCTCCTGAGGCGTTTTGCCTTTCATAAAGTAAAGTTTAATCACCACACGAAATTCTTTTTCGTTCATTTCTTGAAAATCACTCGACTTCCTTGATTCACACGAATGCCAAACACAAAGAAATAGACCAATATGGCTGAAACTTGGTGTGCGTTCATTCAAGAGATGCTACTAACTAAACATGACCTCGATACGCGCCGGTGGTGCCATCTCTTGGACTTTGCACGGACTTTTCAAACCAGCCTCGTATAATCATCTGAAAAACACAAACAAAGATTAGTTTTAAAGCATATTATAGTGGCTTCAATTATCATTTTCTTTCAAAGAAGCTAAAATGTATAGAATAGTAATGTAAAAAATTATAAAAAGATAAACTTTCATGTGGTTTAAAAACCTTTAAAAAAGAAGCGATCCAATTTGAACTAGCACAGAAAAACTGAAAAGGCTTTAAAACAAATGTGTTTAATGTTTAAAGTTCAATTCTTTTATATATCAAGTCTGAAACGGTGAAACTCACCATATTTCTTGGTCCTTAGGAACTATCGTTCTTACTCATGAAAGGCCAAATCTTCCTCGATTGTAGATCAACATTCTGTGTAAAAGACGCACATACATTAACTTGATCTCGTGATGCTCACCTTTCGTCCTGCAATATTCGTACTTTTGTCTTGCTATATTAAGGTTCAATGCTTCTGCTACGGGCAGCAATGATGACATTTGGTTGTTAAAAACGCAAACGGCTAAATAAGTTGACGAAGTTGTCGATGCACATTTCCAAAAACAAAAATGAATTAAAGCTTTAATTATAGCTTTGAGTAAATATCGCAGAAATTGTGACTTGCTCAAATCCGTGTAAATAGGAGCTCTATCTTCGATTATATTCTGCAGTTATGTAAATTTTATGAATGTATCTTTTGCAAATTACCTGTTAATTTCGCACGCTAATAAATGCACCAAGAATATTCGCCTCTGGACACAAAAGATGTCTCGGATCTTTATCTGATGGATTTTTATGATACAGCATGGCAGATATGGCACTATGCATGTTATCGACTGAAACAGGTAACAGTAATAACTGCACAAGTGATTTACCATTGTGTCGGTGAATTTGCCTTTCTTGCTGAATCCTTATTATTTCTTTTTCGGTTTACGCAATCTTAAGCCTATTCAATTTTGAACATGATTTATGTACCATATCGTCACCGTATGATTTCAAGTAGACAATAGAGTTATATATCTTACTATTACCGTCTTGTTTACGTGTTGGTTACACGGCCTGCCATATAGTTTTTCTGATCTGAGTAACGCCTAAGCGTCGACTGCCATTTTCCTTTAAGCTCCTTCGTGGTTCGCAACATATTCATCGACATGTTCTACTTGCCACATCGCGTATGGAGGATTAGTATGAACAATGAAATAAATCCTCCTTTAAGCCAGCTTTACACTTTGAACTATTGCCATAAAAAGACTGGAAAATTAGTCGAGGCGGAGCCATGGATGCATATAATGTGTCGGCCGGGATGATCTCACTTTCTCTTAGCCATTCCAGATTATTTGCGTGTCAATCTACTGCTTTTTCGATCCATTATTATGTCAAAATAAATGATAAACAATAAACTTTTAATGTAAAACCCGATAGATAGCACTAACAATCATGAGACTTCGAACGTTACCGAAATGCCATTCAACCGAGCCTAAACTAAATTAAAATTGCATGTTTGGGGTTTTCAACACAGTAAAGGGCCACTTTACATATTTATTTAAAATTTCGAATAAGGTTCTTTCATAGAAACTTTTTTATAGCTGCCAAAAACACCTGACTAGGTACGAGCGGGTGTTATCTCCTCCGTGTGCTTCAACAGAAAATGCTTCGTTATTTTTTAACTTCTTCTCATTTTTGCATCTGTAATATCTAGTAATAATAATTTAAAAATTACTCAAAGTGTTTCTTTGTCGTATGATTATATACAATATATGTGTGTTCCTGACGCGATAATTTTCAGGATTTGCCACATTTCCAGTTTTCCAGCTCGTTTCCTTTCAGCTAGACTGTGGAAGAGCACGATAACAAAGTCTTTTGTTAAGAGTTAATCGCAAACCTAACAGGAAGGTTCTGTTTGGAGCACTTCATATACCAGTGAAAGCGACTGGATGCATTGTAGTGGATTACACTCCATACTTGTCATATTATTTTGTTGGGAAAGAGGCTTAGTTGCTTAATTTTAATTTTTTTTTAGGGCAAACGTTCGTAAGCATGATTTATTTTTAGGGAGGTATTACAACTAAGTTCTAAAAAATAGTAAGGTTTTAGACTAAAGTTTGTTTGTTCCCTCATCTGTATTGTCTTGATCTGAGTTTACGCAGAACGTTTCGATAAAACCTAAGCTTAAAACTATCAATTTATAATCTACAATTGAGTGCAGCTAAGTGTTATTTTACTGATTCTTTATACTGTCGATTAAATCACTTAAGGTTAGGGTAAGGGATGACGTCATACTGATTGCCAGCACAAAAAAAGAATTACAAGAAATGCTGATGGAATTAAATAAGTCTCGAGAAATAGGTCTAAAAATAAACTTCACCAAAACCAAATATTTGAACAACGAAATTGAAGATAACAGCCAGGAACTATTACCAGAAGGCTGATTTGGATAGAAGAGTCTCATTAGCTTGGTCTGCGTTCGGAACACATTTAAACTGGAGATTCCAAATACAGTAAGAGCCAGACTGTTCGTTCAGTATATACTGCCGGCATTAACATAGGAGACTGAAACGTGAGCTTTAAATAAAAGTATAATATATGAACTCTAAGTAAGTAAGAGCAATGGAGAGGAGAATGCTAAATATCCACTCCAAGATCGTATTCCTAACATCGAGATACGAAGAAGACCAATAGTGACAGATGTAATACAACGTATATGTATATTAAGGTATAATTGGGTGAGGTAGATTGCAAGGATGAATTATAACAAGTGGATACGCCGTATGGTGAATGGAGGCGTAGAAAACATGAAAGAGGTAGACCACAGACAAGATGGACGACGACATAAAAAGATTAGCGGGGCAGGATCGGATGCAAAAAGCAACAACTCATTGGAGACAACTTAGAGAGGCTTTCATCCAATTATAGATGGAAAAGCTAATGATTATGAATCACTATTTCACAAGAAAAATATTAAAAAGGAATTTATACCCGATGAATCTTGAGGCGCCAAAGTAAAATTTTGCAGTAAAAGAATAGCCTTAATAGAGACTCAAAATAAATACTTCTAAAGCAGCCCTTTCTTTTAATATATTTATTTTTATCCAAGAAAAACAACGAAAAAATACCTAAAATGTAGGTAAAATATATATAACATGAATTCGATTTGAAATGACTAATTATTTGATTTTTTCTAAACCCTATGCTGGATTGTTCAGGATAAAATATTTCTTATTTACTAATTGCTAGTAATCTCAGGTCTGATTTACCATTCGGCGAATACATTCTGATGCTCAATGGCTTGAATTATAAGGTAAATAAATTAATTAAAGTAAATCCCAAGATATAAGATGCTGCCTTGTTGCTTTTTCAATGTGGCAATAAACAACTCTATTAAGGTTTTGTGCATAGTTGCCAGGCATTACAATAAACGTATTTTTCTTTTACCTGCTTTGTATACCGCCCTCACTTGCACCTGCAATCATATTGGATCTATTTTTACCTATATATTTACTACCTGGAAATTCGGTTGGAGCCCTTTAAGTATTTGACAATATAGGCCTAATGACCACAGGTCCCCATTAAGATCCGAAAGATACTTTTGATTAATTTTTTAAAGTTTTTCTTACAACTTACAACGTAACGGTTCTATTTTAATTAGGTGGAGTCCGTGGGAAAATTGCAATAGTGGTGGACATTTATCACTTGACGCTAAACAAACGAGAGTATGGTAAAAAAAAATTTGAATAAATAAAGTGCTTTTCAAGAAACCAGTGAACTAACAAAAATCCCAATTTCTACGATTGAGGGTATTGTAGGAAAACCATCACTTAGGAACAGGAAAAAAACGGAAAGATTTTCAAATGAATCGTGTAGGCGATTGTGAAAAAGACGTCATCAGAAGAAAAATATATTCTATGTATGAAGAGCAGTTGGTGCCGACACTAGACAAAATAAAATTAAGACTGGTTTAGGACCGGTCCAATATACATTGTGGCCGATGTATATTGGTCCCGTCTGCTTCGCAGAATTCTCTTAAGAATGGAATTCACGTTCCGAAAAATCAACAAAAGGCAAGTAATGATGGAGTCACGAAGATTCCGAATCTTACGATATACTTATTTACGAGAAATTAAAAAGTATCGATCAGAGAATTGGCCAATAATTTACCTTGACGAAACATGGTTCGATACCCATGACACTGTGCAAAAAGGGTGGATTGACAGCAGTACAAAATGTCAGACTAAAGCACCTTCAAACAAAGGTAAACGAATAACCATTTTGCATGCTGGATCTGAAAAGGGCTGGGTTTCAAATTGTCTAGTATTATCTGCAAAAAGCATAAAAGATTCTAGTTTGTACTATCAAGAAGACACGACCGCAGAACTTTTTGAAAATTGGTTTCAAAATTCTTTTTTGCCAAATGTTCCCGAACAGAGTGTTATAGTTATGGAAAATGCAAGTTATCACAGTCGTCTACTAAATAAGGTTCCTAATGCAGCCAACACCAAATCGGAAATACAGGAATATATGTTAGAAAATGACATTTATTTTGACTTTAGTTATAAAAAAGTGATCTTTTGGAAGTTTTGAAAGACTATAAATTGAAAAAGAAATATGTTTGTGATAGCATGGCTGAGAAAATGGGACACACTGTTTTGCAGCTTCCTCCGTATTATTGTGTGTTCAATCCAATTGAATATATTTGGCATCAAGTTAAATCAAAAATAAGGGCACAAAATGTTTCTCCTACTTTAAGCGTGTCAGTGGTTGAATTAGTAAAAAAAGTTATAAATGATATACCTTGTGAAAGCTGGAAGAATTCCATTCAGCACGTTGTTAAAGTTGAAGATTCATATATTTATGTTAAGAATATAAAACCACTGTAAACTCCATTCATTCAAACTGTATATTTGTACTTCTTATCCATTTGTTTTTACATGCATCTATAAATAAACATCTCCAAAAACACTTTTAATTTTATTTATTTGCATTAATGAATAAACTTCTGAAGTCCATCTCTGCAACCTATCATAAACGAAAGATCAGAAATTTTATATTGCCCACTTAAAACGGCAAAAATCAGGATCTTATATTTTGGGACAGGCTATACACTTGGTAATTTCATGAAATCATTATTATTTATTTTAAGTTAACGGACCATTTTCATCTGAAATCCGATCGCCATTATAGTTCACCATCATAATGGTTTCTGTCGCTTTTATTATCTTTTGATTATCAGGTTTTAGTCGGTTAAAGAAATTGAAAAGTTTTTTGAGAAGACAATATTCTGTTTATTTTAAACGATGGACATAAAGGTGAAAGTAGTGCACATTTATGATATACGAGATCTAGCAGTTCTTGTAACTTTTTTTATAAATAAAATTTATGGACTACTCAGTATATATCACCACTAAACCAAACACTTTATTTTTGCACTCTACGCGCGTTTCGCTAACCATGTTAGCTTCATCAGGAGCGATGATTGACTGACAGTCAATCAAGCCATTGAGCATCAGAATGTATTCGCCGAATGGTAAATCAGACCTGAGATTACTAGCAATTAGTAAATAAGAAATATTTTACCCTGAACAATCCAGCATAGGGTTTAGAAAAAATCAAATAATTAGTCATTTCAAATCGAATTCATGTTATATATATTTTACCTACATTTTAGGTATTTTTTCGTTGTTTTTCTTGGATAAAAATAAATATATTAAAAGAAAGGGCAGCTTTAGAAGTATTTATTTTGAGTCTCTATTAAGGCTATTCTTTTACTGCAAAATTTTACTTTGGCGCCTCAAGATTCATCGGGTATAAATTCCTTTTTAATATTTTTCTTGTGAAATAGTGATTCATCATCATTAGCTTTTCCATCTATAATTGGATGAAAGCCTCTCTAAGTTGTCTCCAATGAGTTGTTGCTTTTTGCATCCGATCCTGCCCCGCTAATCTTTTTATGTCGTCGTCCATCTTGTCTGTGGTCTACCTCTTTCATGTTTTCTACGCCTCCATTCACCATACGGCGTATCCACTTGTTATAATTCATCCTTGCAATCTACCTCACCCAATTATACCTTAATATACATATACGTTGTATTACATCTGTCACTATTGGTCTTCTTCGTATCTCGATGTTAGGAATACGATCTTGGAGTGGATATTTAGCATTCTCCTCTCCATTGCTCTTACTTACTTAGAGTTCATATATTATACTTTTATTTAAAGCCCACGTTTCAGTCTCCTATGTTAATGCCGGCAGTATATACTGAACGAACAGTCTGGCTCTTACTGTATTTGGAATCTCCAGTTTAAATGTGTTCCGAACGCAGACCAAGCTAATGAGACTCTTCTATCCAAATCAGCCTTCTGGTAATAGTTCCTGGCTGTTATCTTCAATTTCGTTGTTCAAATATTTGGTTTTGGTGAAGTTTATTTTTAGACCTATTTCTCGAGACTTATTTAATTCCATCAGCATTTCTTGTAATTCTTTTTTTGTGCTGGCAATCAGTATGACGTCATCCCTTACCCTAACCTTAAGTGATTTAATCGACAGTATAAAGAATCAGTAAAATAACACTTAGCTGCACCCAATTGTAGATTATAAATTGATAGTTTTAAGCTTAGGTTTTATCGAAACGTTCTGCGTAAACTCAGATCAAGACAATACAGATGAGGGAACAAACAAACTTTAGTCTAAAACCTTACTATTTTTTAGAACTTAGTTGTAATACCTCCCTAAAAATAAATCATGCTTACGAACGTTTGCCCTAAAAAAAAATTAAAATTAAGCAACTAAGCCTCTTTCCCAACAAAATAATATGACAAGTATGGAGTGTAATCCACTACAATGCATCCAGTCGCTTTCACTGGTATATGAAGTGCTCCAAACAGGTGATATATACTGAGTAGTATCATTGTGCCAAAGATTCCACATTCCCAACTTAGTTAAAATTTATGGAGTTTGCGGTCGGTTTTAGGTGAAACATGTTAACATTTACACTTTTGAAATAAAATATAGTATAATTGTTTCACTGATTTTATTCAGATCATTCTGACACGTGTTTCGGTCTCGCGACCATTTTCGAAAAGGTTTACAATAAGACTTTATAGTACATCTCCCCGCCACTATAGGGATTGTTATCCTTTTTCTGACTATATCATTAATGAGATATATTCGACGGAGATGTCACAATATCCGTCACAGTTGCCGATGTGCCGAAACATACTTGTATTTCACGGCCCTTTTAAGACAACGCGAGAGTCCTACCACGGGCGTTATCGCATTTCTGCATTAACTACTATCTAAACGTCAACGAAATGGTCCATCAGAGGACATTCAGCTAACACGGGACACCTAAAGCTACTGTTACACACTAATATATATATATATATATATATATATATATATATATATATATATATATATATATATATATATATATATATATATATATATGTATATATATATATATATATATATATATATATATATATATATATATATATATATATATATATATATATATATATATATATATATGTATATGTATATGTATATAATTTGATAATCTGTTATCGACCGTACGTGAATTAGATACGTGTTTGATTGTCGGGAATCGGTCTGGACTGTAAATAAAATTCTTTTCTTCTTTAATACTCAATATTTCGATATATATTCAAAACAATGTTATTTTTGGTCTAAGTATTAAAATGTTGAAATATAAAACAAATAAATATGAACACACAAATAAATAAATGAAACAACGTAAGAAAATGCAAGTTAGTCCTCGAAATCAAAACTCACCGTTTGGGTTTTTCTACACAACGGTCAAGAAATTGAAGAACAGGCAGGTTATAGGACTGTGCGCTCGTGCATTGACCATACCGTACCTTCTATTTGTTGGATCTTACTAAAACTTATGAAACCGGAACAAAAACTATGGCAAGTAGTGTAGAGATCCCTAATAAGCAATACCCTAATAACTGGAAGGACCTGGAATTCATGACAAGAAGACTATTTAAAGAATACGAAGAATGGGGACTCTCAGTGAATCGAACGAAAACAAAATACCTATACGTCGGAAGTGACAGAGACGATTCACACCTGCAAGAAAGTGAAACAATAGGAGCGTGCACCGAGTACATATATCTGGGAAGAAAAATTGAAAGAGGAGACCGTACAAAGAAAGAAATAGGAGAGCGAATTATAAAATGAGAAAGAATGATAAGTTGTCTAAACTCTATCCTACGGTGAAAAAGTATTTCTCGAAAATCGAAACATCTCCTTTATGAGTCAATATTTAAAAGTTTTTTTATAGATGCGAAATTTGGCAACTAACAGGAAACATGGAACGGCGCCTCCTTTCTCTCGAAATGGATGGAGCGGCAGGAAGATCAAGGAATAACGAATGAGGAAATAAGAAATCTATGAACCCCAAAATAAATATAATGTAAGAAATCCAGAAAAGACAGCTGGTGTGGTACGGACATTAGAGAGAATGGACGACATACGAACCCAAAACACAGAGAAAAGAAAGAAGGGAAGACCAAAGGCTACATGGATGAGTGGAATACTCAGAGCCATGTCGGAACAAAATCTACAACCAGGAAACTGGGCATATAGAAGAGGGTGGAAGTATGGGACTGGAAGGCGGTAGTTTTTTTCTTGGACTTTCTTCATTATACATTTTTTTTACTATAGTGTAAGATAAATAAGTTTAAGATAAATAAAGAGATAGAAAAGGGTTTTTCCTTTAAAATTATCCATTTTCGTAACACAACTGTTGGCATTTTTAGGAAAGAATAGATGAAGTTTTTATTTGTTTTGGTTTTTTAAAATAAAACTTTACTCTAGGTTATTTTTTTTTCGTTACTTTTGATGTCTTTTAAGATAAATGTAACCTGTAACCACAAGCTTGCTAAATTAATAACCCAATGACCTATGCCCATATGTCAAATATGCCTTTTAATAACAAAGCCAAACCTAAAATATTTTGTGGTTGTGAAATATCAAATGGAATGCTGACAGCGTTGATACTGGGTCATGTCAGTTTAGATTTTATTATTATCTAATCCGTTATGATATGTATTAATACTATTAAAATTTACATCAAATTTTTAAGCTTGGCAGTACATATTCCCTTGTATTTGTTAACTTTTAATATTAACGACGGAACTTCAAAGGTTATACATGGTTTGTATTTCTGAGTATTTAAAAATTTGAATTGCAGGAGATATGATATTTAATTTATGTACCTAGTTTTAAGTATACATTTATTGGCATATTTTAAACAGAAGTTCCGTTATCTATCACATATTTCAATTTCTAGGAAAATATACCCAAAATATACAAAATTACCACCTAGCCGTTCCTCATAAAGCAACAATGAACGGAGAATTTTCAACTTTTCATTTACCACATTTCCATGATCTTGATCCAACTCAATTTAAAAAAAGACAAAAACGTGAATTAACTGATCCTGACGTGGTTCATTATGGTTTGTATAACACATTTTATTCTAAGTAGAAAGTACGCAAGTTATAATAGAACTTTGTCCAACTTGGGCCAGTCCCTGTCAAACTACGATCGTGATATTTTAGATGTGCAGAATATATATTTGTTGTATCTCAAAATCAAGTAAATGTATTTTGCATGTATTTTGTGATTCGAACGTTTTTTATTAGTGTTCTGTACAGAACACTTATAAGATCGCTTCCGTGTCCATCTGACTGTCGGTCACACCCGATTTTTTCCGAA
Source organism: Pachyrhynchus sulphureomaculatus (assembly GCA_019049505.1). Taxonomy (NCBI): domain Eukaryota; kingdom Metazoa; phylum Arthropoda; class Insecta; order Coleoptera; family Curculionidae; genus Pachyrhynchus; species Pachyrhynchus sulphureomaculatus. The sequence continues at coordinate 65,279,558 of CM032456.1, forward strand.
ACGATTTGACATAGAAAGTTGAAATTTGGCACTAATTTAGGAATTGATGGCCTCATCAGAGCCGTGTAATTTTGAAAGTTAAATTTTGACTTAAGGGTTTAGTTTTGAGGGGTGAAATCGGAAGTGAAAAAAAGTTATCGAGTGGGGTATCAAATGAAAGCTTGTAAAAGGACGAGTTCAAAAATCTATATAATGTAATACTTGTACACAATTCTCTTGGTATTATTTTTTAAAAAGTTCGGAGAATCGCTGTCACCCCACTTTATCTGGAAAAGTACTGTTCCAAAAGTTTTGAAAAAATTATGAAATATTCTCTACGGGGTGTAGATTGAAAGAAAATTATCACGATTGCATTACCTTCACCAAAGATCGGAAAACAACTTTGTTAAAAACTCATTTGGGATGTGTTTTGTGAAGCCGCTGATGATTTTATACTTCCGTAACGAAAATTTTTATTTTAAAAGCAATCAACGTACGGAACACTAATTACGCAAGTCCAACTTGCACTTGATCGGTTATTTATTGAGACCTGAAAAAATGATAATTTTACATGCTTCTTGATATGTTTCAATGATTAGAATTGGCGAAAAGTGTATATGAGAGCAATCGACCTTTCTTTAAACCTTTTTTAATGATCTTTTATTTAACATAGATATTATGTAATTTCTTAACCTAATAAAGCTAAAAAAATTGTACATCTAGACTGTAGCGATTTTGTAGGCATAAACAATAATACCAGAGGCAAATTTGGCAGTATACGGAATTTTACTTACAGGACAGCAGTATTTACAGTTACTCCAAGAGCAAGTTATTCCAACTTGTGCAGGTCTTTTTTCTATGAAAATAATTTGGATACCCCTAACAGGAATCAGTGATATTAACATGGCGGAGCATCTCCTCACTATGAAATGAATGTTCGTAGATATTTGGATGTGATTTTTCTTAATCGATGGATAGGTAGAAGAGGTGCTGTAGAAAGGCCTGCAAGAAGTCCCGAACTTACGCCACTAGATTTTTTTTATGGAGTAGCCATCGTATAACCGGTCAAGTGCAAGTTAGACTTGCGTAGTTAGTGTTACCTTCAAAATAAAAATTAGCTACCTACTAGCCAATTAATGAATCTAGCTCAATCTAGAATCTAATAGTACTTAAACATTTGTTTAATTATAAAAAAATAAAATTATTTTGTTTTCGGTAACTATCCGTTGGTCACCAATCATGATATTACCGGTTGCACCGAATTCGTATTGATATTTCGTAGCTCTTAGTCGCGGATGAATTCCCACCTTTCCAAACCTTCTGTTACGCCACATAGTTTTTTTTATCCCGAAAAAATTATCAAACATAATGCATTCGTGATAATTTTCGCTCAATTTACACTTTATGGAGAATATTTTCAAAATTTTTTTATCAGTACTCTTCAAGACAAGGGAGAACAACGATTTTTGGCAATTTATACAAAGAAAAGCGTGCGCAAGTATTACATCATATATATTTTTAAACTTGTGTTTTCACAAGCTTTTATTTGACACTCCGCTTGATGACCTGGTACAATTTATTTCATTTCCGATTTCACCTCTCGTATACCAGATAAAGTAGCCACGATGACGACCAGGTTAAAACATTGTATGCAGAAATATCACAAGGCCTGACAGAAAATAGAACGAAATATACCTTGGTTATAGGAGATTTTAACGCAAAAATAGGAAGTACACACAACGAATTAAAATACATTGGCCCATTTGGACTAAGTACTAGGAATGAGAGAGGTAACATGCTGGCTAACTACCCAGAAAAAGAACAACTCTACGCACTGAACACCTTTTTTCAAAAAAGACCGAACAAAAAGTGGACCTGGATAAGACTAGATGGTAAAATTAAGAATGAGATGGACTACGTGTTAACATACCACAATCACATAATCCAAAATACCGATGTCCTTAGTTCCTTCGCAACTGGCAGTGATCACAGACTAGTACGATGCAAAATCCTTATAAATGGAAAACTAGAAAGAGCCAGGAGATTTTGTAACAAACAAAAACCATTAGATGCAAGCCCACTGAAGGAACACAAAGAAGACTATAAGAGACAACCAGAACAACAATTAACAAAGGGATCATCACAGCTTCGTGAGAACATAGTTGAAATGAATAGATGACTGACAAAACTGATAAAATAAACGGCAGCAAATCACATGACATTAAAGGAAAAAAGAAAGGATAAATTGACACAAACAATAAAACAACTACTGGAGAAATGGAGAGAACTAATAAGGTCGAATAAAAGGAATATGGTGGAATATGCTGACATCAACAGAACTGCGAGACTAATGGCAAAACAGGATATTAGGGAATACCAGGAGAAATGGATAGAAGAACTGATACAACAGAATAGGGGTTTGAACATATTCAGAAAGGAAAACCCACACAGAGGGGAGTTTAACAAATTGATAGACAAGTGACAGAAACATTTTATGCAGATGAGGAAACTCTGAGAAGATCAAGAGAGGACAACCGAAGGATACTTAATATCGGTTCCAAAGATCTACCAGACATCGAAGTTGAAGAAATTGAGAAAGCCAATAACCAAATGGAAAAGCAGCAGGAGAAGACGACATCCTGTCGGAAATTCTAAAAGAGGGAGGACCGCCATTAATCAAAAAGCTTCAAAAACTCTTCAATAAATATCTAATCGAAGGAGTGATACCAAAATATTAAAAAACTCCCCTAGTTATATTGATATACATAAAAGGAGAACCTAGCAATTTGAAGAACTATAGGCCAATAAATATTCTATCGCAAATATACAAACTATTCATGAGAATAATCACAAATCGATTAGACAAGAAGTTTTGAAATTACCGACCCAAAGAACAAGCACGCTTCCGAAAGAGATTTAGCACAATCGAACATCTACACACGGTCAGACAATTTATAGAAAAGGTAACTGCATACCTGGATGGCACTTGTCGACTCCCGAAAAGCCTTTGACACAGTGGAATACTGGGCAGTTGAGAAGGCGAAGAAAAACGCTAGAGTCGATCAAAGGTATATTAACATACTGGCAAAAATTAATGAACAATCAAAACTGAAAGTGAGATTACACGAGGATACCAAGGAAGTAAAAATAAACAGAGGTGTTAGACAGGGTGACATCATATCACCCAAAATATTCACCCTGGTATTAGAAGATATAGCATCAAGAGCCTTCATTGGAAAAACAGGGGATTTAACATATCCGGAGAGAGACTCAACAACTTAAGATTTGCTGATGATATCGCACTTTTTGCCGAAAATGAAATCGAATTGAAAGAAATGTTTCAAGAATTACAAACTGAAACAAAAAAGGTCGGTTTAGAGATGAACATCAGAAAAACCAACATTATGACTAACTACAAACCCTTAATGGTCGAGTGGAAAGGGTAAATTCATATGTATATTTGGGATAGGAAATTACACTCGAAAAATTGAATCAAAAACTGGAAGTCAATCGAAGGATGCGCCTGGGATGGGCGGCTTACGGTAAAATGAAGCAAGTCTTTCAGTCCAAACTGCCTTTAAAACTTAAAAGTAAAGTATATAACGAATGCATTCTACCAGTAACAACATATGGTAGCGAAACTTGGGTTTTGACACGGAAAATTATTAGAAAATTGCAAGTTCACCAGAGAGCAATTGAAAGAAAAATCCTAGGTATATCACTTAAGGACTGCAAATCAAATGATTGGATTAGGAAATAGACAGCGGTTCAAGACATAACTGAGAGGATATCTTTCCCCAAGTGGAACTGGGCTGGCCATATGGCCAGAAATACTAATAACTAGAGCGGAAAAGTGACCAGATAGAGACCATGAGGGAAAAGAAGTACTAGCAGACCTCAACAACGTTGGTGTGACGGTATTAAAAGATCAGCAGGGCTCAATTGATATCAAATTGCTCAAATCAGGGACATATGGAAGCACATGAGAGAGGCCTATATCGAAGTGATAGAGAATGGCTAAAGGAAGAAGAAGAAGGAAAAGTGAACCAACAACGAAGTTTAGGTGTTATTAAATTTTGTAAAAGTTACGTACGCACAAGTACTTTATGTAAGTATGCATGCTTCTCTGAATAACACTGAGTTCTCGGTTCTGTTTATTTACTATGTTTATGTTACAAAGGGTATTTTACTCAGAAAATTTTGTTATTGTCAGCATATGTCGCAATGGCATGGTTAATGGGATACACAGTTTCAAGAGGTTATAATATTTAAGTGTACGATAGATCAACTTATCAACAAGAATGTAAGCACAATTAGAAAGTGAGCACTAGTTATAAGAAAGATATGTAAATCAAATAGTTGAAAGAAAAAAAAATGGAAGCTGCTTACTTACAAAAAGAAATGTCTGCCCTAACAGCAAAAAAGTTTGAGAGTGAAAAATGACGTAAAAAACATCCTTTACATTGTGTTCCATAATAATAATCCAGAAAGAATTGTATATACCGAATTTGAATAAGCTATCTTTAAAGAAGTATAATGTCAGTAAATACACTATATCCTACGCCAGCAGGAACTGCTTTTCCTACTTTTGTTTGTAGGATATCTCCTTAAAATTGTTTATCTTACTTTTTAAACACCACGTAAATCTAGACCAGAGGTTCACAAACTTTTTTTTCTCGTAGACCACTTTCAAAATTTTACTGGTTTCGGTAGATCCCCTGCCGCTACATTTCTACCATATTCCCAAAACTCGTCAAAAAATGTGAAGATTAGATCTAACGATGGAAATTTGTGTCGTGGCTGAGTTCCAGCCCTAAATTCGGAGTGGTAAAAATAAAAAGAAAAATAATATATTATCTTGTGTTCTATTTATTAAAATAATATGATTACAGACTTAATAGAATAAAAATTAAACATTAATAACGTACCGTAACTTCAACAATGCAAATCAACAATTAAAAAAAATAGTCATAATTTTAATGGGAGGGAGGTACTTGATGGATTGACAGCAAATTATCAATATTTGGCTTCAGTTTTGTAAGGAATAACCGCAAATCTCCCCGTTGTGTGATGTTCAATCTACTCCTTTTTTTGTTAATAGGTTTGTAACGACACTTTTTTCGTCATGGTATGACGAGGGAAACGCTATCCAAAGTTTTCTCGCAATTTGCCACAGCCCAGGATATTTTTCGAGTATTTCTGCCTGCAGCCAAAATGTTTGATAGCCTTTTTTAAATTTCACCTTCAGCTCCTCATTGGTGCTAAGCTCGAGTGCTCCTCTTGTAATACCACATTCGCCACTTCCGTTTCATCAAATGGATTTATGATTCATGGTGCTATTTCCATCGTCAAATCTATTTTTGAAGTCATCATGCAGGGCATTTAAATGTTGAACGTATGTCTGAATATCCTCATCAAGACATTCTGCCTGTGACAAGTTTGGAAACTGGGAGAATTCGCGTCGACTAATATTTTGCTTCATAAATATCAATTTTGCAAGAAAAGCCGAAATTACACCCTTTGTTTTTATTAAATTTAGGCTGTCCCCTTGTAACTGCAAGTTAATGTCAACAAATTTTTTGAACAAATCTGTCAAATACGCGATGTCTGCTTTCAATTTGATCAGATTTTCTTTTAAACCTGGATCTTTACTTTCCAGAAACTCTAAAACTGATTCAAAAAGTGAGTAAAATCTTGTTAAACGTGCACCTTTCGACAACCAGCGTACTTCAGTATGTAAGAGTAATCGTTGGAAGTCTTCATCATTTTCGTCGCACAATTGTGCAAATAAACGGGTATTCAACGCATTGCTTCTTATTTTGTTAACTGCTTTAATCACAAATTGAAGCGATTGATGCAATCTATCACTCAAATTTTTCGCTACCAGGTGTTGTCGGTGGATGACACAGTGAATTGCAGTTACCCCTGGTAAAATTATTTTAAGATGGCTTATAAACCCACGATATCGCCCGAAGATGGCAGGCGCTCCATCTGCTGCTACCCGAAATAATATTTGTAAATGGAATCGAATTTTCCTTAAAAAAATCACTCATTAAATATTGATTCGCCTTTAGTGTCCGTCTCCAAAGTTTTCGCGAATAGCAGCTTTTCATGGATTTCTTCGTCCATAACAAATCGAACATATGCCAATAATAATGCTTCATTACCAGGTAAAGTTGACTCGTCCAGTTGAATAGAAAAATGAGTTGTTTGCAGATAATTACACAAGAAGCTTTCGATATTAGAGCTCATTTCATCAATACGTCTTTGTACAGTGTTGTTACTCAAAGGAATTCTTTTGAGTACGTCAAATGGAGGTTTGTGCAGAACGGTTTTTAAAACCTCTTCAACAACGGGTAAAATTAACTGGGATGGTATGCGGTTTTCCAGATTTCGCTATAAGCAATGAGATATTGTAAGATGCCCGCAAGCCATCATCGTTACTTTGAGACGTTGAAGCGAATATACTGTGCACGGTGGGTCTTTTTTTTCATATTTTTCCTTCAATGTTTGAAAATATTTTAAATCTTTACCTATTTTATCAGGATGACACCTTCTTAGATGATCTTCGAGCTTCGATGGTTTCATAGAGTCATTGCTCAAAACTTTGTTGCATAAAAGGCATATGGGCAATCGTTTCTCTGCCTTTGATGAAAGAAAACCAAATTTCAAATATTCAACACTGTACTGTCGACATTTCTTCTTAGATTCAGCCATGTTTCGTATCAGTTACCTACCTGTAAAGAAAAAAATGTTTGTTTTAGTAATCACAAGGCGACTTTAACAGGATATGGCTATTTTAAACAGAATAAAATAGGATTAATTAATTATAGCAATGAAAAAACCACAATGCCGGCGGCAAAACTGATTTTAATTATTAAAAGCAATAAACTGCTAAGACCCATATAGAGGTTTTCACAAAACGGCTGAACCTATTTTAATGTAATATAAAATATTTTTTGTTAATTATATTTTGATACATTTCGGTAAATTCGAGAGAAAATATTTTTAAAGAATATTTTGACATCAAAACTCCGTGATTTTAATGATTTATTTATTACTTTGATGTACGTTACGAGTGGTATATAAAAATACGTATTTTTAGTCATTTACTACGAGGGCACTGAAATATGTACAAACATGCAGGTCAAACACTTACATCGATTCATTCACACTTTTCTTTTCAAAATTCCGGAAACAAATGAGTAACGTTTGTCCTTGGCATTCGTGTTTATATTGATGAAGAATCAAACAAGTTCTTGCAAGATTGTAAGCACAGCACAAATCGTATTTCGTCCCTTTGCACGTCTGAACGGGTTGCGTTGCGGGCGGGCGGGCGGCGCTTTGCAAGTCTCGACGCGCGTTGTACTGAATATCAAATATGCAAGTTTTTACAAGTAACAGTCGCTGACCTTCTTAAAATACACTACTCAAAAAAATTAAGAGAGGTTTTAAAACAAGGAAATTAATGCTAAATAAACAGGCTATCTGATCCACATGCCGGCCTAACTGAAAAAAAATTTTTTCAAGCCCGTGGACCAAAAAAAAAGCAAAATATTTGCAATATTATTTTTTTCGCGCTATCTGTTAGGATTGCATAAGAACTGTAGCTCCTAAAAAATTTTAGCCAAAAAATCTGCAAATTAGAATCTTAAAACTTCCAAATGCTTTTTTTCAATACGACCATTTTTCACCGAAATACAGCCTGTCAAAAATCACTCCGTTAATTTTTGTTCTTTACTAGTGAAACCAGATAAATTTTCGTAGACCCCCACTTACAACTTGTGAACCCCCATTTTTTTTTCACGCCAACGTAGACCCCCGTCGAGTCTCCCGTGGACCCCTGGGGATCCACCTGAACCACTTTGGGAATCACTGATCTAGACCCATATGCCTGGCAGGGAATTGTATTAGATTTTATTTTCACAAGCAAGTGCCGCAGAGAATCGTAGATTTTCTCGTCCAATTAAGAATAACTGTACTTACTTTAGTAGTATATCATTTTATTGTTGTTTAGAATTTTTTTTTAATTTTTAGGTCTCTTCGTAAATGATGAATTACATCATATAGAATTATGGCCAAACAGAGATTTCATACATCCACATCTTCTTATAGAAAGCAGAGACCCAACTCTACCTTTACATAAAAGAAACGTTAGAGGGTTAAGTAATGAAAAAATGTGTTATTATACGGGAAGAGTTCGAGGGCATAAGTCTTCGCGAGCTGCTATTACTACTTGTGATGGTTTAGTAAGTGTATGATAACTTTGTATTTTATATTTCTATGTATCATAAACAATATTTTCTCCTAGTTCTTCTAGTCCAACGGTAAATTTAATGTTAAATTACATATTGATTTTCCGACTAATACTGAACAATGACTATCTCCCTATATCGGTTTCAACTACCCAATACACTCGTCAGCCGGGCAGTAACGAATCCAATAAACTAAAGACACAATGCAGCGACAATACTATTCTAATTCTAATTCAGTATTTGATTTTAAAGTACTGACCAAATCCACAGAGTCAATCTAAAGTATTTGCCGAAATAGATAACAAGTTAAAAAATAAATCTTGATAAGCTCGAGTAAGTAATAAATCGAATTCGTCTTTTTCTAACCAAAAAAAGCCATATCTCTATATAAATTCCATTCGTGCCCATGGTTCTCCATATATTTATTTCAACCACCTAATCGTCTTATCACTAGGGTTATACCCTATATACACTGAATAAATAACCGGCCAAGTGCAAGTCGCACTTGCGCAATTAGTGTTCCATACCTTGATTGCTTTTAAAATAAAATTTTTTGTTACGGAGGTATAAAATGATCTATGACTTCACAAAACATACCCCAAATGAGTTTTCAACAAAGTTTTTTTCTAATCTTTACTGAAAATTGATGACCTCGAAATTATTAAAAGTAATGCACTCGTGATAATTTTCGTTCAATCTACACCCTGTGGAGATTATTCCAGAATTTTTTCAAAATTTTTTGATCGCCATTTTTCAAAATAAGGGGGGGGAACAGCGATTTTTCGCATTTTTTTTAAACATAGTATAAAGAAAAATGTGCACAAATATTACATTATATACATTTTTGAACTCGTGTTTTTACAAGCTTTCATTTGAGACCCACTCGATTACCTGGTAAAAAAAAATCACTTTCGATTTCACCCCCCAGAACTAACCCCTTAAGTCAAAATTTAACTTTTAAAACTACATGGTTTTGATGAAGCCATTAATTCCTATATTAGTGCCAAATTTCAACTTTCTATGTCAAATAGTTTCAAAGAAAGGTCAGACTATAAAATATTAACATTCAAGGAGCATCTATAAATACAGGGTGTTTAACATATTTTATAATATTTAAAGAGCTCGGGTCAAGTAAAGAGGATAGACAACCCATCTGACTGCGCCAGGGAGGTCTCCAATGTTATTTTGGCTGGTATGGCAGCTTACATCCCTTTTTCGAAGAAATGCCCCTCCAACGGCAAGCCTTGGTTTGATCGAAAATGCAAAGAAGCTGTTGCTTCTAAACATCTTGCCTACCGACAATGGCGTGAAAATCCTAACACCATAAATCGTAACACCTTTGTTCGTGCCCGGAACAGATGCAAAGGAATTTTCAACGAAACCAAGGAGGCACACAATCAACGACTTAGAAACAAACTTCTCGCTTGTCCCAACAATTTCAAGTCGTTTTGGGCAGTCGCTAACTCAGTCAAAATTTCACCAAATCCACCATACCACCACGGCCAGATAATTCTGTTACAACGACACCTGTTGAGAAAGCGAACTTGTTGGCTGAAGTCTTTGCTTCACATTCTACTGTCGCTTTCCAAGGAAAAACACCACCTACTATTCCCATATTGCAGTCAAGGATGCCCGATGTTGTCTTCAGACAGCGTATCATAATGCGTATTTTAATGAAGCTAGACACCAAAAAGGCTTCTGGCACTGACGGAATACCTGCTATAGTTCTCAAAAACTGTGCGAGGGAACTAACACCAGTTTTCTGTAGACTTTTCAACCTATCCTACAGAAAGGGAATATTCCTTCCTGCTGGAAATGTGCCACAGTTCAGCCGATACCTAAAAAAGGCAAGAAGACCTTGCCAAACAACTACCGATCAGTCGTACTGCTTTCAATAATATCGAAAGTCATGGAAAAGGCATCTTCTAAAATATCTTGAAGGATTCAACATTATTAGCTATCTCCAATATGGCTTTCGTAAACATAGATCAACAGGAGATCTTCTGACTTATGTAACACATGTTTGGAACAACGCAATTGAACACTTTGGAGAATCTCGAGCGGTTGCTGACATATCCAAGACATTCGGCCGTATTTGGCACGTTGGACTGTTCGCTAAGCTGCGCTCTTATGGTATGTCTGCAAAGTTCTGTTTGTCACATGTTTCCTCAGAGAGCGTTTTTTACGAGTGGCGGTCGACGGATTTCTTTCTAACACCTTCACTATCAACGCCGGTGTGCCCCATGGCTCCATACTGTCTCCTACTCTCTTTCTCATTTACATTAACAATCTGCTGAAAAGGCCCGAGAATCCAATCTGCAGCTTTGCAGATGACAGTACGCTTATCTCTTAATTCACTTTGAATGTTCGGACATCGGCTACTCAGGCGAATATTCGCAGACAGCAAGAGGTCGTTCAACTTAACAAAGACCTGGAAGAGGTTCTATCTTGGGGTGACAGTAACCAAATGGAATTTAACACTACAAAAACCCAGGCGGCAGTTTTTTCTAAGAAAGTTAACGTTGCTGAACTGTTAATTGTTTACAAAGCTCAAATTCGACCAACTATGGAATACTGCTCCCATGTTTAGGGACTTCCCTGTAGCATGTGTGCTAGACCCATAAAAAAATGACTTTTTTTTTAAATTTGGACATTCTTGAAATTTTGTAAACGTTCCATTTACCAGTACTTTCGAGTACTTGTAATTTACCTTTTAACAATGAAGCCAGATATTCATCTTTTTACATAATATGATCTTTGCATAAAAAGTTATTTTCTTGAAGCAATTGGATTTTCAGGTTAAAATCATAAAATTTTGCTATTTATGCAAAATAACAATAGTTAATGTAACATTTGTATAATACCATATCACGGTTTCAACCAATCGCAACAGCAAACTAGCTTCCTGAGAGTTAACGGGTGTTGAGGCCAATTTTTCTTTGTAAATTTACACTTTTCATATTTTAAATAGTTAGAAGCTTTGCCATTTTGTAAATTTAGAATATAAAGTAAATTGTAATACTTTCTTCGGTGTTTTTATTTTCCATTTTTTAGATATTAAATTTGATAAAAACTAATATGAACACAGCTGATTTGAAAAGTTACGAAAATTTGTTGCGAGATATGTCGAATAACAAACAATAACTTAAAAATTAATAAATAAATTGTTTACTCCTTTTTTTAAACTAAATAAAGATTCACCCTTTAAGCTGTTACTCTGATATGTCTCATATTTAGATTTGTAAATCTTTATATCAAGAGCAACTGCGGAAACATGTTGATAAATGATACTAGAACTAACTTTTATTAATAAAATTACAGTATTTTAGAAGACATTATTCAATAACGAAAATAATATACACAATCAATTACTGAAATGCACTTGGTAGAACCCATAAGAAATTTAATTTCTACAGAGTGAAAACTAAAAACACTCTACGTGAAATAAGTGTTTTACCAAAAAATCAATCATACAATATGGGATGAGTGCGCTGGACCATTGTTGTGATGAAGTCACCGCTCGTTCACCGGGGTTTCCTTCTCCTACGTCACGCAATCATCTTTACACTTGAAGGTAAAATTCCTTATTGATTGTTTGACTTTTTGGAGTACACAACACGTTGATAATGAAAAAAAAATGTCTTAACTTTACTTCGACTTTGACGTGCTTTTTTCGGCCGTGGTTCGGATGGAAGCTTCCACTGTTTTGTTTCTGGATCATAGTCAATCGTTCCCCTACATGATGTTCCAGGTTTGAAACAAAACTGGATGCAAATTCTTTGTTAAATCCGCTTCCACATTTTCAACGATAATAAAACTGCGACGAAAGCAAAAAAGAAACACTGTAAACAAATACACCCTTAGGCTTGCGTACTAGAGAGCGCGCGGTAATTTTAGAATTTGGCCAGAAAACTTTCACCGCTATTTAACCTAAGTATCTCACATATGCAAACTAAGTTGTATATTCAGCCTTAGTTGCGTTAATTTCGAAAGACTTGTGTGCTTCTGTGTAAAAGTTCTATTATAGGCGAATCAACCAATATGGACTTGAAACCAATGTGACCACTGCTTAACGAGAGTTAAAAACCGTAGAAGGTGGAAGAACTTCAAACGCATCTATTTTATTAGCACACTTCTTATGAATTCAACTGAATATTCAAATACGAGCTCGCACCTCGTGTCAGAATGCCACCGAGATGTGGCGGCCTTAGTCCTGTGGTATAATTTTATTTTATAAATTTTATCTATAAAAAACAATTTACTAAAAAAGTAAAAAAATATAGACAGTTTTTGTTTTGTCGTTTTATCCTTAAACTTTTATACCACAATTTTGCGAAAAACTCAGTTTTATTTACGACAGTAGATACGGTACTTACAAGAGTAAGCTTACATGTTTTGCTACACTGCTTCACACTAACAGATACTTTTGAAATTGGTTTGTTAAGGGGTTACGTACACCTCGAATTTTCAAAAATTCAATTTTTTTTACGGATTTTTATTCCCTATACTTTTAAGAATTATTAGAAAAAAAAATTAAGAAAATTCCGTTCCATTACAAAGTTATAGCATTAAATTTGACCTGGCGTCGGACTGGACCCGCTACCTCTCTTCGGATACTATCTACAATATTACTCAGGTAATTTAATCAATATTTTTAAATCTTAATAATTACTTTTTCTATAAAATGTCTAGAGGCTTTTTAAATTTTTCTAATATGCAATTTTTTATAAATATTAAGCATAAATTTTTTGGATGAAAATTGTTTACTAAAATTTGAAACACCGTAAATTTTTTATTTTAAAAAAAAAAACCTAAAGTCCTTTTGTTTGGAGTTGATAGCACACAATATGGGTTATAAACATTAAAATGTCATAAACCATAAGCGTTCGACATTTCTTTACCAATTATTTGCATTTTTAGTTTTAATCACCTTTATTTTCTATCTCTATACAACAGTGCGACCTTCTTCTAAAAAATATTTTATTGCATGCCTCCTAAACTTTACAATAAACTATATAAATCAACGCATTTCAAAGTTTATTTTAATGAGTAAATGATAAAACTAAGAATCTTATTTGGATGATAAAGGCCTAAGCGAGTATAATTAACAATTCTTAAGAACTAGAAATCTACAGTGTTATAAAGCTTAATTATAATAGGTACAATAAAATTATTTGGGACTTTAGTAGTTATTGAAATATAATTAACCAAAGTACTTATCAGTAGATAGGTGCCTAAGTAACTAAGTATGCAATAAAAACATTCCGCGTAAGTATGAAAATAAAGCAAATACTTTAATATGCTTAGTTCAGATCAGCACAGCGATGGCTTCAACTTTCAGTTTTGTCCCGGTCAAACTTCGAAGAGCCTGTAAATCTGCATTTTCTCTGCGAGAAAAACAATGATACTTAACGTCCACAATGCCCTAGTGTATCAACAGCCAACAAGCCAAGTCCGTGAAATTGTGGAAACCTGTGCCAACATGACGGGAGTTGGATCAGCAACTATTTATAGATTTCTAAAAGAAAGAAAACGCGGTCCTTGCAACCAACCTCAGAATCACAAAGGAAAGGAGCTCTTAGAGATCGATGAAGACTTTTAAAACGCAATAAGAAGAAAATTACACACATTTTTTTATTAAGAAAGAATTACCTACACTACATAAAGTTTAGTAAGAAATCAGAGAAGACCAGGATTTGCTAAATTTAAAATGGAAATTATGGAAAAATTCTTCAGAACCTGAATTTTCGTTGAATAGAAAATCTGTTTTCATGGATAAAACAGAAATAATTTGTTGGAGAAGAGAATATCTAGGAGCAGTCAGAAAATTTCGAGCCGAAGGAAGAAATACTTTTTATTTAGATGAGACTTAGGTTAATGAGGGATACCCAGTGAAAAAATTTTGGTTTGACAAAAACATTAAGAGGGCCAAACAAGTTTTTATGGAAGGTTGGTCAACTGGATTACAACCCCTTTCAGGAAAAGGTCGCAGGCTAATTATAGCACATATTGGTAGTGAAAACGGATTTCTCAACGGTGGCTTGTGGAACTCGAATCAAAGTCAACTAAAAATTACCATGAGGAGATGACGGCCGATGTTTTTGAGGAGTATTCCAACAAATGGTTGAATGTATACCAGCAGAATCAGTTATAGTATTAGACAATGCCCCATACCATTCTCGATTATTAGAACGACTCCCGACAAATTCATGGAAGAAAGCGGATATTCTTCAATAAAGATAGTATGTTAAAAGCGGAACTTTTCAAAATTGCGAAACAAAATAAGGCACAGTTCAAGAAATACGCAGCCGATGAGATGGCAAAGGAACGGAATATCACAGTGCTTAGATGACCTCCATATCATTGCGAATTGAATCCCATAGAGCTAATTTGGGCACAAATGAAAGGATTCGTTGCAAAGGAAAACACAACGTTCAAACTTCAAAACGTAAGACAATTATTACTCGCTAGAATAGAGATAATTAAAAAGGATAATTGGAAAAATGCCATTCGATATGTTATAGAAGAAGAAAATAAACTGTGGAATTATCAATTTAAGAGAAGTCGAGTCTTCAGATTTTGAAGATGATGATTGTTTTTGATTGTAATTAAAGTACTTATATATTGTGAATTGTGAATTTACACATACATAGATCTACATAAATAGATATATAGATCTATAGATTAAAAAATTTTTGGAAATAAATCTTATATTTTTATAACTTGATTTTTAAGATAATTTTATTTATTAAACAATAAAAGCAGGTTACGCTCGGGTGGCTATGCTACCGATGAACCCTCATTTACATTTTATGACTCTATTGTATAGCAGAGGTTTTCTGCCTAAAATAGGGTGAACACCTAAAAATAATTCAAAACAGGTAGGAAAATCCAGTAAAATGCATAAGAAATCTCTTTTTTTCTGGGCGTACTCCAACATGTATTTGCATCTACAACGAGAGAATTCCGCTATAAACTCTAAACAAATACACTTTTCTACATTATTTTACAAGATTAATTTTTATTTTTGCAGATTGGATATTTTTTCTGCAATTATCTTGCAGGCAAGGAGGCGCCATAGTTTTCATCAGGGTCCATTTAACCCGGCAAAAAATAATGTTAACACACACACACATATATTTAAAAAAAAAAATCTTATAATTTAAAGTACAATAAAAATATATAATCGCCATGATGGCGTATTATTCACTTAATAACCTTTAATTTTTTTTTTTTTAATATACATACTTTTTGTAACGCCCAAGTGTATGTAACCCTGTTATTTTGTAACCTCTTGTTGATGATTTCAGATAAGTAATTTCCTGATACTATCATTATATGAAATTAATATTTTCAAACATAACACAGAGTCGGAATTATTCTTGGGGGTCTAATATAGTATTTTAAATGTCAAGGATAACATCGCTTTTTTTATGTGTAATATTCTTATAAATATACTATGAGTTTTATAAGATGTTATATTCAAGCAAGTTTAAGAGTACCAGATCCATTTATACAAAACAATGTGTTACATAAAGAATAAATTTATTTTACAGGCTGGTACTATAAGTTTTGGAAGTAAAACGTACTTCATTGAACCTGTATATGAACACACTCCTAATGAGAAAGGTCATCATTTACATGTTGTGTACGATAAGCATCTCCAGAACAATCCCAATTTTTGTGGTGTAAAAACTGGTGGAAAATTTTGGGAAAATTCTGTTAAAGACAGATTAAGGTAAGGAAATAATTTTTTTTAACAGAATTTTTAGAACTACTTTTTTATACATTCGTTCGGAATATTATTACATTATGAACAAATTTCGATTCAGTGTATAATATTGTCTGTACTAGTGCAAAAATAGAATTTTCCATACAATTTTATTAAATCTCAGCATTTTTTTTACTATTTCGCCATTTCTCGATAGTGTAGGGCGTTTTTAACAATAAAATAATTTTAAAAAAGCATTTTCTGTGGCATGCAATTCTATTTATGCTATTTTCACTTCTGATTACAACCCCCAAAACTAACCCCTTAAGTCAAAATTTAACTTTCAAAACTACATGGCTCTGATGAGGCCAACATCATATTAGTGCCAAATTTTAATGTTCTATGTCAAATAGTTTCAGGAGAAAATCGGGTGTGACAGACAGATAGTCAGACATCGAAGTGATCTTATAAATACGGAACACTAAAAAGGGTGTGATCTTATAAGTACGGAACACTAAAAAGGTGTGATCTTATAAGTACGGAACACTAAAAAGGGTGTGATCTTATAAGTACGGAACACTGGAGTTGTTACACTTAAAAATGTTCGATTATATGATGTGTTCTTCTACATCAAAATAGATGTCCTCTAGCTTATACTGGCCCGAGTAGTGTCTTTGAATTATCAGAGGTAATTTACATGGGATAAACCTTCAATTAAACGGATTTATTGTTTTTTAGGAAAGATATTGCCAGAGATAAAATTTTATTTAAAAAATCATTAGGTACTTTTAACATTGTTCCACAATGGATACAAATGATGATTGTAGGTGATAAATTATTCATTCAAAAACACAAAGGAAAACGGGATATACTACAGTGGATTTTAACAATAATGAATATGGTACGTAAAATTATATGATACTTTTGATACAGGAATTTGACAGAAATGGGTTAGTTTTTGACAGAAAAATGAGTTTTTCAGCAGAATTAGCCTTTCTTGGTCAATCTTCTTCTTCTTTAAGTGCCTATCCTCTGTAGTTGTTAGCCATCAGGTTGGTCCATATTACTTTATTCACCGCTGATCTGAATAATGCCGCTAATGTCATTCCCGTCCAGATTCGTAAGTTTCTCAGCTGTGACATACATCGGCGCCCTACTGATCTTCGACCCTATTTTCCCTTGTTATATGAGTTGGAAGAGGTAGTATTTTTCTTTTGGCATGATGGGCCAAAAGTACTCCATTTTCTTGCGTTTACTAGTTGTTAGTTCTCTGATTACGCGTTGCAATACCGTTTCGTTTGTTACGCGATGAACCCATGAGATCCTGAGTATGTGACGGTAATACCAAGTCTCAAAATTATCAATGTGTTTGCAGGAGACATCAGTAAGAATCATCAGGAGAACTGAAACCTAATCTGGGTATGAGGGTCAGGTTTCATAGTATATTTCGGATCCTGTTAAATGCGCCCCTTGCTTTTTCGATTCGGCTTCTTATTTCTCGAGAATGATCCTATCCTTTATTCAGATTACAGCCCAAGTATGTAATGGTTTCGGCCGTTATGAGGGCTATATTGTTAACGGTGAACTGTGGGCTGTTGATGCTAGTTTTATTGATTATTATTAGAGAATACGTTCTACCGTATCTATTGCTCATAGTTACTACCCCGTCCATAAGTCTGAAGTAAAGTAAATCCCAAGGTATAAGATCCTGCTTTTTTTTTGCTTTTTCAATGGGGCACTAAACTACCCTATTACGGTTTTGTGCATAATTGCCAGGTATTACAATAAACGTATTTTTATTTTACCTGCTTTGTATACCGCCCTCACTTGCACCGGCAATAATATTGGATCTATTTTTACCTATATATTTACTACCTGGCAGCCCGGTTTGGATTCCTTTAAGTATTTGATAATACAGGCCTAATGATCACAGGTCCAAATTTAAATTCGAAAGATACTGTTTATTATTTTTATTTTTAGTTTTCCTTACAATTTACAACGTAACGGTTCTATTTTAATTATGTGGCGTCCGTTGGAAAATTGCAATAGTGGCTATCGCAAGAAAAAACATTTATCAAATAGTGAAAAATGTTTACGACAGTTTGGTAAAAAGAAATTTGAATGAACAAAGTGCTTTGCAAGAAACCAGTAAACTAACAAAAACCCCAATTTCTACGATTAAGGATATTGTAGGAAAACCATCACTCAGGAACATGAAAAAACGGAAAGATTTTCAAATGCATCATGTAGACGATTGTGAAAAAGACATCAGGAGAAAAATATATTCTATGTATGAAGAGCAGTTGGTGCCGACACTAGACAAAATAAAATTAAGGCTGGTGCGGGAAGGGACCAATATACATTGTGACCGAACAAGCCTTCACAGAATTCTCTTAAGAATGGGATTCGCGTTCCGAAAAATCAATAAAAGCCAAGTAGTGATGGAGTCACAAAGATTACGAATCTTGTGACATACTTATTTACAAGAAATTAAAAAGTATCGATCAGAGAATCGGCCAATAATTTACCTTGACGAAACATGGTTCGATACCCATGACACTGTGTAAAAAGGGTGTGTTGACAGCAGTACAAAATGTCAGAGTAACGCACCTTCAAATAAAGGTAAACGAATAACCATTTTGCATGCTGGATCTGAAAAGGGCTGGGTTTCAAATTGTCTACGGTTATCTGCAAAAAACATAAAAGATTCTAGTTTGGACTATCACGAAGACACGACCCCAGAACTTTTTGAAAACTGGTTTTAAAATTCCCTTTTGCCAAATGTTCCCGAACAGAGTGTTATAGTTATGGACAATGCAAGCTACTATAGTCACCTACCAAATAAGGTTCTTAATGCAGCCGACGCCAAATCGGAAATACAGGAATATATGTTAGAAAATGCCATTTATTTTGACTTTAGTTATAAAAAAGTGATTTTTTGAAAGTTTTGAAAGACTATAAATTGAAAAAGAAATATGTTTGTGATAGTATGGCTGAGAAAATGGGACACACTGTTTTGCGGCTTCCTTTCCTTTTTGTGTGTTTAATCCAATTGAACATATTTGGCATCAAGTTAAATCAAAAATAAGGGCATAAAATGTTTCTCCTACTTTAAGCGTGTCAGTGGTTGAATTAGTAAAAAACGTTACCTGGTGAAAGCTGGAAGAATTCCATTCAGCACGTTGTTAAAGTTGAAGATTCATATATTTATGTAAATTTGTTTTTACATGCATCTATAAATAAACATCTCCAAAAACACTTATAATTTTATTTATTTGCATTAATGCATAAAATTCTTAAGTCCATCTCTGCAACCTATCATAAACAAATTTTTTTATTGCCCACTTAAAACGGCAAAAATCAGGATCTTATAGTTTGGAACAGGCTATACCTTAGGAGTGTCGGCTATAAGGACAGTGTCGTCGACATATCTTACGTTATCTATTATTATCGTTTACTGACAGACCTTTCTCTGTGTTGTGCAGTGCCTTCTTAAATAGTCGTTTGGAGTACGCATAAACAGTAGAGGCGACAATATAAAAGACTTGCGAAACCCTTTCCTTACGCTAAACTCCTCCGATGTTTGGTCTTCGATACGAATCATGGCCTTTTATTGTACAGTCTGTCAAATAAGAACGTGACCGCTCGTATTCTTGAGAAAGTGTGTTTCAGGGATATTTTTTGCCATCAATGTATTCTTTGGTGTGTTAACAACGGCGTAATTACCTTAGTAAGTTGTCCAATCGTCTCCTGCATCAATAATCGCCTGGCGTATGGGCCATTCCACGTGAAGCGGACAACCAAAAAATGTGAGATGTTTAAATTCTTTCCAGTTGTGTTTAACTATATTTCTATTAGCCCTTATTACGAATTTAATTTAATTCCCTTATGCAAGGCCTATTTGCCGAGTTACGGACTTATGAAGATTTGGCCAAGTATCCAGGTATGCCCGATTTTACGACCTGCCACTCAGTTAAATAAACTTATGTAAAAGTAAGTTATCAATGATTTATTTAATACATAGAGTGCTATTTTCAGTCATGGCAGCGAATTCGAAATTTAATTTTTTTTCTTATAGAAAACCGAAATTTCACATTTTAATTTAAATTTTGATCAACTTCGACCACGTTAATTATTTATTTAAATATCTCAGAAAATTGCTTAAAATTTATAGATAATTCTTGCTAAGTTTCCTAATGGGATCTGCAGACGTTTAAAAGATTCTTGTGTATAAACAAAATGGTGGACAATTTGTGGAATTACGTTGCTAATAGTATCAATATACATACATACATATATATATATATATATATATATATATATATGTATATATATATATATATATATATATATATATATATATATATATATATATATATATATATATTTCTGTTATATTTTAACTAATTAATTGGAACTATGAGAAAACATGTTTAAATTAATATTTGGAACCTAACCAACAAGGATTAGTATTAAAAACAACTACGGAATATTTTATTTAAAAACGACATCATTGTTTTTAAAAATGTAAACAAAATTAATGTCAAAAAAACCGCCGTTGGTCTTGATAATCTCCTGTAACCTTTTTGGCATGCTTGCAACCAGCTTTCTAGAAACTTCTACTGGCATATTTTCCCACTCGTTTAATATGTTTCTGTTTGAAACATTATGTTTGCTAACGCGCCGTTTAAGTGTTTTCCATAAATGCTCGATGGGGTTAACATCGGGTGATTGCGGAGGCGTATCAAGCTGCTGTCGCACATTATGGATCATCCATTCTCGCACCAAGTTTGCTGTTTATTTCGGATCATTGTCCTGTTGGAGAATGTATCTTTTTTCGAGTGCTGGACACTTTCTTTTAAATTTTCTCTGAAAATGTTTAGATAAACATGTTGAACCATGGGACCATTAATAAAATTTAAATTTCCAACCCCTCTAGCGGACATGCATCCCCAAAGCAGAACACTGCCACCCCCTTGTCTCACCGTAGTACAAATGTTTTTAATATCGAATGCGGTATTCTTCTTTCTCCAAACTTTAGTTCTGCTATCAGACTCAAAAATATTAATTTTAGTTTTATCACTAGAGATTATGGATTCACAAAATTCAGGATGTTTAGTAACGTATTCCCTAGCAAAAGCCAACCGCTTTTTGCGATTAGCTTCCGAAGTTAACGGCTTCTTCCTGGCTGCACACCCCTTATAGCCTGACCTGTGTAAATAATCTCATACTGTTTGTGAACCAACATTTTTCAAAAATAGTTCCCGTACTTCTTCTTTTAATTTTGTTGCACTTTTCTTGGGATCTATAATTATTTGTCTAACAATACTGGCCTCTTCATGTGGAGTCAGTTTCTTGGGACGACCGCAGCGTGGTCAAATTTTGTAGGAACCCGTTGATTTATACTGGTTTACAATGTACTGAACAGTAGCATGCGACTTTTTAACAATTTTTCCTATATTTTTGTACGATTTTCCATCTTTCTACAAATCAATTATGATCTTTCGAACTTGAAATGGAATTTCTCAGTTTCTTCGCTCATTTTTAATACTACTTTAAAAACCCGCTGCAAAATTACTAGCAACAAGTGACAGATGATAAAGTATGACCGAAAGTTATTCATTTGTTTTTAGTTTAGCAAGCAATAGATAGCTTGATAAAATGCGGCTGATTATAATATGTTTTTTTCAATGCAGTTCTTGAGTGTATGGAGACATTTTTGACATTAATTTTGTTTACATTTTTATAACAACGATGTAACTTCTAAATAAAATGTTCCGTAGTTGTTTTTAATACTAATCTTCGTTGGTTAAGTTTCAATTATTAATTTAAACATGTTTTCTCATAGTTCCAATTTATTAGTTAAAAATAACAGAAACATGGTATAGAAAGTAGGTGGTGTATGGAGACTTTTTGGACTGACTGTATATTTTTTTTTATATATATATATATATATATATATATATATATATATATATATATATATATATATATATATATATATATGTATATATATATATATATATATATATATATATATATGTATTCTTCTCTTCTTTTCCTTGTCCTTCAAGATTTGTTTCGCCCATCTCGGTTTCCCTCCTATCCTTTTATCTCTTGGGCGGACGTTCCGCGATCGCCTCGAGTCCGGTTTCCCGTTTCATGCAACCTTTGCCAATCTTTCGTCACCCATCCTGGACACGTGTTCATTCGATCCTCTTCTGTATATATTTATTTGTTACGATATGGGCTTTCGCACTTAAGGAAAAAATACCATTTCACAACTCTGTAAACAACAGAATGCGAGGAAGAGATTTGCAGCACGCCAAGATTGTGGCGAGATTAACCATACCAATCAAAACAGACAATTAATCCCACCAAATTGTCGTTGCTATAGATATCTTCCCTGTGCTCTTTTGTTTATAGTGTTGTAAAATGGTGTTTTTTTCTTAATTACAGATGTAAAGTGTGAGTCAACGGTAGAGTAAAGTTTATTATATCATTTATTTCGGGAATGACGAAAAAATATTAAATACAATAGTTTTAGGGAATGTTAAGGTGCACAGGCTGCTGACCTGGGGATTATCTTCAACATGTATCTTTTTTTTCATCTCTATGGAACACTCGTACCAATTATGAGTATTCCACCTTCAGAAACAATGGCGCAACTGGCAATTTTTTAGAAAATTTTTAAAAAAATTGAAATATTAGAAAAACTACTAGGTTTAAGTATATAACATTTTTAAAAAGAGTTATAAAATTTTACGCAGAATTCAAAAATAAATTAGAAAAAAGGATGTTCCATTTCAAAAAAATATATGTTATATCGGCCACATTTTCTTGATGTACCCTGTATACAGTAGGGTGACCGCAAAAAATCGATGTCGGAATTTTGTTCGTCTGGACCCCACAAAACGATTCCCCTTTCTAGATATTGAGATAGCCGAAATTTGAGCTCGATTAAACGACGTTAACCCGTGCCGCTCGTCGCTCAAAGTTTGAAAAAATCCAAATTTTTGGCCAAAAAGATGACATATGGAGCCATAACTCCAGAACGGTAAATAATAGAAACATGCTTAATATCTCAAAAGAAAGCTAATGTTGTCCTTCAAAATTTATATTCTATACATAATTGTTGTTATTTTAAGTCAAACCGAGTTACAACAGCCTTTAGCCCCAAAAACGTGACCTGGTACCAGTAGGAACCAGTTTGGCAGTATTCTAAGAATTTTACGGGTTTTTACATAATGTGTCTCGGAATTAACATTTTTTTGTTAAAAAGTACTTTGGAACTCAATTTTCAAACAAAAAGAGCCTTTTGTTCAAATTTAATCTTTTATTATATGGGGATTACCTGACTAGTTTACCAAAGAAAGACCCGTTTGACAGGTAAAAAGGAGGGTGAATCTAATTTCTATTTTAGGGGTGGTGATTTTACTTCAGCGTACAACCGACCTTTTATTTATTCAGTTTAGTTTCTAAAGTGCCTTTGAGCTGGTTAGATCGAACAATTATCTAGTGAAGATATTTTAACGTTTTTTTTTTAATTTTCCAAGTGTGTGTGTTATTGTTTTTATAACTATTATAGTATTATTTTAAAAGACATTTGAAAACATTTTATTGAAATTAAAGTTTGCAATATATTTTGTTTCATTTTCCAAGTTAACTGTTATTTACCTATTGGCCTCTGAAATGGCATCCACATCAGGTGTATAAAGCCGGACCAAGGATAAAATATTTCTTGTGGGCTATCCCATTCACCAGATCACCGGTTGTAAACTACCCTCAAATCGTTAAGTTTTGTGTGCTTTATTTTATAATTTACTGTAAGAGAATCAGCAAAACTTACAATACGAGAAGTGTTCATTTTTTGGGAGAAAGCTAGAATCCCGACTAAACATGAGCAAGATGCAATTACTAAGCTGGAAAAACTTCACGCCGAGTGGAGAACTCTTCAAAAAGACCGGAAGAAAACATCGAAAACGGCCAAGAACAAATTTAAACAGTTTGTTGAAAAGTTGGATGATCTCTTTGATATTGCTCAACAAGATGCCTTGGCTCTGATAAAATCGGAAGAAGATAAGGCGTTTCTCGTGAAACAGAGGCAGAAGGGCCGCCCAGGTTCCATGACTGGAGTGGATCTCAAGTTGTCTCGAGCTGAAGAAATCAAGGTGCAAAAGGAACTTACAAGCATCTACCAGGAACTTGAGAGCTTGGAGGAAATGGACATCCCTGAAGAAGCTGCAGAAGATCCAGGACCATCTGAGAGCAAGAGGATGAAAGTTTCATTTGCAAGGGGCGTTAAAGAGATTTTAAACATGAAATTGTCCATTTTATTAGATCGATGTAAGGTATCCGACAGAAATGCCACGAGAATTTTAATAGCTACTCTAGAAGCACTAAACCTTGACCCTCTTGAGTACAAAGTCTCGAAAACTTTATTACATGATAGACGGCAAATGTTCAGAGAACAATATAATAAAAAAATTTTTGATAAAGTAAACATTCCTGAAAAAGAGCCCGTGGTTATCCATTGGGACGGTAAACTTATACCGGGTGTTTCAAAAAATGAACAATGTGAGCGAATAGCTATAGCTATTTCATATGGCGAAAAGGAACAGCTGCTGGGAGTTCCTGTAACAGCAAACAGCTCTGGAGAGGAGCAAGCCGTAGTCGTATATGAATGCCTACATGAATGGGGTCTTCTCAACACCGTCAAGGCGATGTGCTTCGACACTACAGCATCCAACACGGGAAGACTCAAAGGAGCATGCGTCATATTGGAGCAAATGTTAGGAAGAGAATTGTTATACCTAGCTTGCCGTCACCATATCTTGGAAATTCTGTTAAGAGACGTATTCGACACAAAAATGGGATCAACCACTGGACCTCATCCAGACATTTTCAAGAGATTCCTCACTGCGTGGCCCAAGATAGACAAAGGAAAATACGACACAGGTATCAGTGACAATCTAATACAAAAGCAGCTAACTCCAGAAGTAATTGCAAATGTTACTGCTGAATTCGAGACCAAATTAACTGAGAGCCACCCCAGAGATGACTACAAGGAGCTATTGCAGTTGGTTCTCGTATTTGTTGGATCACTAGACGGCAATGTTGTGGGTTTTAGAACTCCAGGAGCCATTCATCACGCTAGGTGGATGGCAAAGGCTATTTACTGCTTAAAAATGTTCATTTTTCGTCGTGAATTTAAGATGTCTAAAGAAGAAGAAAGTTCTGTGCGTGCCATTTCTGTTTTCCTAGTTAAAATTTATTGTAAAGCTTGGTTCAATGCTCCAAAAGCTCATCTTGCACCAAAGCAAGATTTAGGTATTTTGCATAGTCTGTTAGAACTATATAAGAATGTGACAACGACATTGCAGAAATAGCCCTGACCAAATTTTCGAACCATTTGTGGTATTTGAATGCAAAGTTGGTGGGATTATCGTTTTTTGATCCCACCATTACAGACGATGAAAAGTTGTTAATGGCTAATAAATTGCTCAGTAGCACAGATGAACGATCACAGCACGCTAGGGTTGTAAATCCAAAAGTTAGGAAAGAAAACTTAAAAGAGGTAGTTGATGGAGGATTGGTAAATTTACTTACCAAAGAAACGTTTACATTCTTTGACCAATTTAATATAAAAACAGATTTCCTAAGACAACATCCAAACACCTGGCCTCAAAATAATGACTTCCAAGAAGGATTGAAAATTGTCAAAACATTAAAAGTAGTTAATGATATGGCTGAGCGTGGTGTTAAATTAATAACCGACTTTAACGACCTTCTGACAAAAGATGAAGACCAAAAGCAATATGTCCTGCAAGTTGTAAGTAAATGCCGAGCATTATATCCTGACGTTTCAAAAACTACTTTAACAAAAGCTCTAGAATAGATTAGATAACTATGTAAAATTATCAACTCATGTAGGTACTACGTCTGTATCTTTTCTGTGCCTGTTTTGTATGTATTATATACCTAATTTTTATATTTTAAAATAAAAAATGTCGTTAGACTTATCAGTATTACTTGTTTTTTTATTATATTTCTACTTTAAACTCAAAAATATACCAAAAAAAAAGCAAAATTTATCACTTAATAACAAAATATACGAAGTATGCTCCTAGTGGTAACCAGGTCACGTTTTTGGGGCGAAAGGCTGTTGTAACTCGGTTTGACTTAAAATAACAACAATTATGTATAGAATATAAATTTTGAAGAACAACATTAGCTTTCTTTTGAGATATTAAGTGTGTTTTTATTATTTACCGTTCTGGAGTTATGGCTCCATATGTCAGCTTTTTGGCCAAAAATTTGGATTTTTTTCAAACTTTGAACGACGAGCGGCACGGGTTAACGTCGTTTAAAATCGAGCTCAAATTTCGGCTATCTCAATATCTGGAAAGGGGAATCGTTTTGTGGGGTCCAGACGAACAAGATTCCGACATTTTTTTCCCCCTCTATGAGATCCGGTCACTCTAGTATACAGGGTACTTCAAGAAAATGTGGTCGATATAACATATTGTTTTTTTTTTAAATGGAACATCCTATTTTCTAATTTATTTTTAAATTCTACCTAAAATTTTATAACTTTTTTTAATAATATTACATACCTAAAGCTAGTAGTTTTTCTAATATTTCAATTAAACAAAAAATTCTAGTTTTCAGTTTTGTAAAAAATTGCCAGTTGCGCCATTGTTTCTGAAGGTGGAATATTCATAATTGGTACGAGCGTTCTATAGAGATGGAAAAAAGATATACATATGTAAAAAAATTATTTATAATAGTTTTCTATTTATTTTGAATTTTTCAATTTTTACCCTTGTTTTAAATACACTTACGCTATTGTGAAAACATAAACAAGTAGTTAATAATAATTTTAATATAGTTTAACTTATCTAATGATTAATTATTATGACGTAATAAATGTTCAAAAATATGCCCGTCTACTACTATGTTTAGTTGTTTTGCTATATTTTCCTTCACTTTCCTTGGCATAAAGGGCGTTATTGTCCTGCACGCATCCCGTATCCTATTTTCCATATCTACTGGTGTTGTAGGGGGGATTCACATAAACACGATTTTTAATGTAGCCCCACAAAAAAAAGTCTAAAGGTGTTAAGTCACATGATCGAGGGGGCCACTGAATTAATCCATCCCTACCGATCCATTTTTGTGGGTAACGAACGTTTAAAAATTTCCGAACCAGGAAGGTGGTAATGAGCTATTACTACTATTAGGTTTAGGTATATAACATTATTAATAAAAAAGTTAAAAAATTTTACGCAGAATTTAAAAATAAATTAGAAAATAGGATGTTCCATTTTTTAAAGTACCCTGTATACTCAAAAATAATTTTAAACTGTGCTCCTTAACATTCCCTAAAACTATTATATTTAACATTTTTTCGTCATTCTCGAAACAAATGAGATATTGAACTTTACTCTATCGTTGACTCACCCTGTACAGTCCCTTAATCTCTAAAATATAACTGTAAAATAAAATATGAAAAAAATTACACATTATATAGGTTAATTGTTAAGTATTTCTTTATGCTGAATATGACTAAGTCTAGATTATAAATATTTTGGCAACATATTTCAAATGTTATTTCTCTGCAGGTCTTACGTACTATGTTGAAACGAATGAGATGTTTCCTGAATTTTGCTTAAAATACCTTTTTATTTTTGAATTTTCTCAATAAACACCGATTGATCTGAAAAACTACAAGGGTAGTATTTTATCCAAAAGCGTTAACTCTCTATTTTGGCCGCCCAAAAACGTATCATAATTTCCAGGATTAGTGAGGTGCAATTTATAAATGGTTACTAATAGCTCTAATCTATTGATAAATCTGTGTACTAATTTGATCCGTATTTGCAGGTAAAAAATTTGTATGAAGATGAAACTATGACTAGCTACGTAACACCTGTTATTGTCAGAATAATATTACTGGAAAAAGAGGAGGAGGAAATTGATTTAAATATAACTTCAGATATCGATGAAAGCCTACAAAATTTTTGTGCGTGGTCACTTAAAATGCAGACTCCCAATGGAACCGTACATCATTTTGACACTTCACTTCTTTTATCAAAGTAAGTTGTGCTTTAGACATATGAATGTTTTCGTGCAAATATTTTAAAGCAATTAAATGCACCTAAATACACTCCTTCCCGGTTTAGACCTCTGGATCACAAAAACATGGTTTCACGTTAGATCTATCTGTCTTCTGTCTGTGGGCATGACAACTTTCGAACGAATGAACGTACAGACATAGAATTTGACGTGGAGAAGACATCTCTTGTTTTTGAGCGATGTTACTTCAGGGGAAGAGGGTGACAGGGGGCCGATAAATAATGTTATGATAATTCTTTTTTTCAAACAAATTTTATGCAGAGTAATTATAGATGGGAATTAAAGAGTAGTGCAGGAGGTTAAGGGGATTGTTATATATATATATATATATATATATATATATA
The DNA here is from genome assembly GCA_019049505.1 of Pachyrhynchus sulphureomaculatus. NCBI lineage: Eukaryota > Metazoa > Arthropoda > Insecta > Coleoptera > Curculionidae > Pachyrhynchus > Pachyrhynchus sulphureomaculatus. Next base: position 65,307,985 of record CM032456.1, read on the forward strand.
TATATATATATATATATATATATATATCTATATATATATATATATATATATATATATATATATATATATATATATATAGATATAGATATATATATATATATATATATATATATATATATATATATATATATATATATATATATATATATTTTATATATGTATATGTATATATATATATATATATATATATATATATATATATATATATATATATATATATATATATATATATGTATATGTATATATATATATATATATATATATATATATATATATATATATATATATATATATATATATGGATTGAACTGCGGATTTCAGACAACAAATGGTGCACCAATGGAGTTTGTGCTATAAAGATTTGACACTGCGCCATTTTGTTGTGCCATCAACAAGTCTCAGAAGCGCACGAGTGATAAATTGGAAAAGTGTGTGCATAGTGTTGTGTTCAATATGTCGAAATTTATACCGAACAAAGAGCATTCGCGGATAGCATTAATTTTTTGTTTTCATTTGAAGAAAACTGCTGTTGAATCATACCGATTACTTCGAGAAGCTTATGGTGAACATGCTCCATCGCAAGATACGTGTAAACGATGGTTTCGGCGTTTCAAAAGTGAAGACCGATGTTGCAGACAAGGAACGTGGAAAACCGCCAAAAAATATGAAGATGTGGAATTGCAAGCATTGTTAGACGAAGATGATTCGCAAACACAAAAACAACTCGCCGAGCAATTGGGCGTTAGTCCACAAGCTGTTTCCAATCGGTACCACATGAGTTGAACGATAGGCAAATGGAAAAGCGCAAAAACACTTGACATTTTGCTCGCTCGGTACAAAAGGAAGACATTTTTGCATCGTATAGTTACAGGGGATGAAAAGTGGATTTATTTTGATAATCTCAAGCGCAAAAATCATGGGTAGACCCAGACCACATCGACCGCAAGACCGAATCGCTTTGGCAGAAAGACGATGCTCTGTGTTTGGTGGGATCAGAGGGGCGTGGTCTATTATGAGCTGTTAAAACGTGGGGAAACGATTAATACTAAACGTTACCAAACAACAATTAACCGATTTGAACCGTTCGTTGCTTGAAAAAAACCAGAATACCGAAAGAGGCAACACCAAGTCATTTTTCTTCATGACAATGCTCCATCACATACGGCAAAACTAGTTCGCGACACGTTGGAAGCACTCAGCTGGGAAGTTCTACCCGATGCGGCTTACTTACCAGACTTGGCTCCTTCCGATTACTACTTGTTTGCATCGATGGGTCACGCACTTGCTGAGCAGCGCTTTGGTTCGTACGAAGATGTGAAAAAATGGTTCGATGAATGGTTCGCAGCAAAAGAGGAAGATTTTTACTGGCGTGGTGTTCACAAATTGTCTGAAAGATGGGAAGAATGTATAACAAGCGATGGAGCATACTTTGAATAAAGCACTTTTTATCATTCTTTCGAATTTAACATGTTTTTTTAGAAAAAAAAATCCGTATTTCATATTTGCACACCTGGTAGTTTATCACTTAGAACAAAGTAGTATAATAGGAAAATCCTCCTTTCTGAAGTCGTAAAGAAAAGAAAGAATAGAGACAAGTAATAGTCCGTCAGTTAAACTCTTTCAAAGAAAATAAACCTGAAAAAGCTGTTAGAAGGTTCAAAGTACCTACACACAGAAAGCTGCTGATGTTATGGCAAAAATAATTAGGATATGAGGTGACATATCCTTAAGTGAAGAAAAAAACAACTTATTGTTAAAAAATTTTCACTTTACTGTACATCAGGTGTAATCTGTATATCAGTAAAAAAATTTGTAGTTTTTGAAGTTGAGAGATTTTAAATCATAATAAATAATAACCATTGTACGTTTCTTCATTGTTTTACATCCTAGTAATACACAAAAATTCAGAATTATCTGAACAATCTGCTGCGGAATCAGGAAGCCTGAGTTTGAGGTTGTTCATGTGAATTAAAATATCGTATAATACCTCAACTACGTCTCAACTGGTTTCGTAAGCAGAGTTCACTTAAAATAAGTCGTAATCTTTGCGATACTGCAACGTGTGTGGTTTCGATGTGACAACTGATATTTTTAGTGTTCCACTTATAAGATCACTTCGGAGTCTGTCGGTCACACCCGATCTTCTTCGAAACTATTTGACATACAAAGTTGAAATTTGGTACTAATATTGATGGCCCCATCAGAGCCGTCTAGTTTTGAGAGTTAAATTTTGACTTAAGGGGGGTAAAATCGGAATTGAATTTTTTTTTTATGGATCTAGCACACGTGCTACAGGGAAGTTCCTAAAGTGCTCCAGGAGCGGCATGTGTGCGGAAAAAGCGATTCACGTTGTTCTTAAATCGCTGTAAATTGTACTCGGTGGGAAACACAGCCCTGGGCAAATTATTCCAAAGGGATGATGTTCTCCATATAAAAGACTTTTTGAAAAACGTTGTACGCAGAGTAACAAGCTGAACCTCATACGGATGCGAAACATTAACGCGACGTGTATTTCTAATATGCACCGCTCTGGGAGGAATTAAGCGAGCTACATCTTTCAAAAAAAAAAAAATTGATTAACAGATCATCGAGTGGGGTGTCAAATAATGCACACTTTTCTTTGTATTATTTTTAAAAAAAATCGCTGCCCACCCTTATCTCGAAGAGTACTAATCATTTGCAATAAATACATTTAATGTTCTACCTTTTCCATATATACCAAAGTTCTGTTCCTAAGAGGCTCCTATTTTCTACATTAAAGAGACTAGAGACATTAACTTTTTAAAAAACGTCAAGGCTTTGCATTGGCACAAGGTTATGGAATATTCTGTAGGCAATAATAGAGGGTTAGATCGTTAGGCGCTTAATTTACGACAGTGTCATAAAGCTATATTTTTATATTTTTAATAGAATATAAATCTTTTTTGTCCATTTGTCGGCTCCTATTATTTTCCTTTTATGCGGATATAATTATAAGATTTTTGTAATTCTTACTTGTGACGTACAGTCACGCCATCCGAGAAGTAAATTATGTTATAATATTGTCTACTAAGCTTACGTACAGTCTGTCAAGTAAGAACGTGACCGCTCATATTCTTGAAAAAATGTTTTTCGAGTACATTTTTTGTTGTCCAATCGCCTCCTGCATCAATAATCGCCTGGCATCTTTGAGGCATGTTCTCTACGAGATTTTCTGTATATTCTGCAAATTTTTCGAATCTCCTGAGACAACTGAGTCAAAGTCCTCAGAGTCTTTCCTCTAAGCTTTCTCTTTGCAAGGACCAAACGTTTTCAATAGGGTTGGCGTCCGGCAATTGTGAGGGCCATTCTAGTATCTTATCGTGGGCCCAAGCGAGTCGCTTCGCGACGTGATTTTCGCCCAACGAAGGTTTCTTCAACGTGCTTCGGAATTTGACATCATAAGCACGAACATGTTATCGAATGGTCTCATGGGACACATTCAAACCCGATTTTCTTAATTTTGCTACTCCTTGGCACAGTGTCAATTTCGAGTCCCGTGGAAACAAAGACACGATTCGTTTTCCGACTTTCGAAGTAACTTTACCTACCAAGCGATGTTTTGGCAAGTCGTCGACATTTTTCGCCTCGTTAAAATGATTTGCCCACTTTTTCACACAACCACACTGACTTTTTAATATATTTAACGGCCGGGAAACAAAGAAAGACTGCTCCGAACCGACGCGCAAACAAGTGACTCATTTTGGATTTTAGATGATTTCGACGAAAGTTCGGAATCGACTGAGACTTTTACTAAAATGCGTCCCTCTATCGATTTTTTGTTGAATCGCTAGAATCGCATCTACCAAAAATGAATTATCGCGGACACGTTCTTATGTGACAGACTCTATATTGTAGTAACATTAGCAAATGCCAGGGTTTTTATCCTGAACTAACCTATCTAATTATTTTTTTTTTTAAATACTGATACTTTCTATTTTTGCGATTTGTTCCTGAATAGAATTAAAAAAGAACAGATTGTAGTTTGTAATTAGTTATTAATAAATTTAATTATAATATGATTTTAATAAATCTCTATACTGTCGATTATCCTACAAATATGTAATGCTTTTTACAAAAAATAACCATACAAAATTATATGTATGTTAACATGCCTATAATCTATGGCAAAAGCTCCTAAATTTATGAGTATTTTTATTTTATAGCTGGGATTTCTGTCATGCCGACGGTGATTGTGGCGTACAAGGAATCGGTATGATGGGAAATGCATGTGGACCAACACCATGTCAGTTAAATGAAGATAAGGGCTTCATGACTGGTATAACAGTGACACACGAACAGGGACATTTGTTAGTAAATATTTCTGTTAAAAAGTTACTCCTTTATTTAATATTGGTTTAACGAAAAAGTATTCAGTCTTTTTCTCGTCAGATAACTTCAGCCTGACATATCTCAGGGCGTATAAGTCGCATCGGGTCACACTTACCGTCAGTTAAAAGCTGATATTTGACAGTGATAGCCATGAAAAAACTGTTGGGACAGACTTAATTGGGAACGCCTTAAAGATGAGTGAAATATCTGTAAAAGTTTGCAATATTTGACAATTTTTTTCAAGAAAGGCACAAATTCTGCGCAGACTTATGAAGAAATTTATGCTGCTTATGATCAAGATACGTTACCAAACGCAACAGCCAAAAGTTGGTTTAGTCGCTTTTGATGTCAAAGCTGTGGTCAAAGCACTGGTTGACCAATGACAGAAAAAGTCGATAGAATTTTAGCAAAAATTGGTCAAGACTGGCATATAAGTAGTCATGACATCACCAAGGAACTAAAAATCTATTGCCAAACACTTTCAAAATATTTAAAGAAAGCTGGCTATAAAAAGAAGTTTGATGTTGGGGTGCCACATGATTTGGCGCTACAACATTTACTCGATCGAATTTTCATGTACGAATCTCTACAGAAATGTAACAAAATCGAACTATTTCTATGGCGGTTGATCACTGGCTATAAAAAATGGATCACGTATGATAATAATCGTGGTCGAAAAAGGATACAGCTCCGCAAATGATGGTAAAGCCCAGATTGACGCCAAAAAAGGTGCTGCTGTGTTTGATGGGATTAAATACGAGTAGAAATCGTGCATCATGAGCTGCGGCAGCCTGGCCAAACGATTCGTTCTGTATTCTACTGTCAGCAATTGACAAGACTTAAGCAAGCGATTAAAAAAAATCAGCCGGAACTAGTCGACAGAAAGATTGCCGTCTTCCACCATGACAACATCAGATTATTCCCATCTGTGATGACTCGGCAAAAATTGAGAGAGCTTGGCTGAAAATGTTTAATGAATCCACCGTATAGTTCGTACCTTGCACCGTCCGATATCATTTGTTTTGGATACTGCAGAGTTCCCTGAATGGTGTTAAGTTAGTTTCCAAAAAGGCCTGTTAAAACCACTTGTCACAATTATTTGCCTAGAAACCACAGAGGCGGCCATAGTGTAGTGGTTAACGTGTCTGCTTTCTACGCCAGCGAGTCGAGTTCGTATCATGGCTTGAGAAATAATAATAAAAAGAGATAAATAAGTAATAAAATAAAATAAATATTTACAACTTGACGGTCGCCTCTCTCGAAAAGGCAATGGCAAACCAATCGTAGTATCATACCTACCTCCTAAGTTTAATTTTAGTATGACTTATCTATGTAACTCAGTTTAGTACATAAGCTATCGAGTGTATTCTTTCTTCGTTTATATTTAATGTCATTTGTAATATTCTGTCACTTATATACGTTTTCTCCTCCATGCTCTGTTTAAATTTTTGTGTATTAGTAGCCCTACCTCCGAGTGAGCTCTTTTGTTTTGTGGTACTCCACTATATACGAGGCATGTTTTTTAAGTAAGTACCGTTTTGGAATTAAAAAAAAACGTGCAAAGATATCGCTATAATTTTATTTTTACATGAAAGCCTGTGCCTTAATCTACTTTTCTACATAATTTCCGTGAATATTGAGGCACTTGTCATAACGTGGCACCAGTTTTTGAATACCCCTCCTCATAAAATTCTGCCGCCTGACTTGTTAACCACTGTAACACAAATGTTTTGACTTCGCGAGAATATTGAGGAAAGCAGTCGCACAATGATGAAATTGTAAAGCGTCTGTTTTCTCTCACCTTTTCGTCCACTTTCTGCACCAAATCTTCATTAACGACCGAAGGACGCCCACTCCGTTCTTCATCATGCACATTTGTGCGGCCATCTTTAAATGCTCTCACCCATTTGCTTACCATTCCATCCCTCATAATGTTTTGTCCGTAAACTTCACAGATCTCACGATGAATATCGATCGGTTTTACGCCTTTAGCACTAAGAAATCGTATAACAGCCCGTACTTCACAATCGGCGGGACTCACGATTGTCGGAGGCATCTTAAACACTCAGTAAACAACGTATACAATGAAGAATCAGACTGTAATGGCGTCAGTGCGTAGACATGAGATGTAGGTTACCAGCGCGCATGCGCGGAACGCCGACCGTATCGCTGCGGCGGCGGAATCGCAAAACGGTACTTACTTAAAAAACATGCCTCGTATGAATATACGAGTATAATCATCGATTTCCATTTTCCTTTTCCCTTTCTTTTCGTTTCACTTAGTGCACATATGTCAACTTTCTGGACCTTCAGTTCTTCTATCGTTTCGCAGTCCTTTGATGACCAGGACATAATGTTCCACGCACCAATTCTAATAATGTTCTTTTTCCAATTCGCGTTCCTTTTTCTCGCAGAGGTTGTCATATTTGGGGTCCGTCCTTGTTCCGAAGCTAGTCAGGGTCTATGAGCGGATTATTGTTTTTCCCCCAGATAGATTGCTAGCCTGACCTGGGAACCCTTCTCCTTTATCCGAGCTTGGGACGGCAGCATGGCTGCTGAGCTACTCAATCCACTCATACCGGCGGAGTTAATTGTTTTTGTAACAACAATAAATCTAGTTTTTTTAGGATAGGTATGGATCATGATGGTGAATACCCCTATTGTCCACCAAACGATACCATTGATGGTTCATGGTATGTAATGTCACCTAGTTGTGAATCCCTTTCAGTAAAATGGTCCCCTTGTAGTGTGGCAACAATGAGGGAAATGGCGCGGTAAGACATAATAATTTTTAATTTAGTACTGACATGGACGAGTTTATATCTTGTTTTTACATAATTCTGGTAAATTTTTACGAAATGGCGGCAAATTTTGTTAAGCGCCATAACTGTTGGGAAGCGTGATCCTTGTAACGATTATATTTAAAGTTTCAAACAGATGCAATACAGAGACGCTTGTTAGTAGTTGCCGTAAGTCATTGGTATTACATGTTTCGTAGAAATATATAAAGCTGACTATTGTGCAGTGATAAAGCATTTTTATTAAAAAAAGTAGAGTGCGGCCCAGATAGAAACTGAACTGAGGGAAGTTTATATGGGACCTGCATCAGCACTTAAGGTTATTTATTACTGAATAAATGATTGAGGTTTCTTCTGAAAAAATGGTCGATAAAATTCATGGTATCGTGACAAAAGATCGTCGCCTTAAATTTCGTAAGATTGCTGAGATGGTAGGTATCTCATATGAACGGCTACATAATATCCTGCAAGAAGTTCTAAAAGTGAAAAACCTATATGATGTGTGTGTGCTGCATTTGTTATCTCTAAACCAAAAAAGCATGAGGAGAGACATTTCAAAAACATGCTTGGAAAAGTTGCAGCCTAATCCGAAGGACTTCAAACGTCGTCTTGTAACTGTAGACCATAGGTTCACAACGGGGGCGGTATTGCCGCTCATTCCCCATTGGAGCCTTCCATGGGGACGGTAGCGGATCCAGAAATGGGGGGGGGAGTACAAGTATGAAATGTTGATTTTTTTTTTCTAAAAAAACATGTTAAATTCGGAAGAATGATAAAAAGTGCTTTATTTAAAGTATGCTCCATCGCTTGTTATACATTTTTCCCCATATTTCGGGCAATTTGTGAATACCGCGCCAGTAAAAATCTTCCCCTTTTGCTGCGAACCATTCATCGAACCATTTTTTCACATCTTCGTACGAACCAAAGCGCTGCTCACCAAGTGCGTGACCCATCGATACAAACAAGTAGTAATCGGAAGGAGCCAAGTCTGGTGAGTAAGTCGCATGGGGTAGAACTTCCCAGCTGAGTGCTTCCAACGTGTCGTGAACTGATTTTGCCGTATGTGATGGAGCATTGTCATGAAGAAAAGTGACTTTGTGTTGCCTCTTTCGGTATTCTGGCCTTTTTTCAAGCAGCGAACGGTTCAAATCGGCCAATTGTTTTAACAGCTCATAATAGACCACACCCCTCTGGTCCCACCAAACACAGAGCATCGTCTTTCTACCAAAGCGATTCGGTCTCGCGGTCGATGTGGATGGTGCGCCTGGGTCTACCCTGGATTTTTTGCGCTTGGTATTCTCAAAATAAATCCACTTTTCATCCCCTATAACTATACGATGCAAAAACGACTTGCTTTTGTACCGAGCGAGAAAATTGTCACACGTGTTTTTGGGTTTTTTCCATTTGCCTGTCGTTCAACTCATATGGTACCCATCTACCGGTCTTCTGAATCTTTCCCATCTCTCGTAGCCGATTGGAAACACTTGACTAACGCCCAATTGCTCGGCGAGTTGTTTTTTGTGTTTGCGAATCATCTTCGTCCAACAATCCTTGCAATTCCACATCTTCGTATTTTTTGACGGTTTTCCACGTTCTTTGTCTGCAACATCGAAGTCACCACTTTTGAAACGCCGAAACCATCGTTCACACCTATCTTGCGATGAAGTATGTTCACCATAAGCTTCTCGAAGTAATCGGTATGATTCAACAGCAGTTTTCTTGAAATGAAAACAAAAAATTAATGCTGTTCGCGAATGCTCTTTGTTCGGTAGAAATTTCGACATATTGAACACAACAACACAACACTATGCACACACTTTTCCAATTTATCACTCGTGCGCGTCTGACATTTGCTGATGACACAACAAAATGGCGCAGTGTCAAATCTTTATAGCACACACTGCATTGGTGCACCATCTGTTGTCTGAAATCCGCATTTCATACTTGTACACCTGGTAATATGTTATAATAAAATACTTTGGAAATATCTACTATTGTCATGAGTAAATATTTTAGCTACCTAAAATTTTTATCTTATTGTTATCGCGTAGATAAGCATTAAAAAATTTAAATTAGCATTAGGTATACGTACACTTAATTCAGTTTAGTATTGTCGGTGACAAGTCTTTACAAGTTGGTAAGCAAAGACGCGATTCACGCAATCAAGCATGTTTCGACAAAAATATGGAAGCTTATTATGACTTGTTTATAAAGCAACTGTACCGGCATCGTAAACAAGCAAAGGCACACAAGTTCATGCGTACACGAAATCAAATCTTTTTTTTTTTACAGGGAGGAATCCACCTTATGGATTCTGAAGCAGTTTGCGTCACCATAAGGGTGCCCCAAACTGCCTCAGATATGTGGGGCTCTCCAACCTGAAGGGTTGGCATAACCACTAAAACTCCTTGTGAGCTGGGAAAACCCTTTACTCCTTTTTACAATTCCTGATTTTTCGTAATGACTAGATTTATTGATGTGTTTTTTAACCCTAAGTTAATTTACAATAAGTAGATCTATCTTAACCTCACTTACTCTAGCTTAACCTAATTCCCAATTTGGAAGTGTTTGAGTTACATTATGTTTGTTGTATGCTATGTTACACTTCAATGAAGGAGTAGCTCAACTAAACTACGGCCTTATCCATTAACTAAGGGTAGTCAGTCCAGTCAGTATTTAGAGTCACATTATTTGTCTATTCTTAGTCTAAGTCATTTAGACAGGGCTATGAGACTTTTTAAAATGATCAAGGATCGTGTCCTTGAACATTTGGCCAATTTGCGCGAGTTGCGCAGGAGTCAAGAGAGCCTCAGACGAGGCTTGAACTGGATTAGACTGTTTTTTGGGGGCAAGACGAGAATTGTCTTGGGTACCCCAACCTCTGAATTTGGAATTTTTAACTTTGACTTGGGAAGGGTGACGCGGGCATCCACTGAACGAGGCAGGATGACTGCCTCCACAATTTACACACCTTGTCGGATCTTCTTTACCCTTAGAACATTTTGAAGTATGGTGATCATCGCCACACTTCAAACATTTTGAAGGAATATGACAATTTTTTGCTGCATGACTAAAATCTTGACAATTGAAACATTGGATACCACGCGATCTGGATTTTTGAGCTTCCACACGAAGCTCAAAACCGCAGACGACTTTTACCTTATAGATATCCGTCTCAGACTTAGGCAGAAGTACCAATACCAAAGGCATGGGCTGGCCATTAGAATGTGTCCAACGTATAATACTTTTAGGGTTGAAGCCCTGATGGACAAGACTCTCTCTAATATCATCTTTTGTTAAATGAACCGGAGCACCTAGCAGGACAACATGGTTCAATTTTTCTTCCGGGAAACGGAAGGTGAAATAGGGTTCATTTATCTTATCTAGAAGGGCGGAAGCATTATTGAAATCGTCAACAGACGACGGGAAGATTTTCACACCATTTCTAACTAAAAATGGCTGAGGAAAAATTGACATTATTAATCTTGAATTGGGCAGAAATAGTGACAAAATTTGCCGCATTACTAATCACAATGGGTGGAATTTCTTTGAGAAATGAGATTTGGGACATCCGGTACCACTGGAGTCATTTTAGACTGAATAGGAGGCAAGAGAGGGAAACTGTCTTTGTCAATAGGTAATTTAATAGCACTTAACTTACCTGTTCCTTTGTCTAGAATTTCTTTCTGCTGAATATTCACCTCAGATGGACCCCCTACACCTTCTTCTTCAGAAGCTGAATGAACGGTCTTCTTTTTTCTTTTATTATTTTTCTTTTTCTTCTTTCCAGTCTGGCTTTCCTCGAACTCCATCATCCTAGAATCCTCATTGCTGGAATTCATAGGCATGGCGTCCTTCTCTGTTTTTTCCCTCATCCTTAATTAAGGAATCATCATTACAGAAAGTCACACTACTCTCGTTCCGTAATTCAAACATTATTTTGGTAAGTTCTTGGATTTGTTTTCTCAATTCCTGAATTTCAGTCACCATTTTACTGATAATTACATCTTTTTGTCTGATAATGTCATCTAATCTGGCCACGGAATCATCCTTTGAGGCATCTTGCAGGATACGGAGCGAATCGCCCAGCTCACTAGACATTTCGCCCAGCTCACTGGACATTTTACTATCTATTCGGTACGTACAAACGCTTGAACAGTTGAAACGAAATCAAATCTAATCTATAAAAGGCAGGGATAGCTCTAGGAATGTCTTATTATTTTTTGTGCTTCGCTAATAATCCATATTCGTAAGTGAAAGTAATAGAAGTCATTATAGCCATTATTTTTATAAGTGTCTATAAATCTGTTGAAAAGTTAATTTATTTACACTGTGGCAAATTTTGTATTTCAAAAGTGTCTATAAATCTGTTGAAAAGTTAATTTATTTAAACTGTGGCAAATTTTGTATTTCAAAATATTTGAATCTGAGAAGGATTCCCGGCAATACAGTACTGAGCATTCGAAATATGGATTTATGCACTCTCCTACAAAGCAATCATGTGTTTAATTTGCCAAAAAGTTTTTTCAAATAAAGCCATGAAGCCTTCTAGGCTACAAGAACATTTGAATAAAATGTATGCTAATTTAAAACAGCCAGCTATATCAAAACTTTTTGCGTCGTCTTCCAAACAAGAAGATGATAGGCTACAAGCCTCATATAATATTTCATTGTTAATCTTAAGAACGGGAAAACCACACACAATTGGAGAGGAATTAATCTTGCCGGCAGTCAAAGGGGTAATAAAAACTGTTCTTCATCATAAGACACCGGCAGATATCAGAAAAATTCCTCTGAGTAATAATTCGGTGCAAACAAGAATAGATAAAATGCCTAAAGACGTTGAAATATCATTATGCGATTACGTAAAGACTTGCAAATTTTCCGTTCAACTCGATGAATCAACTCTACCAAATAATGAAGCATTAGTTTTATCATACGTTCGATTCATAAAAGAAGAAAAAAATTGTTAAGAGTTATATTTGCTAAAAATTTGGAAACCGACACAAAGGGAGAATCGATATTTAATACCACGAACAAGTTTTTTCAAGAGTAAGTAATTCCTAATTATAATATTTTGTCAGCTGTTACTGATGGTGCTGCAGCAATGAGGAGGGGTCATAAGGGTTTCATAGCGTATTTGAAACAAGTAGTACCAAATGTACTCGATGTGTTATTCATCGTCAGCATTTAGTTGCAAAAAAATTTGTATGAACACCTTCATACGTCGCTTAATTACGTTATTAGAGGAGTCAATAAGATTAGAAGCAATTTATTGCATGGCAGATTATTTGGCCAACTTTATAGTGAAAATGATGAAGATTACAATCGCTTAGTGCTGCACACAGAAGTTCGTTGGCTGTCAAAAGGTATCTGTCTGAATCGTTTTTTCAATCAATTTGACTCAGTATTGGACTTCCTTGAAACCAGAGATGAAAAACTGCGCGAAAATCTGATTACCTCCAAAAAATACATTGCTTATTTGACAAACCTGTTTAAAATATTTATGAAGTCCATTTACAATTGCAAGGTAATTTTAATTAAAACAAAAAAGTCATAGCTGCTTTTGTGAGAAAACTTTTTCTGTTCAAACAAAATTTGGGTAGCAGTCTCTGCAAAATGGAAGATTTACTTACTTACTGCCAACACTTGGACGTTCTTCATGCTGATTTTATGGAGCAATTCCAGGATATTTTAACACGTTGACTGCCACGGCAATTTTCAGAAATCTGGCCTAAAATGACAATTTGACTTAATCACATTATATTATTAAAAACTCTAATTCTAGTGCATAGTTATCATCAAAAAGCATAAAAAATGTGTTTTTTTTTTTAAAAAAAAGGTCTTACGAATTATCTCGTAGTTGGCTTCTGTAACAGAAATCTCTTCGCGGAAGCCAACTACGAGTTAATTCGCACGCAGACACGCACAGACACGCTTCGACCTGTCGCTTCTCTAAAGCTGAATCATAGATACGCGTCCATATTCGCCAGTAGTATCTCAAAAATTGTCGAGTGCATCACATTTACGTCTTTCTTGAGTGTTTTGTTTTATAATTATTGTTATAATTAAATTATCAAGAACGCAATATGGATAAGAAAAGACCACTGACTCAAAATGAAATTGAGTACTACGCAAATCTAAGTGATTCAGAATTTGACGGGATTTTTGGCGAGGATGGTAACGACAGTAGCGATTATGAACCTTCTGAGAATTCAAGTGATAGTGAAGACGAAGTCGTCTCCGAACCTGAAGTTGATCCCGAATTTGAAGATAATGACGATGATTCCCAAGCAACAACATCAAATGCGAATGAGGATTTGTGGACAGAAATTCAACAAAATCCTGAATTATTTATTTTCCAAGAAAATGTTGGTGTGAAATTGGATACGACAAATTTTACAGTACAAACGCTGGTGGACTTATTTTTTTCGGATGAATTTTTCTTGCATTACTGGTGGAACAAACTAATTTATATGCTGCGCAAGAAATTGAAAAACGCAAAGAAATAAACAAATCTAATAGGTTATCAAAGTGGGAAGACATCAGTGCTGCAGAGATGAAAGTTTTTATTGGACTTTTGTTGCAAATGGGACCTTGTACTTTTCCATCAATTGAACATTACTGGAGCACAAACAAGCTATATAATGTAAACTTTTGGCGCTCACATATGAGTCGAAATCGATTCCAGTTGTTACTTCGTTATTTTCATTTGGTTGATAACTCAATACCATCTGCCGACAGATTATACAAGGTGAGACCAATACTAAATCATTTCAATAATATTATGCATGAACACTATGTACCAGATAAAAATATTTGTGTTGATGAATCCATGATGTTATGGCGGGGAAGATTGCTTTTCCGCCAATACATTAAAAATAAAAAACACAAATATGGGATCAAACTGTATGAACTATGTGAGTCCGACGGTCTTGTAATGAAAATAAAGATTTACAGCGGAAAAGCTGAGGAAACTGACAATAATGTAGGTCACACTACTGACGTTTTACATATACTTGAGGACTATCTCGATAAAGGATTCACGGTTTACATGGATAATTTTTATAATTCTGTTACTCCTACAAAACTGCTAAATACACGAAAAACTTATGTGTGTGGAACCTTACGAAATAACAGAAAAGGAAACCCCAGAGATGTGGTAAATCGTAAACTGAAAAAAGGGGAGTGTATTTGGCAGCAAAATGGTCCTGTTACTGTATGCAAATGGAAAGACAAACGAGATGTCCTTAGCATTTCAAACATGCATTCTGTTGAAATGGTAGAGGTGCCCAAAAATTTGTATGAAACCGAATATAATTCGAGATTACAATAATGGAATGTCTGGCATTGACCGATCAGATCAAATGCTTTCGTACTACTCATCTCTAAGAAAGACTATTAGATGGCCCAAAAAGGTTTCATTACATATTATAGAGATATATATACACAATGCTCACAAAATTTTTCAAAAAGTAACATCTTCTAAAATAAAACAGTTCAGAGAAGAATTCGTCGCCGCGTTGATTGGAGAAGAGATTCAACCAGTTTCGAAAAAAATTAAATTGCAAGAGCTCCATTATTTAGAGAGTCTACCACCTACGAAAAAAAAACAGCGTCCGACAAAGCCATGTCGTATATGTACCCAAGCAAAAAAACGCCGAGAAACGCGTTATTTCTGTCCAGCCTGTAAAGAGAAGCCAGCCCTTTGTGTGGAAGATTGTTTTAAGAAGTTCCACAAACAATAAAATATTATTTTATTTCTTGAATTTGAACTAATTTTTATAATTATATTTTTTGTTCATTTTTTAATAAATTTTCTGTTCATGCAAGCCAGCATTGATTTTTTGTTCTTTTCCCAGAAGCCATCTATCGAGATTAGCACTGATATATTTCGAGTTTAATCGTAGCTGCACAAAAATGGCAAGTAAAAACAGGACGAGATAACTGGTAGTTGGCGTCCCAGAAAAGAACGCAATCTACGAGTTATCTCGTAGTTGGCAGTCAACGTGTTAAACATGAATATACCGAGTTGGGTTTTAAATCCTTTCGCAAATGCAGATTCAGCAGAATCATCAAATTTAGAAGAGGAATTCGTAGAACTCACAACTAACGAAGAACTAAAAGTAAAATTCATTAATGGATACCAAGAGTTCTGGCTTCAAAAATCAATACCAGCTCTCTATCCTGGATTACGGGCAAGAGAACAGAAATTTTTAATTGCTGCTTCTTCATCGTATTTGGCTGAGCGTGGATTCAGTATAGTAGCTAATTTACTGTCTAAGAAAAGGAACAGATAGCACATCACTGTACGTCACAATTTGCGACTGATGTTAACGAAATTGGAACCCGACATTAACAAATTGTTAAAAGTCCACCAGCTTCAAACATCTCATTAATTTTTGTATTTCTTATTGATTTTGTGTTTATTTTTAAATTTTTAATTAACAGTTTTTTACTACATTTGATCGTCATTTTAATTAATTTCTACTTTGTGATTCTTAGTAGATAGATAGACAGATAAAATAGGTATAGATAATATGTAACAATATTTTAATATTTGGTATAATTAACTATTATGGAAGAGAGGGCGCTGAAATTTTTTTTTTCTTGTAAAGTGGGCGGTGGTCCCGAAAAAGGAATGGTTGGGAACCTCTGCTGTAGACGAATCATAGATCCACCATTATACCCCAAAGACCAAACGGCAGTCAAAACAGTGGGCTGACGAAGGTGAAATTGCACCGAAAAAAGCGAAAACAGTTTTATCGGCGCGAAAAGTGATGGCAACTATTTTTTTGGGACTCGGAGAGTATCATCATTATTGATTATTTGAAAAAGGGTAAAACAGCGACTGGCTCTTATTACGCAACGTTAATGGACCGTTTGTATAGTGAGCTGAAGCAGAAGCGACCAAGATTAGCAGGCAAAAAAGTGCTTCGTCACCAGGATAATGTCCTTGCTCACCTATGGGCTGTTACAATGGCGAAAGTGCACGAGTTGGACTTCGAAGTAGTTTCCTACTCACCCTGTTCCCAGGTTTGGCCAAAGTGACTTTTTTGTTTTCTAACCTCAAAAATTGACTTGGGGAGGAAGAAATTCTCGTCGAATGAAGAGGTGATCGGTGCTGTTAACGAATGGGATGCAGAGTTTGACACAAATTTGTTTTCTGAGCGAATAAAAAAATTGGAATCTCGCTGAACCAAATATATTAGGCTCAATATACATTATGTTGAGAAATAAATTTTTGTTTTTTTCCAAAAAAAAATGTTATTTACCTTGTTGTTAACCAACCTTTTTAATCCACCCTAATATGTTGTTTGTTTGTAATAATAAAAAATTATGTTTCTAACACCGAGCTAATAAAGTATTAAAAATATTGAAAAGGACAAATGAGGCGAAGTAGTGCTGTATAGTTTACCACTGAATTCAACCTTAATGAATGAGATGAATATTTCCTAGTTTTTTTTTCAGCTGTTTTCCTTACAAATAATAGCTATTTGGTGTTTGTTGTGTCATGGAGAGTCCTAGTCACTGTCTCTTGAACATTTTAAGTGGTGTTGTGTCGCTTTCCTTTCATTGTTAAATGAAGTGGAGGGCAAAGAAAAAAATCACGTAGCACTAAGTCCGGTAAATACCGAGAGTGATCGATGTTGTCAAAATGTTCGAAACAATCACGTTTATTTTGTTATTGGGATTTAACTCAATTTTATGTTTGATTAGGATTTGAGCTAATAAAATTACTATTGCTAAATATTTGTTTCATTTATTTATGTTTTAAGTTTTATGGATCTTTTAGTAATCATTTTCTGGATTGCTATATTGATGAACCACCTGCAACTGATTATACCATACCAGATGGAATGCCTGGAGTTTTGTATGATCTTGTACAACAATGCCAAATGCTTTCTCCACTTCTGAATTTTACACACACCTGTAATGCAGGTAAGTAAAAATACTGGATAGATGTGTATAAAATTCCGGGTTTCAATCCGTTCGTCTAACAAAGATTTTGCACGACGTTTCGCCAAAATCTCATTTAGCATTTTCAGGTGCTCTTGCTGCAGCTGCTACTCGACACTGTCATCTTGCTGCTGCTGCCGCTCGAAGCTAACTGAGAAACCGAAGTGCGATCGCCGTCTCTTATAGGTCGGCATCTACTCAGATCGTAGGTGGGGGGGGGGGTCGGAAGTGCTCGTCCGGGCATCGGTGCTTGCTGGCTGGGTGCCCGTATCAGTGGTAATTACAAGTTTCGGCGTTATACTGACTGTTGCCTTCTCGGTGTTTTGGTTATTCCTTGGTTTAGCTAGTAGACCCTTCTATGTAGTGGAGATATTTAGTGCATCATCCCGCTTATTTAACGATTATTTCGATTTCCAAGGCTTCTCTGACTATGCGTGTTTTATAATGTGAAATCGAGGCTATTTGTTTGGATCTCTCAAAATTGATGTTTTGACCAGTATCATGATGGTGCTGAAAAAGAGCTGATGTTTGTTTGTTTTGTGTAATGTGTTGTAAAATAAATATCAAAAGCAAACAAACATCAGTTCTTTTTCAGCACCATCATGATACTGGTCATAATATCAATCTTGAGGGTTCCAAACAAATAACCTCGATTTCACATTATAAAACACGAGAAGCCTTGGAAATCGAAAAGAATGGACAGCTAAATAAGCAGGATGATGCACTGAATATCTCCACTATATGGAAGGGTCTACTAGCTAAACCAAGGAATAACCAAAACATCGAGAAGGCAACAGTCAGCATAGCGTCTGAATCCGTAATTACCACTGATACGGGCACCCAGCCGGCGGACACCGACCTCCGACTCCCCACCAACAATCTGCGTAGACGCTGACCTATAAAAGATGGCGACCGCACTTCGTTTCTCAGTTTCGAGCGTCAGCAGCAGCAAACAGCACTTGAAAATGCCAAAGGAGATTTTGGCGAAACGTTGTGCAAATTCATTGTTAGACGAATGGATTGAAACCCGGAATTTATTACATTCCACTATCCGTGAAAACGTCTATTGTTATATATATATATATATATATATATATATATATATATATATATATATATATATATATATATATATACATATGTATATGTATATGTACAGGGTGATCATTTTCAGACGCCCGGCTCCGATTTATGAAAAATTGTTGGATATTTTTTTTTCAAATGTATTCGATATCTTGTAATGAAAACGAGGTTGGCGCCGCGACGCCAAATACCTTTTGTAAAACGACATTGAAAAGCTCTAATTTTTCTCAACATTTTTTCTTAAAACCGTTTTTTTCTAAGTTGTTTTACAAAAAAGTTATGAGGCAAATATTATTTTTTGTTCATTGAGGTTGCCATGGATCGTAGCCACGTTTGGCGGTTTTCAAATAATTTATCTAGTAGACGGGTGTCATACTTAAATTTGATAGTATTTATAATAATATTAGTTACTATGCTGTTGATGTTTTTCCTTTAATAAAATATCTTTGAAAAATAAAATACAAGAACACAATGTTTTTATTAAAACCAAAAAAAAAAAACTATGTAACGTATAACATTACAGAATTTATTACATATTTATAAAATTAAATGTTTGAAACTTAAAAAAAGGAATTTTCTATATGTCTTCCTTCTTCTGTCATGCATTTTTCCATTCTTTTGATTAACGCTTGATGAGTGGCTTTGTAAATAATTTCTCCCGATATACTCTTGCACGCATCTGATATTTTTGTCTTTAAGTGCAATATCATTTGTCCCAGTTTTGTATACAATATCTTTAAGATTTCCCCACAAGAAAAAATCTAGCGACGTGAGGTCTGATGACTTAGGTGCCCATTGAATAACTGGGTTGCGAATCTCTATCTATCTTCGTTAAAATCGTTCATTTAAATACTCTCTAACAGCAGCAGTTATAGTGCTCCATCGTGTTGGTACCACATATGCCTTTTTAAAATAAGGGGCACATTTTCGAATAAAACTTGTATTAACCAAGAAATTAAAGTATCTATTTCCAGTTAGTGTTCCCTCAAAAAAGATGGTCCAACCAAATCTCTCCCAATTATCCCACACCATACCTTAACACCATAATGGCCTTAATTCTGAATTTGATTAACTTTGTATGGATTCTCGTCAGCCCTGTAATAATAATTTTTTGTTGCTGACAAAATGAGTTTCATCTCTCCATAATATATGATTCAGAAAATAACGTTGTTCATCATATTTAATCATCATTTCTGCTACAAAACTCAATCGTCATTCAAATTGTGTTAATAACTGAAAATTATATATACCTTTCTGCCCAGAAAATGCATCCATATTGCTCCTCAAACTTCGTTCTAATCGACAAAACATAGTTTGAACCGGGATATACCGGTTGGGGTAACGTTCTCGATACAGTCTAACGGATTCCCGAAAATTCCTTCTTGCTTCTGCATAAATAAAAATCATCTCTACTTTTTCAGCAGGGGTAACCACTTCAAGCAGAAGCTATTAACACACTGTTTATTTAGTTTAACTCTATTGAATTGAATAGGTGTAAAAACAAGAGCTGTCAGATTAAAGTATGACAGCCGCCTACTAGATAAAGTGTTTGAAAACCGCCAAACGTAGCTACGATCCATTGCAACCGCAATGAACAAAAAATAATACTTTGGAGGGTTTTTGCTGCATAACTTTTTTGCAAAACAAATTAGAAAAAAACAGTTTAAAGAAAAAATGTTAAGGAAAATTAGGACGTTTTACAAAAGGTATGTCGATAAAAAAGAAAAGTTGTTTGGCGTCGCAGCGCCCAGCGTCGATTTCACTACCAAATATCAAATACGTCAATATACTCCTTGACATGCGTTATACCATTCTATTTTTTTTTAAATAAATATCCAACAGTGTTCCATAAATCGGAACTGGACCTTTAAAAATGATCACCCTGTACAGGCAGTCTTCGAGTTAACATCGTTTCGCCTTACGTCCAACAATATTTTGACAATATTCCTCAATCTACTTGTTTCGACTTACGTCACGGGCTAATTCACTTGTTAAGCGATAGTCCCGATTGCGCGGCAAGAAGGGGTGTTTTGCCCTCGTTACAAAAGCCTGTGGCATGCCTTTGACGGCGCCAAATCAGTGCAGTTTGCCACGGGTGATCATTACGTGCATGATATTTATTTATATCTCTCGGTATTTTATCCGTATTGCCAGTGTTATTTGATTTAAAATCAAGTTGAAATTAACAAAACTGAATCAGTACAATGTCACCTAAGCGTGTTAGTGATAATGAAAGTCAGAAAAACAATCACTTCAGACGTACAAACGATAATAAAAGAAAAAGAAAAACTTCTCACAGCTTTAGAACAATCTGTGTCTCTAAATAGTACCATTAATAAGTAAGAGAAACACTCTAATTTCTGAGACGGAAAAACTGTTAAACACGTGGATTCAAGACCTAACTCAGCGGCGGGTCTTGTTATCATTCAACATAAGGCCCTGAGCATTTTCAACACACTGCAAAATAATGGAGGCGAAAATGCTGAAGACGCTTTCTTAGGATCCAATGTTGAAGGCAATCTTAAATTAAAACCACTTTAGGTTTGTAAGTCTGAAAATCCACGAGCTCTTAAAAATTATGCCATGGATCATTTAGAAGGCCAACCCAAAAGCATGGGTCACAGCAGCACTTTTTGAAGATAAGTTTACACAGCATTTCATACCTGAAGTGAAGCAGTATTATTTAAAAAATGATTTGATCTATAAAGCGTTACTTCTTCTGGACAATGCTCCTGGTCATCCCCCGCGTTTTACTGATATTGATCCCCAAATCAAGGTTGTATTTTTACCTACAACTGTGCTGCAACCAATAGATCAAGGAATCATCGCGTCATTTAAGACCTACTATCTCAGAAAAGTCTTTTCACAGGTAATGAAAGCTAATGAAGAAAGTGGCACGAAACTAAAAGAATTCTGTAAAAGTTACATCTTGCAAGGCGTAAACAATTTCGCTGCATTCTGGGAAGAGGTGAAACCCAGTAATTTGAAAGAAGTGCAGAAAAAGTTCTGTCTGCATTTTTTGAGTTACTTAAATAAATGAGATTACAACTGACATCGTTAATTTACCCAACAACTTGCCTAATATTGAAGTCACTACTGATGATATTAAAGATTTCTTAGTGTCACTTGCTGAAGAACTGACTGTGAGGATCTTATTGAAATGAAAGGTCAGAAGGAGTCACAGAAATTATCATCGTCGGTTGCTAGCTCTGAAAAGGAGCTAACACTCAAAACATTATCCGAAACCTTTGCAAGTTTGCAGAATGAGATAAATATTCTTGGACGTATTGATCCAAATTTTGATAAAAGTTTTGATGTTAATAACAATATTATTGGTGCCTGCAGCGCTATCGAGACCTGTATGACATAATATAATTTTGACCAGAATAGGACTGATAGGAGACCCCCATTGGAATTCCATCATTTGTATGAAAAATTTTTGATTGAAACTAAAATACGTGTTGTTGAAGATGAATTTGATACGAATTAAGAAATTATGCTTTGAAATAGTGGTTTGTGCTTGAATTAAATTCTACTTTTTACTAGTATATATATATATATATATATATATATATATATATATATATATATATATATATATATATATATATATATATGTATATATACCAGGTGTACAAGTATGAAATGCGGATTTAAGATAACAGATGGTGCACCAATGCAGTTTGTGCTATAAAGATTTGACGCTGCGTCATTTTGTTGTGTCATCAACAAGTGTCAGACGCGCACGAGTGATAAATTGGAAAAGTATGTGCATAGTGTTGTGTTGTGTTCAATATGTCGAAATTTATACCGAACAAACAGCATTCGCGGACAGCATTAATTTTTTGTTTTCATTTAAAGAAAACTGCTGTTGAATCATACCGATTACTTCGAGAATCTTATGGTGAACATGCTCCATCGCAAGATACGTGTGAACGATGGTTTCGGGGTTTCAAAAGTGGTGACCTCGATGTTGCAGTCAGAAACGTGGAAAACCGCCAAAAAATATGAAGATATGGAATTGCAAGCATTGTTGAACGAAGATGATTCGCAAACACAAAAACAACTTGCCGAGCAATTGGGCGTTAGTCAACAACCTGTTTCCAATCGGCTACGAGAGATGGGAAATATTCAGAAGACCGGTAGATGGGTATCACATGAGCTGTGGATTTATTTTGAGAATCCCAAACGCAAAAAGCATGGGTAGACCCAGGAGCACCATCCACATCGACCGCAAGACCGAATCGCTTTGTTAGAAAGACGATACTCTGTGTTTGGTAGGACTAGAGGGGTGGGGTCTATTATGAGCTGTTAAAACCTGGGGAAACGGTTAATACTAAACGTTACCAACAACAACTGATCGATTGGACCAGTTCGCTGCTTGAAAAAAAGCCAGAATATCGAAAGAGGCAACACGAAGTCATTTTTCATCATGACAATGCTCCATCACCTACGGCAAAACCAGTTCGCGATACGTTGGAAGCACTTAGCTGGGAATTTCTATCCCATGCGACTTACTCACCAGACTTGGCTCCTTCCGATTACCACTTGTTTGCATCGATGGGTTACGCACTTGCTGAGCAGCTCTTTGGTTCGTACGAAGATGTGAAAAAAATGGCTCGATGAACGGTTCGCAGCAAAAGGGGAAGATTTTTACTGGCGTGGCCCGAAAGATGGGAAAAATGTATAACAAGCGATGGAGCATACTTTAAATAAAGCACTTTTTACCATTCTTCCGAATTTCGTACTTGTACACCTGGTGTATATGCATATTTTTGCAGCTCTATAAATTTATTTAACAAGAGGTTAGTCGCGTACATAAAATAATATCACGGTTGTCAAAGTGTAAAAAAGTTATTTTATTTTTCGGATGGATCTGGTACCCAATATAAAAATAAATTCAATTTTTCTAATTTGTTAAAGCATAAGTAGAAGCATTCCTTTACTACTTCGCAGGGTAAAGGTGCGTGTGACGATATAGGTGGTACCGTAAAACGCCAAGAATGTTTGGCAAGTTTACGTCAAATTGATGGTGCGAAAATTCTCAATGCCGGAAATCTATGTATTTGGGCTCGAAAGTTTTTTAAGAATATAAAAATTTGATTATTGTACAAAACTGCAGTATGAGACTCATGCTAAATTCCTGAAGAATCGCTTTAAGCTAGCACGATCAATTCCAAACACATGTAAATTCCATAGTTACATGCCAATTAATGAAAATACATTGTGTTGTAAAATTTATTCGAAAGATGATAGATCTATTAATTATGATGTAACCCATTAATTTAACATTACAAGATTTCTCCATTAATATAGATTTTTTTGTTGTATTTTCCCATGAAAATTAAACGATTTCTAATTAGAGAATTACTGTGTTTGTTAACCCTTAATATTTATATAAACATTCGATTATCTTGAATTATATATGCAACTAATAACACTACGTTGCGTTACGACGCTTTGCACTGCGCCACGCCATGCTCAACGCAATTCGGAAGACAAATGAGGGCAAAATTGTTTATAATAAAGTAATTTTTTTGTCATTAAAAATTTGTTTTCCAATATGCAACATTTTTTTTTGAAATTCATAATGTTTCTGTCCATTTTGGCCTCAACTACAATTTTCATTTCCGAGTTATGAATTTTTTAAAAAAAATTGACCTGAAACTTGTATTGGTTATAACAATTATAATAATCGACATCAACTGAAAATATTTCAGAGCTTGTTCACGACCTATATGTAGTATTAAAATAAACCATTGTTTTTAAATTTCCGAAAAGTCGGGTCGGGGGTGTTCCGTTTCACGAATTTTCACCCATATATATATATATATATATATATATATATATATATATATATATATATATATATATATATATATATATATATATATATATATATATATATATATATATATATATATATATATATATATATATATATATATATATATATATATAAATTATAGGCGTAACTACTGAAAATCCACAGAACCTCAAGGTTCATTTCCTCATTAGTTATTGAGAAGAGATGTTTTTTAATCATTTTTGTGCAGTTGTTTTTGTTCAAAATTTTAAATAATAATAATAATTTTTAGGACAAAGTAGTATATTTACTGTATAACCATATTTTTTCCAATAAAAATGACAGAACAAATGAACTTTTTCGACTAATTACACTTGACTTTGTTAATCGTGTTCATCACCATTAACAAAATTTCATTCACTGATTTAACAGCAAAATCGAACAGTAAGGATTAACTCCCTAATTTGCTAAAATAGTTTAAAACTAGTCTAATTTAACAATCAGCAATTTAAATTGACAAGCGCAGAGTTAAACTAACTAAAGTTATAATATTTTTTTTTCCAGAATCATGCTATCCCCTCTATTGTGACAATGGCCTATACTGCTATACTATGGATGAGGAGGCGGCCGATGGTACATCATGTGGAGAAAACAAGGTAATTCCAACGTATACGTTAATATTGCTTGGTAACTCCAAACGGTAATCATTTTCAAAAATTTGACAAATTAGTTAATGCAAAGCAACTGAAAATGGAGGAAGTCCATATTTCAGCAGTTTACCCCCCCCACTGTTCTCTTATTCGTCAAATCCATCCTGAGACGCGTTTTCGCCGTATCACGGCTCGTCAGTCAGGCTAGGATTGACAATTTAGATGTTTATTTAAAGATTTAAAATTTTTCTCATATATATTTTTTTTATTACTTCAAAGAGATATAAGTATAAAAATATAAATTTATCAATGAATTCTTTGTAATATCAAATAATTTTTTATTTGAAATATTTTATTGAAAAATTAAATATTATTTATAGAGGTGTCCTTTCATTTATAAAGACCAGATAATCAGCTGCCTAATATTTAAATATATAAGTTATTTACCAGAACTATGCATTCATCAGATAGTGTCAGAAAGATCTTCGTTTTCAGGCTATCTCAAATTCATTGTCAGTGATTGGAACATCGGAATCCTCATTAAAATTTATATTATAACATGTAGGCTGAAAAGTTTTTGGTCTGACACATAGATGTCGCCCTTTTCAAAAAATCCATATGAATTTTAGGAAGTACCAACCTTCAAACGATACATATCAAAATTTCCTGACGTTTCGACGATTAGTTTACAAGTTACAGTGGTTTTAGTGACGCTACTTTTGATGTTTTCACAACAATGAAAAAATCAAATTTCGTGTGTTGATTAAACACTGTTTTTTGATGGGAAAAAAATACCGTTCAAGCAAAGCAATGGCTTGATAAGTGTTACCATGACTCTGCCCCTAGAAAATCACTCATCATTTACTGATATGCTGAATTTAAACGCGGTCGTACAGACACAAATGATGCTGAAAACATCAAAAAAATCCACAAAATCTTTTTGGATGACTATAAAGTGAAATTACGTGAGATAGCTGACAACCTAAAGATATCAAAATAACGTGTTGGTTATATTTTGCATGAATATTTGGGCATGAGAAAGCTCTGTTCGAAATGGGTGCCGCGTTTCCTCACAGTGGACCAAAAACAACAACGTGTTAATGATTCTGAGCGCTGTTTGGACCTGCCGCAGCGACCAAAGACACAACAGTCAGCTGGGAAGGTTTTGGCATCTATATTTTGGGATGTGCATGGAATAATTTTCATCGACTATGCTCAGAAGAAAAAAAAACCATCAATAGCGAATATAATATAAAGTTATTGGTGCGTTTGAAGACAGAAATCGCAAAGAAATGGCCCCAATGAACAAGAAAAAAGTGCTCTTTCAGCAAGACGATGCACCGTGTCACAAGTCATTGGTTACGATGGCAAAATTCCTCGCTTCCTCGTCCACCGTATTTTCCAGATTTGGCCCCCAGAAACTGTTATCTATTCGCAGACCGCAAAAAAAGGCTCGCGGGAGAGAGATTTGGCTCCAATGAAGAAGTTATCGTCGAAACTGAGGTCTATTTTGAAAGCAAAGATAAATTCTTCTACAAGAAAGGTATAGAAATGTTAGAAAAGCGTTGGACTAACTGTATCGCTTTTAAAGGAGACTATGTTGATGAATAAAGTCAAATTTTGCAAATGTCTGAGCATTTTAATCCTGTTTTTCGACAACTGCATCTAGTTGTAGTGCAGTACAAGTACAAGAAATCGGTCGTAATATTGAGCCTGGTGCTGGATCTAGCATTGTTCTTAGGGGTTGAAAAAAACCCATTAAGTTTCTACCACCCCCAGTTTTCAGCTGACTTTTTTTTCCTAGCCCTTTGCACTTGAAAGTACACTCTATATGAATGTTGAGCAGTCCTTTCCGAAGTCGGTGGTAATGACTCTAGTTTAGGTTTGATTTTTTCAAAGACTTTTTAAATGAATTGAATACGCTTATATCATAAATATTCGCATGAGCAAATATTTATTTACATTTAAAGAAAGTTTTCACTGTTATAAAATCGTTATTATTGTTTATGATGCACGTAATCTGTTATAGATTTTTATTATTTTTTTAGTGTTCCATACGGAACGCTTTAAGATTACTTCGGTGTCTGTCTGTCCGTCTGTTTCACCTAATTTTCTCCGAAACTATGTGACATAGAAAGTTGAAAGGACCCCGCACTAACCTTATGGAAAATGGCTTTCGGTGGATTCGGACGAAACTTTCGGAAAATGTAATTTACGCGATGTTAAACACAGTATCTCATGGCCCCAACTTTAACCTGTGAACCGTTTTCATTCTAGGAAGTCTAATAAGTGAAATAAAAATTGAAGAAAATGAAATTAAGAACATGAATATTGACGATGATGAAGACATAATGGGTCATTATTGCACTTGTTAATTCGGTGCTAGAATACTTAAATCATGTGCACATGTGGCGAGTGTACCTGTGGTTTTTGAGATATTCCAAGTATGAACAAAATATAAGGTATCCATCGGATGCACTCTTGACCATATATTAGATGGCGGAGAAAGACCACCACGACGAATTATAATGAATTTAATGGATATCGATGATGATTAATAGCGTACTCTTACATACATACATACATACATACACACACACACACACACACACACACACACACACCCACAGGGATCAATCTACGCCACGTCCACTTCATTGATCCTGGATAGCGCAAAGAGCGGAACGGCAATTTTTATTTCACTTATAAGACTTCCTAGAATGAAAACGGCTCATAGGTTAAAGTTGGGGACATAAGATATTTTGTTCAGTATTGCGTAAATTACATTTTCCCAAAGTTTCGTCCAAATCCACCGAAAGCCATTTTCCATAAGGTTAGTGCGTGGAAAATGGCTTTCGGTGGATTTAGACGAAACTTTGCGAAAATGCAATTTACGCGATGCTGAACAAAATATCTCGTGGTCCCAACTTTAACCTATGAGCCGTTTTCATTCTAGGAAGTCTTATAAGTGAAAAAAAAATTGTCCAACTTTAACCTATTAGTCTAAGGCCCCCCGCACACTAGCAACTTTTTTCAAGCAACTTTTTAATTACCCAAATACAACACATTATTTCTTATGGTAGACCGCACACGAGCAACTAAAAAGTTGAAGCAACTAAAAATATCCAAACTGTTCTATTTTGTGGGTGATTCAACTGTTGCCGGTAGAAATGAATCATGCAGGATCAGACAGGTCACCGCACACCGGCGATTAAATAGTTGGTGGTTGCGACTTGCGAGCCTGTCAGTGCTTATCATTCTTGTGAATTGTGAAGTAGTCATTTTTTTGTTGTAGTCCAAATTTAAATATGTCATTCAATATTGAATTATTTATCGAGGAAGTAGAAAAACGTCCAGCTTTATACAACATAAAGCTTAAAGAATATTCAAATAAAATTTTAAAAAAGGAATTATGGACGGAATTGTGCCAACAATTTATTGAAAAGTGGAACCCATTGGAAGATAAAGATAAATGTGAAAAAGGTAAGTTGTAATAGCATATTTATTTATCATTTTTTTTTACAACAAACCAGAACAAGAAATGCCTATCTAATAACTTAAATCAAATTTTATCGTACTGCCAAGGAATAGATCCATAAGGTGAAGTGAAATAATCTGAAAAATAATCTCTAGTTGAAATCCATGTAGTGTTGTTTCTTACTCCAACAGAAGGAATACATTCCATTGGGCATTCATAAAGAATATCTTCAAACTGCACCCCGTCATGTTTTCTAACATTATTATGCAGAATGCAGCATGCTTTTATAATAGATTCACTAAAATCAAGTGAGCTATCAAGTGCTTTATGAAGTATCCGCCATTTGTTGGCTAAAATTCCAAATGTGCATTCAATCATTCTACGGGTTCTTGATAGTATATAATTGAAAATTCGTTTTTTAACTGATTGATTTCTTCCGGAATATGGCCGTAATATAAATTTTGATACACCAAATGCCTCGTCCCCTATAATTACGAATGGCATTACCTTACCATTTACATCATTTGGAAGACATTTAGCTTCGGGAATATTTAATTCACTATTTACAAGTTTACGTGAAAATAGTGATTTCTTGAAAAGGTTTGAATCACTTGAAGCTCCATAAGCTCCAACTTCAACATAAATAAAATTATAATTAGAGTCTGCTATGGCTAAAAGGACGGTGGAAAAAAATGATTTGTAGTTATAAAATTCAGATCCCGTTTGATTAGTCTTCTTTATTCTAATATGTTTCCCATCGACCGCGCCTATGCAGTTTGGAAATTGCGTTTTCTCAAAAAAATCTTGTGAAACTTTTAGTCAAGAATTGGAATCCATTGCTGGCATGTAATGTGGTAATAAATATTTCCAAAGTACGTCACATGTTTCTCTAATAATTTTTCTTATTGTCGAATCACCAAGTAAAAATTCGTAACGCAGTGATGCAAAGCTGTTGCCCGTTGCTAAATTCCTAAAAAAAAGAAAAAAATTAGTTGTTCTATGAATCTGTAATTTGTGTATAAACCTTTCTTTCAGGTAAGGAGTTACAAAACAAATGGAAAAACCTAAGGACTTGTTTCAAGCGAGAGTACGATGCTCAAAAAAAAAAACGCCTCCTCTGGTTCTGGAACCACAAAAAGGCGCAAATATATCTACTTTGATAACCTGTTATTTTTACAAGACATAGTTGAAAATCGAAAAACTTCAAACAGTCTTGTTGTTGACAATTCAGAAAACTAAATGATATTACAAGTGACCCCCCTCGAAATAGTACTAGCTTGTACGAAGATTCTTTACTAGAGATTTTGAGGGAAAAAAAGATGACGATAAAGAAATTGACAAAGATAAATATTTCTTATTATCACTAGTACTTTCCTACAAAAAATTTACGGAGGACCAAAAATTCATTGCCAGGACAGAAATAATGAATGTAATGAGACGTGTTCGAATGTCTGGTAGTTTAGAGAATCAGAGCAGTCAAAGAAATCAAAATGTACAAGCATCGACAACTGTGCAGCACCTCCCAATACCATCTCCCAACCAATGATTACAGTTGCAACGATCACATCATTCGCCTACTGGGTCCCTTTTCTCAACTTTTAATCCAGAAGAATCGCAATTTCAAATAGATAACCATTCAGAATTTTCGTCTGTTTATACTATAATTTGAAAAAAAGGTTAACAATTTTACAATTTTTTCTTTTCGTTTTTCTTTTCTTGTCATTTACTAATAAACTATATTATTAACTAAAATGAAAATATTGTTTTCTTACCTTAAAGTTACAGCCAATCTTTCCTTTGGGGGAACAGCCTTTCTTAATACAGTATCTTGGTATAATATATTTCGTCCAAGTAACGCCAAAAGTTTATCGAAACTATCCACACTCATGCGGAAATAATTAAAAAACTTTGTTTCATATTTTTGTAACTTTCAAACAATTTGTAAAATTGCCCATCGCAAAGTCGATTACTTAATAGTGGATGTACCCATAATTTTTTTCGCTTCTTATTTCGTCTAAATTTCAAAACACAAATGCATGCGGTCCCTATAAAATCCATTGTTTAACTCAGTGAAGATCAACTATTTAGTTGCAAGTGTGCGTCCAATATTAGTTGAAGCAACTAAGAGCAATTAAACTATTTAATCACCTTAATTAAAAAGTTGCTAGTGTGCGGGGGGCCTAAGATCCGAAGTAAGATCGCCCTTCACCCATCTGCTTACCGGATGAAAAGTATTTTTTATCAAACATAATATGTAACCAAATATATCGCGAATGGGTTGCCTAATGAAATATGTTTATGGGTAACCTTAATTAAAAGTACGTTAATTAACTTTTTTTTTATTATTTCACTCACTTGTTTACCAAACGAATTTAATACCGATCGAAAGTATAAAGCATAAGGAACATGTAAAAGTTAGGTTGCCTACCTTTTTCTGTTCTCTATTACCGGGTTGCCAGGTATAAACAGGTGAGTTGATACTAGTAATTTGTACTCATCTGCTTTCTCATTGAAATATATATTAAAATAAATATAATTTTATTGCGAACACGGTGGTATAAGGTTGCTTGCGAAAAATCGTTCGTGAATCACGGTTGCCAGGCTTTGAAATTTAAAAATTGGAGCAAGCGAAGATACGCGACAGAGAAGCATTAGCGTACTATTCGGTGCGATAGAAGAGGACGCAGCATAGCATCTGCGCGTGACACGACTGTCGGATGAAAGAGAGTGCGCATGCTGTTTTTACGTGCGATTAAAAAGGACAAAACTAGTATACTGCCGAGAATCGTTCTCGAGCGACTGACAGTATACTTTTAATTACTTTCAATTATACATATAGTATTAAAAAAAAAATTCTTTCAAATATATATATGATATTACAATATGGAAATATTTATCAAAATAATATGTTAGTGACATATACTTATATTAAAAATTTTATCTATTATAGAGGGGGACCAAAGTAAACAAAGAAAAAAATTAAAACATTTTTTACAAAATGAAAAAAAAAACATTAATACGTTGGGTAGTGTAAAAAAACTTTATTATAAAATAATTGAAATACAAAAAAAATTAACTTCTAATTCTAAAGATTTGTCATCATTTTCTTTTTTGGTCAATTGCAAAATATAGTCTATTTTCAAAGGCGTTTGGTCCCCAACAAATCCTGTTGATTTTAAATAACCATCTAAAAACCAACCGCAGTTTTCAGGGCGCAGTTTTACACAGTTAGGATCAGTTGCATTAAGCCACATGGTATAGATATAAATGTAACCATCTATATTTATGCCAACTGGAATCAACAAGTTCATCGGTGAACCGCCTCTCTTTTGTTTGATATGCAGCGGAGCTTATGATAAACAACAGTTTGATGTTCAAGTTTCGAAAGGATCTTAGAATCATGGAAACTTTCCATTGTTTTTATTTGTTGAGCATTTATAAGACTTCCTAGAATGAAAACGGCTCATAGGTTAAAGTTGGGGCATGAGATATTTTGTTCAGTATCGCGTAAATTACATTTTCCCAAAGTTTCGTCCAAATCCACCGAAAGCTATTTTCCATAAGGTTAGTGCGGAGTCCTTTGACACTAATATAGGAATTGATGGCCTCATCAGAGCCGTATAGTAAGTTAAATTTTGGGCTTTATCTGGGTATTCAAGGGCACGGTCCAATGTTAAAGGATTTTATTCGCCCGATAGAATGAACAACTAGGCAGGCGGTTAGTCGACAGGTCAAAATTTAGGGACACCCTCTTAGCCTATTTGTTTTAATTTCATATTAGCTATCGTTTTAGTGGTGTTTTAGACGACAATGTGTAGAAAAAGGTTCACGACCAAATGCGATTGATGGTGGATGGGGCCAGTGGACAGAATGGTAAGTTATGATCTGAATTTTGACTATTACGAGGTTACCATAACAAATTGTACTATGTTTACAGATTGACAAATGGTTATTTAGTAAGTTGCTCAGGATTAGAAAAAAAAACTCTTTTTAGAGTCAATTGAAACCTGACTTATTGTTTTAAGGAGCTTCAGATGTCGAGGAGCATCGAGTTCTTGTGCCCTATACTGGAAATTAAAAAAAAAATTGACGGAGGAGTATTTTTGATACTTCAAAAAATATATTGTTATAAATACGAACATGTGTCGTAGATTAAACATTTAGGGATGCCAGTACTTGCTCCTATGACGTTTTATTTATTACTTTTTTACGATTTTCCTGATCTGGCACCATCATACCTTCCAATATAATAAAGAATTCCAGACGTGCTGTGATCACAACCAAATTTTTAATACAAAAATTGTCTATAACGACACCAAGGTGTTATATGAGTAACTCTAAAATTGAATCAAGTTTAATTCTATTCCCATCTAATAGGACTAAATGCAGTCGAACTTGTGGAAAAGGAGTACAAAGCCGTGAAAGATTTTGTAACAATCCGAAGCCTGCAAACCATGGAAAATTTTGCTTAGGAGCACAACATGAGCATAAAATATGTGTGAATGGAGTAAGTTTAAACCAATAAAGGGGTCATAAAGAAAAAAACAAAATGTTAAATTTATTATTTCAATTTCATTTTAACTAATCTTCAAAGCATTTAGCTAACATCAGCCTTAATGCTAGAAATAAAACGTGGCAAAAAAGTTTTTGGTCTAGCTACTTAAAACACATTTTTTTTAGCAAAATTCGTCTTTATTCATCAACATACTCTCCTTCAAGAGCGATACAATCAGTCAAACGCTTTTCTAACATTTCTATACCTTTCTTGTAGGATTTGTCTTTGCCTTCAAAATAGGCCCCAGTTTCGGCGATAACTTCTTCACTGGATTGGAACCAAATCTCTTTTCCGAGAGCATTTCTTTGAGCTCTGCGAATAGAAAACAGTCGCTGGGGGCCAAATCTGGAGAATACGGTGGATGATGAAGCAATTAGAACTTCAATTTATGCAATTATGACATCGTAACCAATGACTTGTGACACGGTGCGTTGTCTTGATGAAAGAGCACTTTTTTCTTGTTCATTTTGGGACCATTTCTTTGCGATTTCTGCCTTCAGACGCACCAATAACTTTATATAATAATCGTTATTGATGGTTTTTCCCTTCTCAGCAGAGTCGATGAAAATTATTCCATACGCATCCCAAAATACAAAGGCCAAACCTTCCCTGCCGACTATTGTTTCTTTGGTCGCTTCGGACGGCTCTGACCGGCTACTGTCCACTCAGCTGGCTGCCGCTTTGATTCCGGTGTATAGTGGTGGATCCATGTTTCATCCATTGTCACATATTGGTTGAAAAAATCCTTTTTATTGCGCTTAAACAGGTCCCTACAGCGTTCAAAATCATCAACCCTTTATTGTTTTTGGTCCACCGTGAGCAAACGCGGTACCCATTTTGAACAGAGCTTTCTCACGCCCAAATATTCATGCAAAATACGTACTTTTGATATCTTTAGGATGTCAGCTGTCTTACGCAATGTCACTGTAACCACCTCATTTAGCCGTCCAGAGCATTTAGCATCATTTGTGTCTGTACGATCGCGTTTAAATTCAGCATACCAGTAAATGATGAATGATTTTCCAGGGGCAGAGTCCCCGTTACACTTATCAAGCCATTGCTTTGCTTCAACGGTACTTTCTCCCATCAAAAAAACAGTGTTTAATCAACACACGAAATTCGATTTTTTCCATTATTTTAAAAATATTAATAGTGCAGTCACTAAAAACCACTGTAACTTGTAAACTAATAGTTGAAATGTCTTGAAATTTTGAAACGTATCGTTTGAAGGTTAGTTCAGGTACTTCCTAAAAATCATATGGATTTTTTGTTCTATATTCTCTCCATTTATATGAATTCGGACGTCTTGAATTGGATTTTGTTTATGTTGATGCTTAATCCAATGTTTTCTCCTGCCTTGTGTATAGCCTTCAATAATGCTTGAAGAGCATCTGCGCTATCTGCCAGAATGGCAGTGTCATCTGCATATCTGATGTTGTTTATCGGAACATCGTTTACTTTAAGACCCAGATCACTCTCCGATACTGCCTCAACGAAGGCTCTTTCGACAATAAATTAAACAGCATGGGTAATAAAATACAACCCTGTCTAACTCCCTTTCTTATTTCAAAATCTTCCGTTGTATAACCATTTTGAAGTCTTACGTCTGCTGATTGATTCCAATATAAGTCGGCAATGATTTTTATACCTTCAGAATCTAGCCCCAGTTCTGGTAGGTATTTCATGAGGCAGAAGGTCATGTTTAACGTTATCGAATGCCTTTTCATAGTCTGTGAAGCACATGAATACATCCTGTCTCTGATCCAGACAATTCTGAACCAGCACTTGGAGACTGAAGATGGCTTCTCCCGTCCCAAAACCCCCTTAAAATCCGAGCTGATTATCTCCACTAACTTCTTCGCATGTCTTGTATAGTCTCGTATGAATGATGCGCAAGAAGAGTTTGAGAAAATGGCTCATGAGACTAATTAAGCGATAGTCCTTACATTGTTTAGAGCTGTCTGTTTTTGGCAGGGTAAAAAATGTAGAACGCAGCCAATCTTTCGGTTAAAGAGTGTTTCAAGCTTTGTAAAATTATCATTACTGAGTTTATAGAATGTCTCTAAGCACATGTTATCCGGACCAGGGGTTTTATCATTTTTCATTAGGGAAATAACATTAAAGGCTATTAAGTGAACAAAAGAATGGCGATTACATAGTTTTGTTGTACTTTAAATTATTAGAATATTTTTTTAATATGTTCTAAATGTTAATATTATTTTTTATCGGATTAAATGGACCGCTGATGAAAAAACTATAGCGCCTTCTTGTCTGCAGGATAACTTCACAAAAAATAATCTATTCCGCAGAAATAAAAATTAGTCGCGTAAAATAATATAGTAGTTAAAAAGTGCCGAAGGTTTCTTCAAAAATAAAAAAAATTACGGTATTTCAAAGTTTGGAATGCAATTTTCGACCAAAATATTTATGTTTTAATCATTTATAAAAAATTGTCTATGAAAAATTAAAAAAAAACCTTTCTTAGAAGTATAGAGAATAAAAATCCGTAAAAAAAATCGAATTTTTGAAAATTCGAGGTGTATGTACCCCCTAACGATTACTTATGATATGTAATATTACCTTGCTTGGATGTGATAACAAAAAATGTGCAATAATTACTTCATTTACGGGTAGGGCGTTTCTTATTTAGAGGTGTTATTTCTATTTCTTAGATAGATGTCGTCCAATCCTTCGACCATATTCCAGTTTTCCAGGTGTTATTACGTATTTTATGGATTATTTTGCAGCCAGGCGCCTTACTGTTCTTTAATTTTTAATAGCTTCTTCCACTTCATTTCCCATTATTTCAGGTTGTTGCTGCCTGGTATTAATTTGTTGGTGTATGTCTTGCTCTTGTTTATTATAATAAAGGTCTTTATAGTCTTCTCTCTATCTGTCTGTTATTTTTTCTTTCTCCGTCAGCAATATTCCACCCTTTTAAATTTGGAACATATAAGTTACTACAATCGAGTTAATCTCAAACATCTTGCAT
This sequence comes from Pachyrhynchus sulphureomaculatus, assembly GCA_019049505.1. Lineage (NCBI taxonomy): Eukaryota > Metazoa > Arthropoda > Insecta > Coleoptera > Curculionidae > Pachyrhynchus > Pachyrhynchus sulphureomaculatus. The sequence continues at coordinate 65,343,657 of CM032456.1, forward strand.
AGAAAAAGCAAATGCTAAAGTTAAATTTCAACTAAAATTCGTAATAAATAATTTTCTCATATGATGAAAAAACTTATCCTTCTATTTGTATTGGAAATATAATTATGGATTAAAATTCTTAAAACATACAAATAGACTGGTGAGCAAAAGAATCGACTCAAACAATTTTGCTTCATTTAACGCCCACCCTTGAAATAATTTTCAAACAGTAGTATTATTTTTGGTATCATTTAGAATGCTGATTTTTTACTCTTTCGAATAATACCAAAAACATTTGAGGTTTCAAAAACGGTTTTACTCAATAAAACCGTTTTTGCTCGCTCAGCAACGTACTCGTTGCTCGCTATTCATCTCTATAAAAACACATGCAACTGCATTTTTCTGTCATTCCTTTATCGGAACTTGAACCGTCAACATATCTGCTATACCTGCTCAGTAATTACGTCATCGGAAAATGGATACCACCTCGGAAGAAGCGGCACAAGTCATTGCCCTATTGCTAGAAGAGCATAGCCAACGTGTAGTCGCTGCGCAACTGCACCTGAGCCAGTCAGCTGTTACCAGAGTCTGCAAACGTTACCAAGAGACTGGCGCTTTTACACGGATACCAGGATCAGGAAGAAGAAGGTGTACTCAGGAGCGAGACGACCGTTTCATTGTCAACACAACTCTAAGAAATCGTCACTTGACCGGCGTAGAGGTCCAGCAGGAGCTCCGACAAGTTCGTAGTCGGGCTGTCAGTCATTGGACAGTCAGAAGAAGACTTAACGAAGCTAATCTAACTCCGAAAAGACCAGCTAACAGACCCAAATTGGCGGCAGCCCGTTGACAAGCGCGACTCAGATTTGCTCGAGAACATGTCGACTGGACCTTAGAGCAATGGCGCTCCGTTTTATTCTCTGACGAGTTCCAAATGTACCTACATGGCAATGATGGAAGAAGACGAGTCTATAGGAGGCCTAGGGAGCAGTATGCGCAGTATTGCATTACTGAAACGGTCGCCTACGGAGCAGGTTCTGTCATGGTGTAGGGAGGCATCTCACTGGATGATTTGGTTTTCGTGACTGATGAGACTCGTATCCGTGGATTAACAGCTCACCGGTACATCGAGGAGATCCGGCAGGAACACGTCGTTTCTTACACTGGGTTTGTTGGCGATAGTTTCGTACTAACGCACGATAATGCAAGGCCACATGCTGCTGCAGCAGTACGGCAATACCTGGCGGAAGTGGGAATACCTACATTAGACTAGCCTGCGCGTCCTGACCTCAATCCAATCGAGCACATGTGGGGTGAGCTCGATAGAAGGGTTCGAACCAGAAATTCTTCCCCTGAGTCGCTGAGGGACTTAAAGGTTGCGATGGCGGAAGAGTGGGGAAAAATTCCAGAGACAGTGGTGAAAAAGCTGGACGAAAAATCGGCTACAAGCAGTAATAAGGGCTAGAGGGATAATACAAAATATTGATTTTGGTGTTTATCAGTAAATTTAATTGTTAAACTTAAAATTTGTTTAATTTTTCCTTTCTCCTACCCCTATTTTCAATCCTTGTTCTCCTTGTTTTCCCTTCCAATCAGTAAAGAGCATGAGGTATGCTATGTAATTTGCCATCATTAGAAAGAGAATAGAATGGGCTTTCAAAATGATACTAAAATCCGTAAAAATATATGAACAGTAAATTCTAGAATCTGTGTTAAATGTGTCAGTCGAATTTTACAAAAAATGATCAAAATTGTGTTGTTAACGTTGAGATTAAATCAATCTAGGGCAAAATATATTATTCCCTCTTAAGGATATTTTTGTATGTTTTTAACATTTATTGACCATATCTAGCCTGCACATATTTTAAACACAATTAAACAAGTTCTATTCTTAGGATTGTCCAGATAATGAACCGTCGTTTCGTGAAAAACAGTGTAGAAACAAGTTTAATAGTTCCGTATTAGAGACCAATATTACCATTAATGATTTTAAGAATCCGATCCTAAAACCAGGTAAGTAATTTAAGTTTGATAGTCTTTGAAAAAAAAAGAAAACTTTTGTGAGTATGCAGTGAAACTTTTGATGTAACCAAAATATAATTTTACCATTTAAATCTACGAAATAACTTAAGGACAGGCGCATACTGGGGGCAAAACAGACTATCTGCCGACTATCTACCAGTGTGAAAGACACTTGGAGGGCACGACAGTTTTGTCATCACGCCTCCACACACTAGAGACAAGACAGTCACGTATCTGGTAGCTAGCGAGATGGAGCTTACGGAAATTACCGCAATTGCTATAGTTGTTCACCGAAAAACGAGATTGAAGCATAGAAACAGACAGTACTAATAGAAAAATTTTACACTTTGTATGATAATTTACGAGAGCATCCAATTAAGTTTTTTCTTATTTATTTATTTATTTATTTGTTTATACATTCAATTCCAACAGGCCAGGGCCCAATTACAGGAATAACGATTATACTAATGAGCTACATATAAAAGAAGAACATGATACAATTAAAATAAAATTAAAATGTTTGAACAATCAGCAAAACAAATAAAAACAGTAATAATAAAAAAACTACAAATTTGAGCAGCCTCTAAACACTGAGTAGAGAACCAATAAGTTTCGACAGCCTACTGCAATGGAAATCACCGGAGTTTCCAATGACATTGCCGTTCTTGCACATTATATAAATAGCGCTGTGGAATAATATATTTGACCTAGCCCGGCCGAGGCTAAAAGTAGGTGAGCGCCTTGCCCCAAGGCGTGATACATGGAAAGACACATTGCTCAATACGAAAGGGCAATCAATATGGTGATTAACAGTTTATATAAGAATTTGATGAAGTGAATGTCCCTTCTCTTTGCAAGAGGCAACTCATTAAACCTTGACAAGATTAGTCCGTGATCAACACCGCGGTCTGGATAGACACCATCCCTCTTGAAAATAAGATATTTAATGAAGCGCCTCTGTATCGATTCGATTGAGTTGTTATGGCAATTGTATATTGGATACCAAACAATAGAAGCATAGTCAAACTTAGAACTAACGAAGGAATAATAGAGAAGCTTGATTGCAGATATGTTAGTAAAGTCTCTACAATTTCTAATCAGGAAACCCAGCATCCTTGATGCACCAGCAACCATTTGTTCAATATGGTCAGCAAAAGAGAATTTCTCGTCAAAGATGATACCCAAATCTCTAACTGAACGAAGATTCTGTAGAACAGTATCACCTACGGAATAATTGAAAAATATAGAGTTATTACGATAGGAACATCGGACGACATTGCATTTGGAAACGAAAGGTGAGCCTGTTAGTAGAGCACCAGTTGGTGAGAGCATTAATGCTGCTCTGTAATTCGTGGCAATCAGAAACCGTTTAAAAATTTTAAGGTCATCGGCATAAGCGAGCTTCCGGCAACCTATCTCTCAGCAAGTTGTTAAAAAACATATTGAAAAGAAGAGGTCCCAGATTGGAACCCTGGGGAACACCTGAAGTGGGAATATGGAGAGGCAATCTAAACCCATTGATTTCTACAAAAAAAAAACTTTCGGATGAGTGTAACATGGTTTGATGAATTAATAGCTAAAGTTAGAGGAGGTATAACCTACCAGAATACAACCTTCCGATTGTGTATACCTGTAGAAGAGAGAGTTCCAGTGACATTAAGGTAAATGAGTAAAATGAATATTCCTTCCACCAAAAAATAATTCAGAATTATCAGACTCGTCAGTAAAATTGCTGATTAATGACTGTACTGATTCTTCACTTTGTGGCGCCACTGCAAACAAAAATATCTGGTTGGGACTTCTCCTTTGGTAACTATGTGATCCAGGCTGGTGTGGAGTTGAAGTCATAGAAAAGTGGTCCGGGATGTATCTAGGTGGAAGCGGTTGAGTTTTAAAATAAGGTGTCATTTCAGTGGGTTGTGACGTGGTCATTTTGTGGACTTTAAAACACTGAAATTTGAATTTTTGCATCCATTTTTTCATAATCACTTAGTAACTGCAACATGGGGACCAGTGAAAGAGCAAAATTAACATCTTCATCTGTATTCACGGTCCTTTTCTCTTTTAATATTGTGAGGAGTGACTCCTCAAATGAATTCTTTGTCGGACGGAAAACAACGTCGCTTTCTACCTACTCTGACACGCTCTTCTCTACAGGGCTCAGGAGTAGGAACTCCTACATCATTATCAGCATTTGACGTATTTGCTTCATCGTCAAGGTTACTATTGGTGTCTCTGTTCCCAATGAATGGGAGAAGAAACAACAGCTTATCAAAATATATATTTCCTCTTTTTGCTAGGACTTGGACGTATTTCCATTTCGCCTATTAAATTTTCAATCTGTTCTTCCAACATATTTAATATAACTTTTCACACAATGAACAAAAAAATTGAAACATCTTTACAAAAAAAATTAAAAATCTGAACAGGGATATGGTACACAGTTTGACTGAGAGAATGTTTGGTAGAAGACAGTTTTGCCCCCAATCTTCGCAGGCACATGCACTTCTATTGTTTTATCTTAAGCCGGCCGACAGTTTGCAGATAGAAAAGTCGCCGGGTGTCTGCCGGGCTCGACGCCACTTTTGTCCTGCCCCCGTCTTGTCTTCCAGTGTGCGAACTCCCATATGCTGTATAAGCTCTCGGCATGGCGACAAGACTGCCGGCAAAAAGTCTCCAGTGTGCGCTAGGCCTAAAAGCATAGAACTATTTCTTTTAAAGCCAGTTTCCTTGTTCGATCATTTTATATTTCAACTTAGTTCAGCTAATCAAAAGTAATAACCGGCCAAGTGCAAGTCGGACTTGCGCAATTACTGTTCCGTACGTTGATTACTTTTAAAATAAAAATTTTTAATAGGGAGGTATAACACATCCCAAATGAGTTTTCGACAAATTTTTTTTTCGATTTTTACTGAAAACTGACGACAATCTGCACTCTGTGGAGAGTATTCCAGAATTTTTTCAAAATTTCTTGGTTAGTACTTTACGAGATAAGGGAGGCAGCGATTTTTCACAATTTTTAAAAATAATACAAAGAAAAGAGTGCGCAAGTATTAATTATATATATTTTTGAATTCGTATTTTTACAAGCTTTCATTTGACATCCCACTTGTTGACTCTAGAAAAAGAAAAAGTTTTTACCTACCCCTTAAGTCAAAATTTAACTTTTAAAATTACACGGCTCTGATGAGGCCATCAATTCCTATATTAGTGCCAAATTTCAATGTCAAATAGTTTTCGGGAACAGACGGACAGACAGACACCGAAGTGCTCTTATAAGTGTTCCGTACGAAACACTAATAAAATGAACTAAACTATGATGTGAAGTTAAGTATAGTGCATTTATTTATATTTATGTAGTTCAGTGAAATTTGACCGGAAAATGAATTAAGTTTTCAGATTATGATATTTCTGATATCTATGGGAATTGGTAAAAAGGAAGATGTGTTGTCATTTCTTTTTTGGGAAGGGCAATAGAACATCTTAAGCGTATTTCAATAAACGTTTTGAAACGTCAATTCTTAAGATACACTCGACGTCATCTAAATGTTAATGAAAGGTTACCGAAAATATCATTTAGGTGATTAGGATGACGTATTTATATGTGTGCAGTGCAGTACTGGGTAAGATAACGGTAAACTGAATTAACTTTTTTAGATTAAAATTTAAAAAAAAAGAAAGATACAATTATATTTCTTTTTCTGCTAAATTTACATATCACTTAGTAGTACCCTACTAAGTGATATGTAGGAAAAATGTAAGAACTATTTAAGATTAAGATGTTTATTGTATTAGATTTGACAATTTTTTTTGCACATTGTGTCTTCTTTTGGAGCAAGATGTAAAATAACTACAAAGTATGTTACAAAATATATAAGTTACCTGGTTATAAAGATTGAATTAACAATATTTATAGTAAATTTCAAGATATAAGATCCTGCCTTTTGGCTTTTTCAATGGGGCAATAAACGACCCTATTATGGTTTTGTGCATAGTTGCCAGGTATTACGATAAACATATTTTTATTTTACCTGCTTTGTATACTGCCCTCACTTGCATCTGCAATCATATTGGATCTATTTTTACCTATATACCTGGCAATCCGGTTTGGAGCCCTTTAAGTAGTTGATAATATAGGCCTAATGACCACAGGTCCCCATTATGATTCGAAAAATACTTTTTATTATTCTTATTTTTTAGTTTTACTTATAACTTACAACGTAACGGTTCTATTTTAATTATGTGGCGTCCGTGGGAAAATTGCAATAGTGCCTCACGCAAGAGAATACATTTATCACTTGACGCTAAGCAAATAGTGAAAAATATTTACGACAGTTTGGTAAAAAGAAATTTGAATAAACAAAGTGCTTTGCAAGAAACCAGTGAACTAACAAAAACCCCAATTTCTGCGATTAAGTGTATTGTAGGAAAACCATCACTTAGGAACAGGAAAAAAACGGAAAGATTTTCAAATGCATCATCTAGACGATTGTAAAAAAGACGTTGTCAGGAGAAAAATATATTCTATGTATGAAGAGCAGTTGGTGCCGACACTAAACAAAATACAATTAAGACTGGTGCAGGACGGGATCAATACACATTGTGGCCGATCAACTCTTCACAGAATTCTTTTAAGAATGGGATTCACGTTCCGAAAAATCAACAAAAGGCAAGTAGTGATGGAGTCACAAAGATTACGAATCTTGCGACATACTTATTTACAAGAAATTAAAAGGTCTCGATCAGGGAATTGGCCAATAATTTACCTTGACGAAACATGGTTCGATACCCATGACACTATGCAAAAAGGGTGGGTTGACAGCAGTACAAAATCTCAGACTAACGCCCCTTCAAATAAAAGTGAACGAATAACCATTTTGCATGTTGGATCTGAAAAGGGCTGGGTTTCAAATTGTCTACTATTATCTGCAAAAAACATAAAAGATTCTAGTTTGGACTATCACGAAGACACGACCGCAGAACTTCTTGAAAATTGGTTTCAAAATTCCCTTTTGCCAAATGTTTCCGAACAGAGTGTTATAGTTATGGACAATGCAAGTTACCACAGTCGCCTACTAAATAAGGTTCCTAATGCTTCAGCTATCACGTCAACTCTCCTTACTAAAATTCTACTCATCTTCCCTTCATCGACTCCACACCAGGAATTCCCTCAACCTAGCTAATGTTCACAAATCCAACTTAACTTTTCCCCCTGACTCCATACCTCACAGAATAAACATTCCGACCTCCCAGTATAACATTGCTCCTCCCTTCTACAACTACCCTCTTCAAACCACTTTTCCTCCATGGCTTTCCCCTCTCCCAACATTGATCTAACTCTACATTCATACAAAAAATCTGAACACTCCAATTCCTTTTTCAACAAGCTCTTTCTTGAAAGGTTATCCTGCACATATGCCAATCATCACCGATGGATCCAAGACTGATAGGGGAGTCGGAGCAGCCTTCTTCGTTGACAATGTCATTAAATTGTTCAAATTGCCGAAACACTCTTCCATCTTTTCTGCAGAACTGTTGGCCATCAAGGAGGCCATCAGATACTCTTTTCAAGTTAACTCTCATCCTTCGACCCTTATAATCTCTGATTCTCTAAGTGCACTCAATGCCATCAAAACCAGAAAACTGGAATTTAATTACATAAGACAGATCTCGGATCTAATGTATACTGCTTTCCTCAAAAAACGTGCGATATCCTTGTTTTGGTTACCCAGCCACATTGGTAATCCACACAACGATAGAGCGGACTCTTTAGCAAAACTTGCCATCGAATGAGGCTGCCATAACGTGGGAGAAAACCACTTTTCCGACTTTAACATATTTCTAAAACATCTACACTATTCTCTTTTCCAACTCAAATGGGACTTGGAGGACCCAAACAATAAACTGTGGCCCAACAAACCAAATGTCTTCCCTCCCCTAAACTTCACGGCAATTGATCGTAGACATAACGTACTAATGAGAAGATTGGCAACAGGACACACTTATTCGACTCATGTTTACTTGCTCAAGAAAGAACCCCCTCCGACCTGTCCCATTTGTGACTACCCTCTATCTGTAGTTCACTTATTTGAATCCAATCTACACCATAACTTAAGAGTCAAACATAACATTCCGTCTAATATTTCCTCAATTATAAACTCCTTTACTACTCTGAAAGACAACATAATAGAATTTCTAAAAGAATTCAACTTCAGAGTTTAACCCATTAATGGTAAATCATCAAATTCTTGGGCGCTAAATGATCATAGCCGTCGATGCGCCCTGACCATTGAAAATCATCATCATCATCACCTAATGCGGTCAACACCAAGGAATATATAGTATTTTAAAAAATAACATTTATTTTGACTTTAGTTATAAAAAAAGTGATCTTTTGGAAGTTTTAAAAGACTATAATTTAAAAAGAAATATGTTTATGATAATATGAAAATGGGACACACTGTTTTGCGGCTTCCTCCGTATTATTGTGTGTTTAATCCAATTGAACACATTTGGCATCAAGTTAAATCAAAAATAAGGGCATAAAATATTTCTCCTACTTTAAGCGTGTCAGTGGTTGAATTAGTAAAAAAAAGTTATAAATATAAAATGTGAAAGCTGGAAGAATTCCATTCAGGACGTTGTTAAAGTTGAAGATTCATATATTTATGTAAATAATATAAAACCACTGATAATTACCTCAGCTGATGACAGTGATAGTGAAACCGAATTAGGATTAAGTTAAAATATATTTTTATTTATACAATATGTCCCCTCTTGTAAACCCTATCCATTCAAACTGTATATTTGTAATTCTTATCTATTTGTTTTTATATGCATCTATAAATAAACATCTCCAAAAACACTTATAATTTAATTTATTTGTATTAATGAATAAAATTCTTAAGTCCATCTCTGCAACCTATGATAAACAAAAGGTCAGAAGTTTTTTATTGCCCACTTAAAACGGCAAAAATCAGGATCTTATATTTTGGGACAGGCCATACCATAATACCTAGAACAAGTTTCATAATAGAGACCTACCCTCATCCAATTGATCGTTGAATAATAAACCGGAGGATTTTTTCTGCTTAATCTCTACCTGCTCTAAACAATTCAATAATTTCCCTTTCTTTTCATTATGCAATATTCTGAAATTTTCATTGAAAATATGACTTTGATCTGTTAAATATTTAGCGTAGTGAGATATATTATTTTTCATTCTATATATTTGTTTATGTTCTTTTATTCTTTTATAAAAAGATCTGCTTGTTTGTCTTATATAGGTTTTATTGCAAGTGCATAATTGGGAAACTCCTGTTTGTACCTAAAGTGATCTGTTAATTCTTTTAATACAAACTCGGAAATATTAATAATTCTGCATCTTACCAGAAAAAAAGTCAATCTTGAATTCTTCTAAACACAGAAACAAAGGAACATTAGTAGAAGTTGTAATTGTGGGAAGATTCCCTAGCAAATGGAGCAGAAACTTCCGAATCTAACAGTATCACTCCATGCCAGGGCCTCCCTCCCTTCCAACCACCGCCGCTCCGAAGAGCCGTCCCAGCTCCTTACATACGCAGGTAAAGTGATGTGGAATCCTCTCATCCTCCAGACAGTCGGGACATGTCGGGTCGTCTCCCCCGCCTAACAGTGCCAAATGTCTTCTCAGCCTACAATACCCCTTGAGAATCCCTACAAGAAGATTCAGGAGACTACTTCTCTTGAGTATCTACTCACGTTTCTCTTCTCCAGGTCACGATAAAAAATGTTTAACCTGTCTGGACTCAGAACTCCGATATGACCGCTTTTTGAAGCACCGGAATGCCCATTTCTTGAGAGTTGCTTTCACCTGTCGCTTAGATATATCTAAAGCAGGCTCGGATACTCAGAAAAGAAGCATGGTCCTGAGTCTGGCAAGTATCCGCCGCCTCTTTGCCCTGTACCCCCCATATCTAGAGACCCACATCAGCTGAACGTCCTAGATGACTAATTCATTGCACTTCTGCGCACTCGGATATTGTAAAATATCAAATACTAATAATTATTCTGAATAGTTTAGTTAAATAACAAAATCTTTTTTTCATTTATCAAAAAAAAAAAATTGCATTTCTAACACGTAGATTAGCCTGAATCTTTTTCTTATAATAAAATAGTGGAGACTGATTCTTCCTTTCTGAGCTGCATACAACATTTTCTATTTAATAAATTTCTAAATGAAATATATTTTTTAGATGCACCCTGTAGTATAATCTGTGCTTTCACATATGAAGGTAAAACAGTAAACTTTAATGTGGGTAAAGCTGATGATGGAACCATCTGCACACCGGGTTCTCCTAATATTATTTGTGTTTCAGGGCGTTGTACGGTAAGTTATATCCATTACTTTTCCAGTATTTTTACTAAAGTCACTCATTCGTGTTTGCAAAAAGGGCTTATTGACAATTTTGATCAATTAACAAAGAAATTTTGAATGGATATTCAGGTCCTACAGGTTTTAATAAAATTCTACTTATCTCATCAAACCAGTTTTTATTACAGAATCACTATTTAGAGTGAGTCAAAAAATACGTTCTAAAGTTAAAGGTAGGGGCAGGTTTAGGGTGGGAATATAGAAGTTTCTTACAAAGTTAAAGATAATATTATATATTAGTAATGGTTGTAGACGTGGTAGACTATTGTGCCTGTTTGTGAACTGCAGCCTCTTGATTTATTATGCTCCCCTCTCTTGGTTACATGAGCGTCGTTTCGTTAAGAAAGTTTATTCGCTTTCTTAAAGCGGTACATTGATATAGGATATGCATAAAGGTTTCTTCTTGTTCACCACATATTTGCAGTCTGCATGTCGTGGCACCATATCTGCCAGTTGAGTCTTTGGCCAGATGTTGGGAGCCAACGATCTGGATGTTGCCAATATGACCATTTGTTAATTGTCATTTTTAACACCTGTTTTGTTATACCAAATACTGGTTCTGGACACCTGTATAGTTTTGTGGCTCTGAATTTTGCTAATTCGTCCACTTGTTCATTATCTTTCATCCCCGAATTTCCTGGAACCCACAATAGTCCAACTCTGTTGTTTCTAGAGGATAGTTCTAACATATCACGTTTACACTATATCGTGATTTTGAAGTTGGCCTGACAGGCATTTCAAGGCTTTAGAGCAGCTTGACTGTCTGAGAGAATTTATATTTGTTGGTTGCGGTAGTCACGTCTAATATTCTCGTGAACACATGCTTGTGTTGCGTGAATTTCCTCTTGAAACATTGTTTCTAGAGGAATGCTAAAACTCCACTTGGATCCTTCTATATATATATATATATATATATATATATATATATATATATATATATATATATATGCGCCAATGCCTATTCCTAGATCAGACCCATTGTCTTCGTCAAATGCTCCACCTTCATGCATAGATTTGGATCGCACCAAATTCTATATGGTTTTTACAAATTAAACGACGTTGTCATATAATCAGATTGCATATCCAAGAATTTGTCGTCGATTAGATCCATAACTCTTGGGCTCCTCATTCCATATTCGCTATTAGTAGCCTCACATTTTATGTATATATCTAGGGGATGTTATACATATATATATATATATATATATATATATATATATATATATATATATATATATATATATATATATATATATATATATACATATACATTCTCCTGAATACCTTGTTATTTACAGCTTACATTTAGGCTAATCTTAAATTTTTAAGACATTATTTTATTATATTATTTTAAATAAAACCACAAGGAGAAAAATATATTCTGAAATTTACTGGATTCTTTGTTTACACTAAAAATCTTTAAAAGAGATAATTGAGAAACGGGTATTTCACTTGTTGGGCTTCCTATCTAAGAAGAGCCTCCTCCAAAACAGCTAGTTTCTATAAAAAAATGCAAGAGCCCCTATATAGATTTTAAGAAAGAAATATATCTTACTATATCGAGGATATCTATGACCATCTCTCTCCCAGAGCTATCCAATTCAGTAATATAATTTTCACTGTGTCTAGCGTAAACAAATTTTCTTAATTAAGACAAAAAATGTGTATATTAAAAAGAAACAACTACAAACAATGAATAAATTAATTCCTAACCATAACTACAAAAGAAAGACATTAACGTTGCCTTGGTTGAGCAATTAATTATCTAAGCTAATGTTGACTTACCAGAGATGTTCGATAAGTATGGTAAATTTCTGAGAGTTGACGACATATGTCAGTTTTTAGTTTACAGCATAGAAGTATCATCCTCCAACTATGCTATACAAAGTTTGGTAAGATTTTTGAAGTAAACGTGTCAATAGTTGTTTAAACCATGGAAAAAACAAGTTCTCTACATTGATTAAATATTTCCATTTAAAGAAGTGGTCAGCTATGCAGATTAAAGCAAAGTTGGGAACTCTGCATCATCATTAAAGGCCACTTATTTCTGGCAAAGGTTGTTTTGTCGGCTGGAAAGGCAATGATTAAAATATTTGTGGACTCACACGGCATCCCGAAATTTTAATGTATTTTATATATATATATATATATATATATATATATATATATATATATATATATATATATATATATATATATATGTATATATGTATATATGTATATATATGTATATATTATATATATTATATATATTATTATATATATATATATATATATATATATATATATATATATATATATATATATATATTTGTTCTTCTATCTCACATTTGGTCAATGTAGTTCCATGTTTGGCTGACGGCCCTAAACCAAGTCAGCACAAACGCATTACCATTGTGTATTAAGGAATGACCTGACAATGTTACATGTCTTCAAAACTTCTGAATGTTTTTGTGTATGGTTGTGTTGAGTCCTAATTGTACTAAGTGTGATGTGAATGTTGTTGGTGTAAAGCCTGTAGCTGATATGACGAGAGGGACAATGATGACTTTTTTTTGTTTCCATAGCCTTTTCATTTCTGTTGCAAGGTCGGTGTATTTGGAGATTTTTTCTGTGTATATCGTTTGGATGTTGTGTCTTTGAGAACAGCTATGTCAATTAGATAGGTGACTTTTCCGTTTTTGCATTGAAAAGTAATATCGAGTCTATTGGCGGAGACTGTTTTATCTGTATGGATACTGATGTCCCAGTAGAACTTGAAATCTTTATTTTCAAGCATGGATGTTGGTGTGTATTTGTAGTAAGGATCTGTGTTTTCTATTAGTTTGTATGTTGTGGCTACTGCCTGATGAACTACTTTTGCAGCTGAGTCATGTCAGGCTGTGTATTCCGTTCCGGCTAATATTTTACATCCGCTTGTTATGTGTTCGATGGTTATATTTATTATTATTATATTTATTATTCTGTATTACTAAAAATAGAATATGAATATTTAAGTCTACTGTTTTTACTACTACTATATTCTTACAAACTACTTTTTTTCTAGTCTTAAGATATTTAGCGCTCTATTATTTTTAGGAAGTTGGATGTGACGGAAAGTTTGAATCATTTGCTATCGAAGATCGTTGTGGAGTATGTAATGGTGATGGAACTATGTGCAAAATTGTGGAAGGTACTTGGACTTCGCCTCATGAATCTCTAGGTACCTATAAAATACATTTGTTACTTCAGTATAGAAACGTTACTTTATAAACCATCATTTTACGTCGACTTAACATTATACTAGCCCCAGTACTATATCAGTACCACATACAACAAAACTTTCAATCCAATTAAACTACATGAAGTGATAAATAATTTTTTAAAAATTGCGTACAAATTGAATGGAAATATAATGACCTTTCACTCAAAGATTCCATGTTAAAGAGGAGTTTGTAGGGTATTACAGAGTTGTGATCAAAAAATTTAATGCGGGGAATTTTTTTCTCATTATTAATTATGAGTACACAGATAAATTATGTTGTTTTAAACAAGTAATAATATAAATTAAATAAGGTAGCAAGTTCATTTTTTTCCTCTCTGATATTTTAATAACAAAATGCTGTCTGTCATTTTTCTATAAATTAAAATTTTTGTAATAATGAACTTTTTAACGTGAAAACTAAAATTCAGTAGTTTGACTTTATTAAGATTCAGCTACTATTGAAAATTTTACTCATTGATAGGTAAGTACTGGCAATTCGCATATCTATAATTTCATCATATAAATATACGTCGATATAATGCTATATATATATATATATATATATATATATATATATATATATATATATATATATATATATATATATATATACACAATCCCGATTATATGAAATCCGGCTTATCCGAAACAAACTATTAACAATAAATTGAATTCCCATTATTCGAAACAGACGATGAGTGGTTTCCTTAACGCGAATTTCACCCCGCTGTCTATGTTTTGGTTAGTCGACGAGTGTTATAAGTTACTCATTACGTCTATATATCGCAGAGGTAACAGTTTCATTTTAATAGATATTTTACAAAATGGAGCGTCATAATAATAAGCGTAAACGTGTTGTTATTACCTTAAAAGAGAAACTTGAAGCAATTCAGCGTTTAGATAATGGTGAACTTCTTAAAAATATAGCGAAGGATTTAGGTGTAGGCGTGAGTACTGTTTCAGAGTGGAGAAAACATCGCAAAAAACTTGAAAAATCGTGTAGTGTTTTGTCATCGCCCACACAGGCATGAAAAAGTATGAAAAGCGGTGACTACCAAAAAGTGGATGATTCTTTGTTTTTATGGTTTACACAGAATCGAGAATGTGGAATACCAATTTCGGGAACAATAGGCAGTGAATTTAAGCGAAGAGTTGCCAGTTATTGAAGCGCCTGTAAATTTTCCTGCAAGTGATGGACGGCTAAACAGGTGGAAAAAAAGACATGGTGTACATCAACTGAAAGTTTGTGGAGAAAGATTGTCGACTGATGTATCTGCTGCAAAAAAATTTGCAGAGAATTTTGAGCAGCCTATGAAAGAACATGGTTTACAACCAGACCAAATCTATAATTGTGATGAAACAGGCTTGAACTACAAAATGTTGCCGTCAAATACCTTAGCTTCAAAAACGGAAGCTGGAGCACGTAACAAAGAACGTATTACTGTTCTTGCATGCAGTAATGCTTCTCGAACACACGAAATCCCATTATTATGTATTGGTAAGTCAGCAAATCCACGAACCTTTAAGAATATTCGTCGCAATGCTTTTCCTGTTTTGTATAAAAATCAAAACAATGCCTGGATAAACGCGACTCTATTTAAAGACTGGTTTTTTGGAGATTTTGTTTCCAAAGTGAAACTTCTCTTAAAAGAACATGGATATCCTAGAAAATGTATTCTGTTACTAGATAACGCCCCCACTCACCCAAGTGCGGAGCAACTTGAAAGTGGGGAAATAAAATGTTTTACCTCCTGCTGTAACTTCTCTCATTCAGCCTACGGATCAGGGTGTACTGGAAAATTTAAAACACAATTACTGGCGTTTGTTATTGGAGCATATTTTAGAAGAAGTAGATGAAGGTGGCAATTTTATTGATTGTCTAAAAAAGATAAATTGGAAAAATGTTATATATTGGATAGTTTCAGCCTGTAATCAAGTAAAGAGTAGTACTCTGAAAAAATCTTGGTCAAAATTGATTCCACAAGAGGAGAGACAATACTCAGAGGCAGAAACAGAAGATAATGAAAGTTTACATCAAATTATTACAAGAATATTAGAACGTAAAAGTGTTACGGAAACCGATGTTTGTGAATGGTTAAACAGTGATAGTGAGGAAGATGAAATGATTGACGAATTAATTAAAAGTGTATGCAAAAATGTTAATAAAATAGACAGTGATGACGACGATGATAACAAAGTAGAAGCCACTGACAATATTCCAATAAAAATGTCACATTCAGAGGGACTAGAGGCCCTAGAAAAAGCGTTAACTTATATAGGAAAACAAGAAAATGCAACCGCCGCGGACGT
This sequence comes from Pachyrhynchus sulphureomaculatus, assembly GCA_019049505.1. Taxonomy (NCBI): domain Eukaryota; kingdom Metazoa; phylum Arthropoda; class Insecta; order Coleoptera; family Curculionidae; genus Pachyrhynchus; species Pachyrhynchus sulphureomaculatus. The sequence continues at coordinate 65,359,625 of CM032456.1, forward strand.
TTTGCTTATCAAACGTTGGAGAGACATTGCAGCCAAAAACAGAACTAACACAAAACGAGTGCAGTTAAAAACTACCTCATTTTTAAGACATTAAAGTTAAGAATGCAACTGTTTTATTTTCGATATTCCGTACATATACATAAAATAAGTAAACTAATTGTTCTATTCTTTGTTTTAATAAATACCTATGTACGTAATAGCATATCATATAAATGCTTTTAAGTCAATCTGCAATGTTGTATTCATTCTGAACTTCTATTTTATAAAAAAATTCGGATTAACCGAAATTTCGATTATCTGAAATCACTTTGGTCCATATTATTTCGGATAATCGAGATTCTACTGTATATACATATATATATATATATATATATATATATATATATATATATATATATATATATATATATATATATATGTTATATATATATATATATATATATATATATATATATATATATATATATATATATATATATATATATATATATATATGTTATATATATATATATATATATATATATATATATATATATATATATATATATATATATATATATATATATATGTTATATATATATATATATATATATATATATATATATATATATATATATATATATATAGTGGTTTTAGTGACGCTACTTTTGATATTTTCAAAACAATGAAAAAAATCGAATTTCGTGTATTGATTAAACACTGTTTTTTTAATGGGAAAAATACTGTTCAAGCAAAGCAATGGCTTGATATGTGTTACGGGGACTCTACCCCTGGAAAATCACTCATCATTTACTGGTATGCTGAATTTAAACGTGGTCGTACAGACACAAATGATGCTGAACGCAATGGATGCCCAAATGAGGTGGTTACACCACAAAATCCACGAAATTGTTTTGGATGACCCTAAAATGAAATCGTGTAATATAGCTGACACCCTAAAGGTATCAAAAGAAAGTCTTGGTCATACTTTGTATGAACATTTAGGAATGAGAAAGTTCTGTTCGAAATGGGTACCACGTTTGCTCACAGTGGACCAAAAACCACAACGTGTTCATGATTCTGGGCGCTGTTTGGACTTGTTTAAGTGCAATAAAAAGGATTTTTTCATGCAATATATGACAATTGATGAAACATGGATCCATCACTACAGACCGGAATCAAATCGGCAGTCATTTGAGTGGACAGCAGCAGGTGAAAGCCGCCCGAAGCGATCAAAGACACAACAATCGGCTGGGAAGGCTTTGGCCTCTGTATTTTGGGAAGCGCATGGAATAATCTTCACCGACTATGCTGAGAAGGGAAAATCCATCAATAGCGAATATTATACAAAGTTATTAGTGCATTTGATGGCAGAAATCGCAATGAAGCCGTCCCAAATAAACAAGAAAAAAGTGTTAGAAAAACGTTAGACTGATTGTATCGCTCTTGAAGGAGACTATGTCGATGAATAAAGTCGAATTTTGCAAAAAAAATGTGTTTTAAGTAGCTAAACCAAAAACTTTAAAGCCTACGTGTTAAAATTGACGAAACAACCGTCACTAACAACATACCAACAAAAAGAGGAGAGCGACAAGGCGATACTATCTCATTTAAATTGTTTCCGATGGCTCTTGAAGACATTTTTAAGGAGCTAAATTGGAATGAGAAGGGCATCAATATCAGCGGCACCAGACTGAGTCACCTTAGGTTGCAGACGGCATCGTCGTGATAGCTAACACCACCAATGAGCTACAGGAAATGTTGAACCAGCTGAATGTGGTCTCTGCAAGGGCAGGTCTTAAAATAAATTTAAAAAAAACTAAATTAATAAGCATTGAAGAAATCAACATACAGATAGGAAATAACTCCCTAGAATGCGTCGCCGAGTATAAATACTTAAGTCACGCTATTAAGATCAGAAAAGAAAAAAGCATGCAGAAATTACCAGGCGAATAGAGCAGGTATGGATAGCTGTAGAAAAACTAGGGCATATTTTAAAAAGTACTACAATACCTGTAAACCTAAATACTAAAGTCTACAATACCTGCAGCCTACCTGTCAGTACCTATTGACTACAAACGATGTACCTCACTAAAGCATTTGTCAAAAAGCTCACAACTTTCCTGAAAGATAGAATTCATAACGAACATATGAGGAGACGAACCAAAGTCAGTGACTTAACTCTAGAGGCAGCAAGAATGACGTGGCAATGGGCGGGTCATGGGGTTAGATCATCTGACCCAGAGAAAGAGGGAATGGAACGTCCACAGAAATGATGAGTCGATGATATAAGAGTAGTAGCCGGCGAGAACTGCTTAAAGGTGGCCAAAGATAGGGTAGCATGGAAGAGATTAGAAAAGAACAACATCCAGAAGTTTTTTTTTATGGGTCTAGCACGCGTGCTGCGGGGAAGTCCCTAAAGCGCTACAGGAGCGACACGTGTGCGGAAAAAGCGATTCACATTGTTCTTGAATCGCTGTAAATTATACTCGGTGGGAAACACAGTCCTGGGCAAATTGTTCCAAAGGGATGATGTTCTCCATATAAAAGACTGTTTGAAAAACGTTGTACGAGGAGTAACAAGCTGAACCTCATACGAATGTGAAGTATCAGCGTGACGTATATTTCTAACATGCACCGCTCTGGGAGGAATTAAACGGGCCACATCATCCGCACACTTTTCATGAAAATACTTGTAGAATAGGCTCAAGTCGTCAACCGTTCTTCGATGTTCCAGCGAATCAAGGCCGCCGCTCAGTTCCGGGTCTTCAATCAGACGAACAGCTCTTCTCTGAACAAATGCAGTGTATGTTCGGGAGCGGAGCCCCAAACATGGGAGCAGTATTCCATAGTTGGTCGAATTTGAGCTTTGTAAAGAATTAACAGTTGTTGTGGAGTGTAAAGCTTTCTGGTTCGAAATAATAATCCCAACTTTTGAGAAGCCCTCCTTGCTATGCCTGCAACATGCTCATGCCAGGACATATTTGCTCCCAAATTAACGCCCAACAAATTGAGTAACGAGAAATGGAGTGCCCCGCCATAACTATGTCGGGTCCAGCAACGGTAACTCTCTTAGAAAAAACTGCCGCCTGGGTTTTTGTAGCGTTAAATTCCACTCGGTTACTGTCACCTCAAGATAGAATTTCTTCTAGGTCTTTGTTAAGTTGAACAACTTCCCGCTGTCTGCGGTCACTCGCCTGAGCAGCCGATGTCCGAGCGTTCAAAGTGAATGAAGAGATAAGCGTACTGTCATCTGCAAAGCTGTAGATTGGATTTCCGGTCTTTTCCAGCAGATCGTTAATGTAAATGAGAAAGAGAGTAGGAGATAGTATGGAGCCTTGGGCACATCGGCGTTGATAGTGAAGGTGTTAGAAAGAAATCCGTCGACCGCCACTCGTAAAGAACGCTCACTGAGGTAACATGAGGGCCACAAACAGAACTTTTCCGACATACCACAAGAACGTAGCTTAGCCAACAGCCCATCGTGCCAAACACGGTCGAATGCCTTGGATATGTCAAGAGCAACCACTCGAGATTCTCCAAAGTGTTCAATTGCGTTGTTCCAAACATGTGTTACATAAGTCAGAAGATCTCCCGTTGATCTATGTTTACGAAAGCCATATTAGTGACTGCTAATAATGTTGAATTCTTCAAGATATTTTAGAAGATGTTGATTGATAGCCTTTTCCATGACTTTCGATATTATTGGAAGCAGTGCGACTGGTCGGTAGTTATTTGGCAAGGTCTTCTTGCCTTTTTAGGTATCGGCTGACCTGTGGCACATTTCCAGCAGGAAGGAAATATTCCCTTTCTGTAGGATAGGTTGAAAAGTCTACAGAAAACTGGTGTCAATTCCCTTGCACAGTTTTTGAGAACTATGGCAGGTATTTCGTCAGCGCCAGAAGCTTTTTTGGTGTCTAGCTTCATTAAAATACGTTTTATGATACGCTGTCTGAAGACAACATCGGGCATCCTTGACTGCACTATGGGAATAGTAGGTGGTGTTTTTCCTTGGAAATTGACAGTAGAATGTGAAGCAAAGAGTTCAGCCAACAAGTTCGCTTTTTCAACATGTGTCGTTGCAATAGAATTATCTGGCCGTGTGAGTGGTGGTATAGTGGATTTGGTGAAATTTTGGCTAACTGCCTTAGCGACTGACCAAAACGACCTGGAATTGTTGGAACAAGCGAGAAGTTTGTTTCTAATTCGCTGATTGTGTGCCTCCTTGGTTTCGTCGATAATTTCTTTGCATCTGTTCCGGGCACGAACAAAGGTGTTACGATTTATAGTGTTAGGATCTTCACGTCATCGACGGTAGGCAAGATGTTTAGAAGTAACAGCTTTTTTGCATTTTCGGTCAAACCAAGGCTTGCCATAGGAAGGGCATTTCTTCGAAAAAGGAATGTAAGTTTCCATACCAGCCAAAATAACATCGGAAACCTGCCTGGCGCAGTCAGATGGGTCGTCAGAACGAAAACAAACGTCTAACCAAGGAAAAGTTGGAAATTATTCCATGAGATCTTCCTATTTAGGAGATTCGTAGTGTCCAATCTTGCGCGGTTTAGGTGCCTCTTTGTCACTGATTGGTAGGATACTGGATGTCGAAAGCAGTTTATGGTCGGAAGAACCTAACGGCGGATTTACGGTGACAGTGTAAATCTCTGGATTGGTGGTTAAAAACAGATCAAGAAGACTGACGAACTCCCCGTCTCGATCAGGGATCCGTGTTGGTTCGTCAATAAGCTGAGTTAAGCCACAGCTGATTGAGAATGATTCAGCTTCACGACCTTGTTCGTCGGTAGTATTTGTGAGTGAACAAACATGGATTGAGAAGAATAGAATATTGACTGGGGACGTAGATAAAGATAAAGCAGGTGATTCTTTGATATGCTTATATATAGTTCATTTGCACGTATGACTTAGTTGTCCAAAATAAACAAAAAAATATTTTGTTTTAGTGTTCAGGCGGGCGGAAGCTTTCGAAACGACGACGATACCGATTCGATGTCATACTATCACCCAGTAGGTGATGGTATGAGGTTTGCAGGCTTGGTATTTACAGGTTAAAATCCATGAACTAGCGTTCGTGGTTTATAATCTATGAATTACTGTATTACTTGATTTTAGCAAAATTTTTCGCATTAATCTTCAAACGATATCTCAGAAGGAATAAATATTAATGGAAGGAGAATTAACAACATTAGATTCGCTGATGACATGATAATATTCGCAGAAAACTTACAGGACCTACAAATGCTGATGGATAGAGTAACACATGTCAGTCGAGAGTACGGAATAGATATAAATATGTTACAAATAAGACTAAACACATGATCATAAGCAAAATCTCTGCATTACAAGGACAACCCTTTATTAAAAATCAAAAGATTGATAGAGTTAATACTTTTTGCCATTTCGGTACCACAGTAAATGAAGGACTGGACCACTCACTGGTAATTCGATGCAGAATAGAAAAAGCGAAATACAAAAAGTCATGATCTCAGTTTAAAAATCAAAATAAGACTTCTCAAATGCTATGTCTTTCCGATGTTTCGGTATAGGGTGGAGTCTTGGACTTTAACTGCGGCATCATGTAAAAGGTTAGAAGCATTCGAGACGTAGCTCTACGGGCGCATGCTTAGAATATCTTGGACAGAGAACACTACCAACAAGAGAGTGCTAAAACTATTGAATAAAGACCTGGAAATTGATAATACAATTAACACAAGAAAATTCGAATATCTGGGCCACATCATGAGAAACGAGGAAAGATATGGTCTACTCCAACTGATACTGCAGGGCAAGGTGGACGGAAGAAGAGGACCAGGCAGGAGACGTGTTTCAAGCCGAAAAACCTGCTAGCATGGTTCCCAACAACAACGGAACTACTCCGGGCAGTTGTAAACAAAGTCCTAATAGCCAAGATGATTGCCAATATCCGATAACGAGTCGGCACAACAAGAAGAAAAAGAATCTTCCAAGTGTGTGGCAAAATAAATTGTAATAGACCTTGAATAATAAATGTTCATTGTTAGCCCCAAATGTTCTTTCTATACTAATAATTTAACGAAGTTTCAAAATCCATTTTTTTTAGAATATCCACCGTTTGTCCAGATACCAGCTGGTTCTAAAAAGATAGAAATAGTAGAAGTTAGTTCTGGCCCGAATGTCATTGCTATTGGTGCAGCCGATAATAAAACATATTACTTGAACGGAAATTAGTAAGTATTACTATTTAATTAGATTTTTATAATTCATATCAGTAAAATAATATCTACTGCATACAAAATCAAAATTTTAATATGAGGCTACCAGGTGTCTTTCAGCGAAGAACAAAATAATTTTATAATTTGAAAGAATAATTTGTTGCTTAACTTTACTTGGAAAAAATATTTACTGTTGCACGTGATCTATATTTATTTCTATTGCTCAAGCAAAAGAAATAAAAAAACAACTTTGTTATTTCTTCACGTGTCAGCGTCCCTAGATCACAAGCTGGACTTGCGCAATTAGTGCTTAAATTGAATTGAATGAAAATGAAATAATCGGTCAAGTGCAAGTTGGACTTGCGCAATTAGTGTTCCGTACGTTGATTGCAAAAAAGAAAAATCGTTACGGAAGCATAAAATGATCAGGGACTTAACAAAACACATCCCAAATAAGTTTTCAACAAAGTTTTTTTCCGATCTTTAGTGAAAACTGATGACTTTGAAATTTTGTTTTTCTTTATATATCAGTTAAATTATTAAAGGTAATGCACTCGTGATAATTTTTGTTCAATCTACACCCAGTAGAGAATTTTCCAGAATTTTTTCAAAATTTTTTGATAAGTGCTTTTCGAGATAAGGTGGGGGGACAGCGATTTTTCGCCCTTTTGAAAAAGTAATATAAAGAGAATTGTGCGCAAGTATTACATTATATATATTTTTCAACTCGTCTTTTTACAAGCTTTCATTTGACACCCCACTCGATGGCTTGGTAAAAATTTTTTTTTTACTTCCGATTCACCCCCCAAAACTAACCCAAATTTAACTCTCAAAACTACACGGCTCTGATGAGGCCATCAATTCCTATATTAGTGCCAAATTTCAACTTTCTATGTCAAATAGTTTCGGAGAAAATCAGGTGTGACAGACGTAAAAATGAAAGTGAGGCATATCCAAGAGTGGATGCGGAAAGGCTGTTAGAGAGAGAGAGAGAGAAAGTCTGTGATTGCCTTTAAAATAAAATATTTTGTTACGGAGGTATAAAATGATCAATGATTTCACAAAATACACACTCAAATGAGTTTTTAACAAAGTTTGTTGCCGATCTTTGTTGAAAACTAATAACCTTGAAGTTTTTTGTTTTTTTTTTATATACCAGATACATTATCAGCGGTCATGTACTCCAGATAATTTTCATTCAATCTACAACTAATGGAGAATATTCCAGAATTTTTTCTTGGCATTTTTTTTTTTAAATAATACAAAGAAAAGTGTGCGCAAGTATTAAATTATAGATATTTTTGAACTCATGTTTTCACAAGCTTTCATTTGACACACCACTCGATGACCTGGTAAATTTTTTTTTCACTTCCGATTTCATCCACCAAAACTAACTTCTTAGGTCCAAATTTAACTTTCAAAACTACACGGCTCTGACTGGGCCATCAATTTCTATATTTCTGCCAAATTTTAACTTTCTACGTCAAGTAGTTTCGGAGAAAATCGGATGTGACAGACGGACACCGAACTGATCCCATAAGGGTTTCATACACGAACACTACCTCTTCCCTTCCCATCAACCAAAACCTCTCAAACACCTCCCCTTCCCCCCCCCCCCCCCACTCTAAAGAGGAAAGGCAAAGATCTCAATTTTAAGAGCATTTCTCCGGCAGCAGAATTCAGCCATCTCGCGCCGACTTATCGATTACAAACAAATGCAAGCGAATTAACACTTTTCTTAAGGTATATAGTATATAAAGTTGTGTGGAATCGAAAGAGGAGTGCGGCAGGGTGACATGTTCTCACCCAAGCTTTTCGTAACACTTCTAGAAAGTATTCTAAAATTAATAAATTGGGAAAGAATGAGACTTAACATTGACGGGGAAAAGTTAAATCATCTTTGTTTCGCCGACGACATTGTCCTAATAACAGACAAAATACAAGAAGCACAAACTATGCTACACATGCTTCAGAAAAGGCTGGTCCAAAAATCAATCTATCCAAGACTCAATCTATCTTCCACTATAAAAGTGAATAAAGTAAAGACAGAGCAAGTACACCAATATAAATACCTGGGACATGAAGACAGCATAAGACGAGATAACCAAACACCTGAAATTCAGCGGCGAATAGGTTTCTCCTGGGCTGCATATGGCAAACTGGCCTATGTATTCAAATCTAACTTTCCTATGTGTAAAAAGAAAAGTATTTGACAGGTGCGTACTCCCCGTTCTTACGTACGGAGCCGATACTCTCACATTGACGTAGAAAAACATCAATAAAAGATGTGTCATGCAACGAAAGATGAAGAGGTCAGGGTTAGGCGTTACTCTTAGAGATCACATCCCAAATCACATTATCAGGAAGAGAACGGGGGTACAAGATGTATCTGCATCTTAAATGGAACTGGGCTGGGATATTGCTAGGTTTAAGGATGGGCGTTGGACAAAGAGAATCATAGAGTGGCGACCAAGATCCAAAGCCTATCGGAGTAGAGGTAGACCAAGTCGGTTGACTGATGATTTGATGGTAGGTTTACACACTTGCCAAGTCTTGGCAAGCCTCGACAAGCTGCAAGCCTTGTCACAAATGAGACTTGCATTTGGAAGTCGTTTACATGCTTGTGAATGCTCAGTGTGCTCCGAACAGTCAAGCATGGCGGACACCGAAGTCGTGGCTGCTATTGCGTTCGGTTTATCATTATTTTATTTGAAATACAAGCAAAGTAAAACAAAAACAAAAACCCGACGAAGAAGATGGTGGATGATAAAAATACATAAACGAACTAACTAACGCGAAACTAAACGCGCACCAACGTGTAAATGCGTCGCAAGCGCTTGTCACAAATGTCCTTTGATCTGTTCATAAAAATCGACACTCGACCGGAACGGTGACAAACTTCTCCAAGCTCACGCAAGCCAAGCCAAACAAGCCGTTCACACGCTTGTGTTTGTGGACGCTTTTTTACAGGGATTCTGAAGCAGTTTGCGTCACTATAAGGGTGCCCCAAAATGCTTCAGATATGTGGGGCTCTCCAACCTGAAGGGTTGGCATACCCACTAAAACCCCTTGTGAGCTGGGAAAACCCTTTACTCCTTTTACAATTTATGAACTTCTTAATGACTAGACTTTTGATGTGTTTTAACCCTAAGTTAATTTTCTATGAATAGATCTAACCTAACTTAACCTATCTTAACGCTAACCTAACCTAAGCCCCCCATTCCCGGAGGGTGTTGTGTTATAATTATGTATGGTGTGCTTTGTTACACTTTTACCTGAAGGAGTAGCTCAACTAAACCTACGGTCTTAACCTTAAACTAAGTCAAGGATAGTCTTTGTCTGCGCCTAGTCTTGCGGCAGAATGTCTGTTACGTTGCCTCTGAAAGTGTTAGCTATCTCGGGGTTAGAATGAACCACTGCTTTGTCAAGGAAGCGAAGTTGAACATTACGCGTGAATTGTGGACGCTTGTCAAAACTTGGCAAGTGTGTAAATGGGCCTTGAAAAGAGTGGCTGGAAATTGGGTACCAGCGGCCCAGATCAGAAAAAAGTGGCAAGACTTGAGGGAGGCTTTCGTTCAGCAGTGGACAGTATAAGCTGACAATGATGATAATATAAAGTTGTTTATTTATATATATATATATATATATATATATATATATATATATATATATATATATATATATATATATACTTTGCTTAATTTCTCCGACAATGGTAACAATGTTGCTACATTTTCAGTTTTGATAAAATGTTTTTAAATTTAGAGGTTTATTAAAAAATTTTGTTCAAAGAACAGAAAAAAAAATGGGAATAAAAATAAACAATAATCAATAAGGGCCTTAAGAAGGTATTTATAATATTATATAAAATAATATTTTACTTACGTTCTCGCTCTCAAATAGCTAAAAACATCTTTGTTAATTTATCTGGTATATAAAACCAAACCAAAAACTTTAAGGTCCTCAGTTTTCCACAAGAGCTATTAAATTTCCAACTAAGCAATTGTATTGTATTATTTAGTATATGTTTTATTTGTTTCAGTAAAATAGGTCCGCCAGGATCACGTCTTATAGGGAAGAAAAATAATATGTGGCTTTTCTACACTGGCCGCAAAGCACCCGTAGAAAAAGTTACTATACCGAGAGCAACAGAGGATTTAGTGGTTTCGGTAATTTTTCTCATTTCTTGTCCGTACTTATAGAGATACGAGGCTGGTTTGAAAAGTCCGTGCAAAAATAAAAACTACTTATGTGTTTGGGGTAAACCTTTTTTATTTTTCGACATAGTCTCCTTTTAGTCTTATACACTTCGTCCAACTATGTTCTAGTTTGTTGATCCCTTCCGAATAATAGGATTTGTCCAAGTCTGCAAAATATCCATTAGTGTCTGCAATCACCTCCTCGTTTGAATAAAATCTTTGTCCCGCCAGCCATTTCTTCAAATTGGGGAACAAATAGTAGTCCGAGGGAGCCAAGTCTGGAGAATAGGGGGGATGTGAAACGAGTTGGAATACTATTTCCATTAATTTTGCGACCACAACTGCTGAGGTGTGTGCTGCTGCTGCGTTGTCGTGATGGAAAAAGGACTTTCTTGTGGGCCAATCGCGGGCGTTTTTCTTGCAGCTCGGTTTTCAAACGGTCCAATAACGATGAATAATATTCAACTGTAATAGTTTTACCCTTTTCCAGATAGTCGATGAGGATTATCCTTGCGAATCCCAAAAGACAGTCGCCATAACCCTTCCGGCCGAAGGAACGGTCTTCGCCTTTTTTGGTGCAGATTCCCCCTTGGTAACCCATTGTTTAGATTGTTGTTTGGTCTCAGGAGTATAGTAATGTATCCATGTTTCATCCACAGTGACGAAACGACGCTTAAAGTCCTCCGGATTCTTCTGGAACAGCTGCAAACCATCCTTGCAACACTTCACACGATTCCGTTTTTGGTCAGGCGTGAGCAATCGCGGCTAGCTTTCTCATGTCCAAATGTTTATGCAAAATATTATGTACCCGTTCAGTCGAGATGCCCACAGCACTAGCAATCTCACGCACCTTAACTCTTCTGTCATCCATCACCATATCATGGATTTGATCAATGATTTCTGGAGTCGTAACCTCCACAGGCCGTCCAGAACGTTCAGCGTCACTTGTGCCCATATGGCCAGTCCGAAAATTTTGAAACCACTTATAACCTGTTCTAATCAAAGGTGCAGAGTCACCATAATGTTTATCAAGCTTCTCTTTAGTCTCCTGAGGCGTTTTTTGCCTTTCATAAAGTAATGTTTAATCACCACACGAAATTCTTTTTCGTCCATTTCTTGAAAATCACTCGACTTCCTTGATTCACACGAATGCCAAACACAAAGAAATAGACCAATATGGCTGAAACTTGGTGTGCGTTCATTCAAGAGATGCTACTAACTAAACATGACCTCGATACGCGCGGTGGTGCCATCTCTCGGACTTTGCACGAACTTTTCAAACCAGCCTCGTATAATCTTAATATTATATTAATTTAATTAAGGTTGAAAGTATCACGATTAACAGGAGTATGGCAGTTTGATGACACGAGCTGGAAACTGAAAATTGTCATAGGTATATCAGTATAAAGCGTGTCTTTTATATGTGTTGCACATTGCACTTCTAGGTTTACTTATGTAACGTTCACGAGAATAATACGCTTGAGAAAAATTCGCGCAAGCTCTCGTGCGTTATGGACTTCGTGCCAAAAGTGTTTGCGTTTAAACACTTTTTATAGGAGAAAAGCCCGTACATTAAATACTTTTCTTAAAGTCATATACAGAATAATTCCACTTCTTATAAAATTAAGAACTAAGAATAAGTCTTCTACACATTTTTGTTAAAATTAAAAGTTAAAATAAAAGCTAACACGTAACGACAGCTCCAGCTTCGAGACCAATAGATAAAAAGGCTAAATTGTCATTATAAAAGGAGTTTTCACACTAAAACATTTTAACTAACCGGACAAGTGCAAGTCGGACTTGAGCAATTAGTGTTCCGTACATTGATTGCTTTTAAAATAAAAAATTTTGTTACGGAGGTACTGTGATCTTGCTGCTGCTGCCGCTCGAAGCTAACTGATAACTGAGAGGCCGAAGTGCGTTCGCCCTCTACGCAGATTGTAGGTGGGGGCATCGGTGTTTGCCAGCTGGGTGCCCGTATCAGTGATAATTACGGGTTTCGGCGCTATGCTGGCTGTTGCCTTCTCGCTGTTTTGGTTATTCTTTGGTTTAGCTAGTAGACCCTTCCATGTAATATACTCGTAGATATTCAGTGCATTATCTCGCTTATTTAGTTGTCCATTCTTTTCAATTTCCAAGGCTTCTCTGACTATGCGTGTTTTATAATGTGAAATCGAGGCTATTGTTTACATCCTTCAACATTAATGTTGGGACAAGTATCATGATGGTACTAAAAAAGATCTGAAGGCGTTTCTTCTGTTTGTTTGCTCTATGTACAGTTGGTGGCAGTCTCCGCATGGGTTACTGTAAACTCCATGGTTTTCCAGTTTTTTTTCTTGTCCTTAGGGTTACCCAGAATGTCTGCCAGAGTGTTTTGGGGTTTGTATGCTGTGCCTATGTTGGGTTTCTTCCAATTCTATCTGTAACTCCTTTCACATACGGTAATAAGACTCTACTTTGGTTGAGGGGCTGATGTAACTATGTTAGCAATTACATGACATGTTTCGTACTTTGCTACTTCATCTGATGTACAAAGGTATATAAAATGTTAACACAGTTGGTCTTTATATAAAAATCTCGGGAAATTTCTAAATTATCATGGATCTTATATTATTATATGGCCTATTATTCTAACGGTTTAAGTAAAACCCATAAGTTTAACAAAGGGGATTTGTTTATTTCTAATTGATCATTTAGTAAAAAAAGAAAAAAAGGTAGGTAATTTACTAAATAATCAATTAAAAATAAACAAATACCCTTTGTCAGATGGATAAAAAAGGACGTTTCTTTGTAGTAGGTAGACAGGAAAACAGTAAAGGTTATTATTAGAGACCGGATTATATGCAACATAAAAATCTTTAAATATGCGCAAATATGCATGAAAAATGCTTAAAATATGCATGAAAAGGGTCAAAATATGCAATATTAAATAATAATAAAAGTAGTAATTTTTAGTTTTTTATTTCAAAATCAGCATAAAATTAACAAGTTATCCACGATGTTTACATTTAATTAACAATTATTTAACATTTTTTAAAATTATTTAACATTTGTATTCTTGTACACGTAAACAATAAGGTATTGTTCCAAATGTTAGGTAGTAAGATTGTGTCTTCGATCACTTAAAATATTTTTATAAATGGAAAAAGACCGCTCCACATCCACTGAGATCTGGGCAGTATTTGAATTTGGGTGCTATGTTAGCACTTATTGTTTCAGGCAAAAGTTCACCCGTCCCATTAATACGAGTAAAACTATCAATTTGACACAAAGGTTTAAAGCCTGGGTTATTGCACAAAATGTTTTCAAACTTTTCTTTAACTCTACGCGGGAATACATCTGGCAATGTGGAGCTTATTTGACGGATTTTATTCATTAACTGAATTGATTCGGTCAACGCCAACTCTCGAGTTTCAAGCTTTTTAATACCCGCAGGTATGTGGGAAAAGTGAGTGTTAATCAAAGCTATGTTTTTTTTAATATCAGAATCGGTAAATGCTTCCTTGGATTGACGAACTGCCATAGCCTCTGCACTATCGAAGTCATTTACTACACCTTTGATGGCCTCGAAATGTTCATTGTAAAATAGCTTCAATCCATGTTCCCCATTGAGTTACCACTGGTTCGGGAGGTAAAGGCACATTTAGCAGTTTTTCTTTATAGGCATTATTGCGAGCAAGTGCCTTAAGAAACACTTTCTTTGCTGATGAAATCAGTTTATTTACATTTCCAAACGTGGATCGTACTTCTTCAGCGAGTCGATGGACTCCGTGAGCAAAGCACGGCACATGAATTAAATTTGGATAAAATACTTGGAGGACTTTGGCTGCCTTGATCATATAGGGAGCAGCATCTGAGAGAAATATAAACACTCTTTCATCTGCAGAAGATTCAGGAAAATATTTTTTTAATACCCTCATTCACAAATCTGGCGATCGTAGAATGATTTGTCTTGTCAAGTTCTTTGCAGGCCACCAAATAGGAAGAAGAAGGCTCTAATCTTAATGCACCCACAATTAAATTCGCAATATAGCGACCACAACTCTCGGTAGTTTCATCAGCTGAAATCCAAATAATGTCATCCGTAAGTTCATTACGTATTTCTTCCAGAACATGTAGGTAAAGTGTTGGTATGTAATTTTTACGCAGTGTTGATTCGTCTGGTATTTTTTGATTCAAGCAATATTTTCGCCGAAAATCTTTGAATGTAGGATTTGTAAGTTTGTAGAGAGGAATATTACTTGCAAGCAATGCTTCATTAAATCCATGCTAAAGTGTTTTTTTTGTTTACCTATAGAAGTGGAATCACTACTACTTGCTGCTGTTATAAGTTGTTGTCGTGGGCCTTTAACAATACCCTGAGCAATTCAATTGCCTAGTAATACCGAAAAATATTGTAAATATAGGGAAAATATGCATCGTTACTAGATTTTGGGTAAAATATGCAGTAATCGGTGAGAATGGTCTAAATATGCAAATGCATATAATCCGGTCTCTAGTTATTATAGAGAGAGGCGCCAATCGATGACCGGAGGTGGAGGCTCTCAAAAAAAGAAATCTTTCTTGCAATGGAACTCTAAAAATTTAGATCCTTCCTAATACAGTAAACTCAAAAGTTATGGCAGGTGGAGTGTAAAGATTTTTTACAAAAAGTGGAACTCTCTTGTACAGTAGAAATGTAAAAGAAACATAAATAAAAATTAAAATATAATAAATTATATTTATAAAATATTGAAAACACTGTAAGAAATAAAATGTTGTGTTTTACGTTTCACGAACTATAAATAATGTTCGTTCAGAACTTCTCTCTCTCACTTCGGCGTTGTATATGTAAAATAAATAAATATATATATATATATATATATATATATATATATATATATATATATATATATATATATATATTTATGTAAAGTAAGTAAGTGTAGCACTATATAATGCATATTTTTAGCTGGCAATGGTAAGCGAAGATCAGGCAAACTATAGCTATAAATGGATTGAACCTACAACTGAACCTACTTACGAACCGAAATATGCTTGGGATACTGGTATGTGAAATAATATAATTTTCTTAACTTAGTCTGACCACAACGCAGACCTGTAGACAGAACAAATCTCATTCTCTGCAAACTATCTCGGTAGCTTGGTTGTTTCAATTGAGCATCTCGCAAGACGCCACACGAAGAACCATTTTCATTTTTTTATTGACTTACAAGAAAAGCATAGCCTCTTACTTCCATAAACGTTGTTCTGTCATGATGAGAAAGTAAACTTAATCTAACTTAACCTAAGTATTTACAATAGAGTTCCTAAATTAAACTTAACCTAGGAAATGGTTCTGACCTAACTTAACTTAATCATGTGTGCCTTTATAGTTGGCAAACCGAGGTTATTTCGCATGAACCAAAGGGCTCCTGTGTTCATCCTCAGGGCCTTGTTCAGAACTGCCTGGACTTGTGCTCTTCTTGTCTTTGAGAGCTGGCGTAAGTAAAGGCTGCCTTCACAATTGTGTTGTAGACCATGAGCTTGGTTTTGGTGGGCAACTTGTTGGAGCGATTTATAATTGGGTATAATTTGCCTAGCAGTTGCTTAGCTTTCTTGGTGGCGATACAGACCTGGTCTTTCCAGACGAGCTGTTTATCGTACTGGATTTCCAGGTATTTGATGGTGTTTGCCCATTGGATGCAAGAGCCCTGTAGTTGGAGGTAGCCTTGGCGAAAACAATGGCTTGAGTCTTCCTGGGGTTCAGCTTTATCCTCCAATGATTAAATCAGGAATCAAGTTTGTCCAGGTGGCGTTGGAGTCGGCTAGTAATGATTCGGCTACTTCTATAAGATGGTGTGATAATAGCGGTGTCATCAGTATAAAGGAGGAGATTAGTCTGATCGAACTTGGGAATGTCGGTAGTGAAAATATTGAAGAAGTGGGGAGAGAGGACGGAGCCCCGAGAGACCCTGGCTCTGATGGGCTTGACCTCGGAAATGGACTCTGACCTGAAAGATCCTTTCAGAGACGAAGAACTTTACGAGTTTAGTCATGAAGCGGGGGTAGCCGTGTCGAATCAGTTTTACGATGAGACCTCCGTGCCAAACTCGGTCGAAGGCCTTGGATACATCAAGAAAAACAGCTCCAAGTTTATGGTGTCTGTTGAAGCTGTTGGAAATCATTTTTGCGAGTTTAGTGGTGTGGTGGGTAATGCGGTTGAAAGCCAAACTGTTCGCCAGGGATAACACGGAGGGCTATGGACTTTGCTCTGATAATTTTGAGGATGATTTTTTCAGCTATCTTGCCTAAACCGGAAAATAGGCTAATTAGACGATAGCTGCTTGCCTCATGGGAGGGAGAATCTGGTTTTTTTGATCATAATAACCTCAGCTTTCTTCCAGTAAGGTGGGAAGTAGCTGAGTTTCAGTATGCTGTCAATGATATTGGTAGCTTCTGAGATCTGTTTTTTGGGAAATTTCTTGAGAGCTTTGTTTGTGATTTTATCATGTCCTGGGACTTTGCGGATGAAGGAACTGTCGATGATCTCATTAACAGCGAAAGGGATGGTGAAGTATGTATTGCGGGGAAGCTGGGTAAAATTGAAGGTTCACATAAAGTGTTTTTTTTTTAAATATTTGATTTTTTTTTCTATATCGTCGACAATTTAATTTATTAAATATTAATATTATATTAATTATATTAATAATATTTCGTTGGCAGAGAAGATTGTTGTTTTCTAATTATTAAATACTTCTTTAAATTATTTAAACAAGGTAAATTTATCATTTTTTTTTATCCATATTTCACCATAAAGTGGATTGTATTAAGTTATTCTTTAGTGTACGCTAGTCAAATTTAATGTTTATTTTAGAACTGTATGTTTGCAAGGAAAGTACTGGGGAAATCATTTTACCACTTTTTTTCTTCATTTTATATCAACTAGAGGGTCAGCAAGGATCGCATTCAAGAAACGCTAGACTCAGTATCGTGTAGAGAGTTGGTTCCCAACCTGTGGGTCGCGACCCACTAGGGAGTCTTGGCTTTCTTGGGGGATCGCCGGCTATCAATTTTAAAAACCAAAATTAAATTTTAAAATTTAAAGGTAGGTGTTAAAATGTTAATAATTAGTGGACGGCTGGCGCACGCACCTTTTCTTCCAGATATCAACATCATGCAGAAAAGAAGAAAATATTTGGGGAACTATTTAAAATTTGGATTTTGAACTGTAATTAATAACGGCATAGAGAAGCCCCAGTGTGTTTTTTGCAATCCTGTTCTTAGTGCAGAATATTTTATAATGAGACCTGGATCCAAAAAGTAGAGTATCTGATATCTTAAACAAGGTAAACAAGCTAAATTTGAAACCGCAGGGTAAGGAAATGTGAGTGAAAACATTATTCACTTTTGAGAGAATATCTAGCACCGTAAAGTAAATCTTGGAAACTTTACCATGTTTAAACACCTTCCGCCAAGAATTGTAGATAATCTAAGAGAGGAAATTAATAACACCTTCAAGCCTTTGAATCTGAAATACAACGTTATTTCCCGGAGTTCTCTGAATAAGAAGCTAGTATAAAACCCAGGTCATGTATCTTTCGATTTTACTGACATTCTCTGTGAAGTAAAGGATGAATTTTTGTAGCTGCGAAATGGCTCCTCAACGCGTGATTTATTTTAGGTCCGTTACCTCAATTTTGGTGTGCTATGCGTCATTCGTATCCAAAAGTTCCCATGCTTTCTTTTCGAATATTAGTGCCATTTGCTTCTACTTGCCTCTGCGAAAGTGGATTTTCGGCTCTTCTGCAGATGAAGACAAAAGCCAGGAATAAATTGGATGTTCAAGATGACATGAAATTGGCCTTGATAAAAACTCAACCAAGAATTATAACACTTGTTAAGCAACAATGTTGCATGCCAACTCTATCATCGCATTAATCATTAATACTTCATAAAAAATATCCTAGTCCTAAATACATA
Organism: Pachyrhynchus sulphureomaculatus; assembly: GCA_019049505.1. Taxonomy (NCBI): domain Eukaryota; kingdom Metazoa; phylum Arthropoda; class Insecta; order Coleoptera; family Curculionidae; genus Pachyrhynchus; species Pachyrhynchus sulphureomaculatus. The sequence goes on from CM032456.1 coordinate 65,377,971, forward strand.
TTTTTTCAAACCCTTTATTTTTTGTTTTATTGATTCAATATGGCTTATCGGAAAGGGGGGGTCGCGAACATTTTTAAAAAATCTAAAAAGGGTCGCGATTAAAAAAGGGTGGGAACCACTGCTGTAGAGGGTAGTAACGTAGAAAAATAGATTATGAACAGCTCTGCGAGTTTTTCTTCACAATTTTAGGTAAAGGCCTGGAGCAAAGACCCCACAAAAAGAGGGTTTTTTTTGTCAAATTGTCAGACAAATATGAATTGTCCACTACGAACAAATTTCTTATTTTGCACTTAACTTTTTAATGAAACACAAAAAGGTATCCTGCTATAATGTTTACTTAATAGTTAAACGAATATTAAATATCCTTTTTGAGTTAGTGTATTTTTTTTAGCCCAGGATACCCTATATGTAAAAAAATCCTTAAGTAAAAGCAATTAATTTTATTTTCCATTATTGATAAATTATTTCTTAGATGAATATGACAAATGTAACGCTCAGTGCGATGGCGGAACTCAGATGCCCATATTTCATTGCACTGAAGCAAATGCAGGAAAGGTTAGTAACACATATTGTGAAAAAGTTGAGAAACCAGTGACTGAACCAAGAAAATGTAATCAACAACCATGTCAAACAGAGTAAGTTGACTTTAACCTAAGAATTAGGTCATATAACTGGGATAAAATGATATTTTTTTTAAGGGAGCTGGAGCTGGAGCTCCTTATAAAACAGAACACCAAACGATAAACCAGAGTGAAGCCATTTGATTAAGAAAAAAATCCTCTTGCACTAAAACTTTAGACCTCTTCCAGTTTGGTAAATTAAAAATCGATAACAGAATGGAGGTGAAAATTCGTTACAAAAGAACCCATTCATACAATGAATCTTTAAACACTCAGTTTAAAGATTGATGTCTGAGGGTAGCGAATTTTCACAAAAAAGAACCCTTTCCTACAGTGGTACTTTAGAAACTACTACCCCGCTTAAAAATCGAAGAACCCCCAATTAAAAAAGTCATTTTCCTATAGAGCTCCATTTTGTATACACATAGGGGCAGGGGGTCCCTTACAGTTACTGACTTAAAACTGAGATTGCTAGGTCACCTGGTGAAGATTTGTTCGTACCTGTGATTTCCTTTTTTTATGTTTTCGTCAAACCGAGACATCACAAAGCGATATCAAAATATGCCGTGTCGCGTAGCGTCACGCAATACACTTCTTTTTGGTGGGAATTGAAAAAAAATTGTGACTTTTTAAAAACACTTATACCTCAAAGGAATAATACTTGTACAATAAAATAAAATTTAAGACATCTTTACAAACTAAGTTGGGAATGTGGAATCTTTGGCACAATGATACTACTCAGTATATATCACCACTACACCAAACACTTTATTTTTGCACTTGACGCGCGTTTCGCTAACCATGAAGGCAATCATCGCTCCTGTTAAAGCTAACATGGTTAGCGAAACGCGCGTCGAGTGCAAAAATAAATTGTTTGGTGTAGTGGTGATATATACCAAGTAGTACCTTTCCAAAAATCGATTATTCATGACTACGCACTTTATATTGTAAAAATTTTCACAATAGATAAATCCATACCCTTATACTACTGAATTTCCTTAAACAGACCCGTTGTCAGGGCTTCAAGCCCATCAAAAAGTTGTAGGTATAAACTGCCACGAGAAAACAATTATCCATTTAACGCACTAGCTATTTCTAAAAAGGGCTATTTTTTTGTTCATATAAAAAGATGAAACCACGTCCCGAAACCCACGGATAACCTATCATACCAAACTATCCGAACAGATCCAAAAAACCAGCTTAACTTTAACACGTTGCTTTAACTAATACTTTAGTGCACCCTTTTGTCGTAACTGTGAAAATTGACTAAGATTCAAGTATCTGGTAGAGTCTTCTTTGGGCGGACTTCTCAATGTTAATTGAGAATACTTGGTTCTACGTCTTTATGGCTTTTCAGAATTCCTTTAAATATGTGGCCGGTCTTGCATTATTATTTAAATTTATTTAAGATCACAGAGTTAAAAGTCATCCTGGATCGAGCTGAAAAAACTTTTCCTGTGTTTTTTTTTGTTACTTAGCTTTAGGAACCCGACGAAAAGAAGCACAGGGAAAAAAAGAAATTCTAAAATCTTATACCTCGTCGATAATGAATTAAGATATGTAAATTTTACTTCTAGCATTTGTGTGGAGCAGTGATTGAGTTCAATTACCCTGTCGAAATGCTTCTATCCGAGGCATATGCCCGTGGCATGATTTTTATACAAACTTAAAAAAAAATATATTTATAATACGGGTCTGGTTGACTAATTATCAGTTATCTCTAATTTGGTATGACAACTGGATTTCAATTTCAAGGGGCCGTCACTAAAAAATTTATCTTTTTAGATGGAAAGTGGGTAAATGGGGTAAATGCCGAGCGTGCAAACAGAAAGGTGGTGTTCGAGTCCGTGCTGTAGAATGCGTTAAAAAGAATCCACAACCTGATGGAGATGATATTTTGCAAGAAGACTCAGAATGTCCAGGTATAATTTATTTCTCCACTGATAAACTGAGACTCGAAAGCCAGTAATCCTTGCCACAAACTTATCTTTAAGGAAATGTATATCGTCTTGAAACTATTAGTACATCAATAATTAGATATTACATTTTACCACTTAACAACAAGAATGTTACACAATTTACACACACATACACCTGGTCAACAACATTGCCTGCTTTCAGTTGCACACTATCTAAGGTGTTTTTTTAAGTTCTTAAAATTTTATTGAAGCATGTATCATTAACATTTACTAAAGAAATTGATGGAAAATTACCCAGGACCTATTAAAATTTGAAAAATGCCGGTTAAAAAATTTCTATAACGAAGTTTTAACGTAGTCAAAAAATAGCTGAGTAGCTTCGACTAAAGTTAGGGCTATATATAATAACCGGCCAAGTGCAAGGCAGACTTGCGCAATTAGTGTTCTGTATGCTAATTGCTTTTAAAATAAAAACTTTTGTTACGGAGGTATAAAGTGACCAGTGACTTCACAAACCACATCCCAAATTAATTTTCAACAAAGTTTCTTTCTGATCTTTACTTAAAACTGATGACCTTGAAATTTTTGTTTTTTTTATATATATCAGATAATTTATTAAAGATAATAGACTCGTGGACAGCGATTTTTCGCAATTTTATTATATGCATTTTATATATTTTTAAACTCGTGTTTTTACAAGCTTTGATTTGACACTCCACTTGATAAAAAAAAATGTTTACTTCCGATTTCAACCCCCAAAACTGACCCTCTAAGTCAAAATTTAACTTTCAAAATTACACCGCTCTCATGAGGCCATCAGTTCCTATATTAGTGCCAAATTTTAACTTTCAGTGTCAAACAGTTTCGGAAAAAATCGGGTGTAACAGACGGACAGACAGGCGAACAGACAGACAGACAAACACCGAAGGAATCTGGTAAGTGTTCCGTACGGAACACTAAAAATTTAGTAGATTTTGATATGAAACTTACACAGGTTACAGGAGCTTATATATATATATATATATATATATATATTATATATATATATATATATATATATATATATATATATATATATATATATATATATATATATATATATATATATATATATATATATATATATATATATATATATATATATATTATATATATATATATATATATATATATATATATATATATATATATATATAGTATATATATATATATATATATATATAATTCTTCTGACTTGCTCTAGTTTCGTGCTAGATTCCAAACAAGTCAGTTCTCGGAATAAGCTCTGACGAACCAGGCAAGATGATCGGCATCAGCATCACTTTCCAATCAACATAGGAGAAATCCAGAAGGAATCCTATAGATATCTAATTATCACAATCGATTTTAGGCATTCCCTGCTATATAATGGGAGTTGAATGTATTTCAGAACCTTTAAGAGCTTTTCTGACGTTCCTAAATATCTAATGGTCTTTAAAAATTTAATAATCATAGTAATAGTTTTAAAATAATTTTTATCTTAACAGAAAAATTAAAAAAAAAAGTTTAGCGATAAAGATTTCCACCAAATATGTCCCGTAATAAATTTAGCACCAGCTATAACCTCAGACAGGAACATTGGTCATTTTAAGTTGTACTTTTTTTAAAATTCACTTACAAACCTACGACTGGCTTGCAACACACGGTATATAGAAAACCAACCCACACAAATAGATATTTAAATGTCGAATCACACCGCTATCCGTCACAATTACAAGTCGTGACCAACACATTAGTCTTCAGATCCATCCGTCTCACAGACGACGCCAATAAAACAGAAGAACTAAACAAAATTAGTACAGCCCTAAAACTAAAATGGTTATAAATGCCTTACGATAAACAAAGCCAGAAAGAAGCAGCAAGACCCGTCAAGCAAACCCGCTGAAACTTCAAATAAAAGGACATACATTAAAGGAACCACCGACAGAATAAGACGTCTTCTGCGAAAACTAAATGTCTCAACTGCCTAAAAACCTCTACGAACAATAAGATCCGTTATACACAATCCCAAAGACAAGATTCCACTAGAAAATCAAGGCGTATATAGCGTCCCATGCCACAACTGCAAGAAAATATACGTGGGACAAAGGAACAGAAAAATTTCGTCCAGGCTGGACAAACACAGAATAGCTAATCACATCCGCTCTATTTCAACACCAACATCAGACAGGCACAAAATAGACTTCAGCAACTATAAACTGATAGCCAACATACAGAACTACAAAACTAGAACCATTAGAGAGACTATTGAAATTGGAAAAACAGGACAACTCGATAAAAGATATGATGCCTTAAATTTATCTAACACATGGAAAACATTACTCAAAAAAGAAACATACGACCTAACCGACAGCAAGCCTGTCAATGCGACCGTCCACGTCTCTCAAAAGGAGCGAAGCCTACCCCCACCACTCCGCACCAACACTACAACCTACGATCAAGAAACCGCACAAATACATTTTTTTAATTCTAAAGATCATTTTATAAACATAAGCATCTTTGAAATTGTAATTTTTCCAGCCCCAAAACCGGGCACTGTAGAATTATGTGAGACTCTGAAAAAATGTGGATCCCGGAGAAAAAGGACTTATCATATTCCCGGTAAATATCAGGAAAGCATTTGGAGGCAGATGAAACTGTTACATCTGGTTAAACGAAAAGCTGTAAGTGTCCAATGTCTTACTAGAAGAGTGTGCGGTCACTATTTGTTATTACAATAAATTTGTCGTAAAACGAGAATAAAACAAATCTATTGCACAGTTAAGTAATAATAATAGAGATCAAACAAACTCTGCATGCCTTGACGATCTTAATTAGTTTTTTCCGACAATTTACATTGCCGTCAATAAATTTTTTAATATTATAAAATTTTACAATATCATGTGTACACTATCTTCTTCTTCGTGAAGCGCCATGTCCGATACGTAGGCGACACTCTCGCCTTTGCCTGTGGTGTAAAGTGTTCCGTAGACAAATGGGACCTACAGATTAATGCCGGTTCCGAACAATCACAGTGAGAAGGCTTTACCAGAGTGGTTTGTCACTGCCTTCCCGAGGGAGGCGACCATCACGTCGTAAAGTTTTTTGATTTATTATTTTCTGAGCGAGATTCCAACTTTGGTCAACGGCAAAGAAAGCAGACACCTTACCCATTACGCTATGGCCGCCTCTGTTTATACTACTATACTTATTAATTAGGTAAATAAGGTTAAATTGAGACAACGTTGCGCAAACTAATACTAAACAGTAAAATAATTAGGTTTCAAACTGGTACTCTTTAATTATGCGTCTCACAAATGTTAACTATTTAATTACGCAATGTCCAAGTTAATATTAGAAAAAAAGATGGAATTTGTGAAAACTTTTGAACTTCTCTTTTAAAAGCGTACCCTTCATCTGAATAAAAAAATGGGCAAATCTTTAAGAAAACAGGGCGAATAAGCTAACCTTTGAAAAATAAGTTCAAATGAGTTAACTTTCCGAAAATAAGGCAGATTTTGAGCTGGGATTATACTCTATTTATTTGCAACTGAGAGTAATAAAAATGCCAGCAGACTGACTGGCGGTCTTATAACAGAGGCGTGCTATCTATTCCCAGATATTTTTCAGGTCACAATGCTCTTTTGTAACGAAGTTTTATTGCCGATCAAATAATTTTATTTTCACACCTTCCCGTTGCCCCAACTAAGATATTTAGAGCAGCATGCTCAAGTGTCAAGCCAGTTAGGGACAAGTCAGTTAGTGTGTTAACAAAATGTTTTCTCCCGCGAAATGCCAAAAGTTCGGACAGCTAACCCATAATGAAAAGCGTATAATTAAAAATGTATTCGACTACGTTAACGATCAAAATTGTAATTTAAATTGTGGACGATTGTGTGGAAAAATGTTCCTTAATGATCAGAATTGGTAAAGCCACAGTTTACAGAAATTTAAGAGAAAAAAAAAGAGATCAGGCAGAAAAGAACTTCAGCTGACAGACAACACAAAACAAGAAGTAAGGCGTATTTTTCATGACTTTTTTATGGAAAAAGTATTCCAACTTTGAATATGATTCTGCAGGATGCGACAAGCCACACAGAAATACCGAAAATCAGTAGAGTAAAACTAAAGAGTGTTTTTAAAAAGGTATGAATTTTTATTGGAAGAAATTTTGACAAAATGAGAATTTCAAAAATGTTCGCCAATCATTCAATGAAGGTTTCTACTGGTCTTAAAACCGCCCTCTGGTAACGGACGTAGGTCAATTATTATGCATATTGGAATGAATAATACCAACTATCGTTCTAAAAAATTAGAACGAGTTGCAACCTTGGGAGGACATCCATCTTGGATGACAGAGAAAAACATTTCATTTCCAAAAGCGTTAAGTGTGTGTAAAGCTTGAAGTTCTCAGAAATAAAGACAAGTACACAAGTTTTGTCATCGACGAAATGGCAAAAAAACGTAATATCGCCTGCCACCATATCATTGCGAGCTCAATCCGATAGAATTTACATGGGCACAGTTTAAAGGTGAAGTTACCAGGAACAAGATGACCTGTAAATTAGCAGACGTACAAAACTTTATTCAGAATGCCATTTCTAATGTTTCCACAGAAAATTGGTGAAAATGCGTAGAGCATGTATTGAGGATGGAAGATAAAATGCAAATTCAAATGAGACGGAAAATGGTAGTTTTCCAAGCATGTCGGAGATAGAAGATTGGTAATACTTTTTTCATTTGTGTTTGATTTCTTCATTTATATTTTTTTAATTAATAATGTTTCATTATAAAATATTATTTTTTTCTAATAAATGTTTAAACATTATAAAACTGTACGTATACGCCCAGGCGCACCACCACTGGCCAGAACTATTTCAGACTATTTAACTCCAAACAACAAAAAATGGTCGTTTTCCTATTGTATTCAAACATAAGAGATTGCGAATATTAGACCGATTCCAGATGGTATTCCAATAAGTTGTTGAACTGCTGCATTACAGGTAAAATGTAAGTAAAACTCTGGAGCCCTTACTACTGCTTAATGCTAATTTGCATAATTCTAAATGATTTATTGCTATCACTCTCAAATAAATAGAATATAGCTCATTATTTCATTCAAAAGCGGCAATTTTTTTAGCGCAGATTCATCTCTTGTACTCGTTCATTTTTAGCTAATTGTTGCTTAATGTTCAGAGAGAAAGATAAGTTCCTAAAACTAAGTATTTGGCCGAGTATAAAAATTCAAATCTAATTTCAAATTAAGCTCTATGGCCTAATAACTATAAACTTCTTCTCTGCTTGAAATATTATCTATAATATATATAAAATGCATCTCTCTGTCTGTCTGTCGGTTAGTGCGCTTATCACTCGAGAATTATTTATCCGATTTACGTGCTTTTTTTTTAAAGATACATATGTTCCCTGGCCAGGTTATAGGACATATTTTATTACGTTAGGCAACATAAGAAATAAGCACTAACAATAATAGTGAATCAAGTCGGAAAAAAGTTTGCCGTTAGCGCGTTCTCTTGCAATACACTACCTAAACCATTAAATATTGCACAATATCATGTAGCAAAGAATATAATATATGCAACGTCTCTCTGTCTGTTTGTCTGTTCGTAAGTGCGCTTATCATTCGAAAACCACTTATCCGATTTACGTGTTTTTTTATTTATACATATGTTCTCTGGCCAGGTTGTAGGATATATTTTATTACATTAGGTAATATAAGAAATAAGCAGTAACGATAATAGTGAATCAAGACGGAAAAGAATTTGCCGCTAGCGCACTCTCTTGCAATACGCTGCCTAAACCGTTAAATATGGAACAATATTATGTAACAAAGAATACAATATATATATAAAATGCAAAGTCTCTCTGTCTGTCTGTCGGTTAGAGCGCTTATCACTCGAGAACCACTTGTCCGTTTAACGTTTTTTTTTTAATTCATACATATGTTCTCTGGCTAGGTTATATAATAATAATAATAATCTATATAATATATATAAAACGTAACGTCTCTCTGTCTGTCAGTTAGTGTGCTTATCACGATTACGTGTTTTTTTTAATTCTTAACTTAATATTTATCAAAAAAAATCTATAGTATATATAAAACGCAACGTCTTTCTGTTCGTTAGTGCGCTTAGCACTCAAGAACCACTTATCCGATTTACGTGTTTTTTTTTAAATAGGTGTTTTGGTTAATAATGTCGATTTTGTTAAGAGATGGCGTTAATAATACACCTGTTGGTATAGACTAGTGACATCTATGGCGTTTTAGAAGGTAAACATACGCCATCAAAAGCCAGTTCATTATTAATTGCCATTGTGCGAAAAACATAGTTCTTCATAGCTTTGAATATGTCGTGTTTCGTACCAGAAAAACACGTTTTGTGGGGAAGTTTTCGCCTGCTGAAAGTTATCGATTGTTGGTTAAAGCTTATGGTGAACATGCTCCAACCCAAAAAATTTGGGTAGAGCCAGGCCAGCCTTCAACATCGCAACCAATGCGCAATATACATTGAAAGAAAGCTTTGCTGTGTATTTGGTGGGATAGTAGAGGAGCTGTGTATTACGAACTGCTGAAACGTGGCGATCGATACCGACAACAATTGATAAAGTTGAACCGAGCATTGAAGGAAAAACGACCAGAATACGCCCAAAGACACGATAAAGTCATTTTTCAACATGACAATGCTCGGCCCCATGTTGCAAAATATGTTAAAAATTATTTGGAAAACATCAAATGGGACGTTCTACCCCACCCGCCATATTCACCGGACTTAGCCCCTTCAGACTACCATTTATTTCGATCAATGCAGCACGGACTTTCAGAACAACATTTATATTGTTACGAAGAAGTGAAAATTTGGCTTGATAAATGGTTGGCCTCAAAAGTTGAAAAGTTCTTCTGGTGCGGAATCCATTCTTTGACAAAAAGATGGGAAAAAGTCATAGCTAACGATGGCCAATACTTTGATTATTATGGTAATTCATTTTGTGATAGAAATAAACGCTTAAATATTGCGAAAAAATCGACATTATTAACCGAATCACCAATTATAAAATACATATGTACCCTGGCCAGATGATAGGATATATTTTATTACGTTAGTTAACATAATGAATAAGCAGTGACGATAATAGTGAATCAAGTCCATGCGAGCGGAGCCGCGGGCACGGCTAGTGTCTGTATGAAATTTAAAAACTATATCTCATGTCGTTCGGGAGTTACTGCGCAAACAGACAGAGACAGACAGATCGCCGGAAATTGACAATTATGTTATTCGCATTCTAGGGAACGTGAAAAGTGAAGGAAACTCATGAGATGTTCTTTTTACAAACTTTATTTAACGAGGAAAATAACGATTACGAGACTTCGTTACAATTTAATTTTTACTATTTCTTTACCAATTTATGCGATTCTGATATAGAAAAGCAATTGTAATTATACTTTATATAGTGCGTCTCTCGGGTAACCCACCCTCCTTTCTAATAACATCACATTAAATATGTCAATTATATATGACGTGAGTAAATGGTCGGTAAACTTTGATATATTATATATAATAATATACTTTAGAAAAAACAATACTTTTCTTTAGCAAGGAAAGTAATACGAATTTAAATGAAATGAAAGGAGCAGATAAATAAAAAATAAGTGACAAATAACAAAATAATTCGTTTCATTTCACTTGGAAATTTAAAATGTACTGTCACAAAGTAACGGACACCCCAATTATAAAATTAATAAGAATCTTATGGCGTCTGCCTTCATTCCTATATATTCTTTTTTAAACTTTAGAGTTCATCTTTCCTAGGTAGCCACTATCTGCAAATCAGTATTTTTAAAGATCTTCGGTAAAAAATTGAAAAAAAAAACCAAACTTACTAACATAAATGTTTCACTTCTAATATATCGACGTCAAATGCTGGGTGGGATAATTTATGAACGCACGAGATAGAACTCTCCCTCAATAATCTCAAATTTTAGCCTGCTACATTTGGAACAGAGCAAAGAACATTTGCTGGCACCGTTCCAACCTGTCGGACATCAAGTACTACCCGTTATACCCAAGCGCCATTTACTGGAACAGTAAAGAAACCCGAGAAAGGTAAGCTTTATAAGGTATTTAAAAAAGTACTAAATAATATTATTCACCTCAGATCCACCGCTATGCTGTTTACATCCACCGTTTATGGCAAACAGAATACTGTTCTTTCAAGAATCTTTAAAATTTCTTTTACCTTCCAGTCGGAAAATAATGACAGTGATGAAGCTTCCCACCGCGATGCGGTGTGGAATACAAATGAAGTTTCAAATTCAGTATAACAGATGTCGAAATTTACTCGCTAAGTAGTAATTAGACCAGAGGTTGTTAAAAATTAGTAAATATGACATATTTGATCCTAAGGAATCGGGTATAGAGTCCATTGTTCATAAAAAATCAAATAAGTTATCATATCAAATGAAATTTGACGAAAAAAAAACATTTTTGGCTAGGTTTTGAGCCATACCCCATGTGTACCCCTTAAATACGGGTTTTAATTATTTTCACCGAATCCATTGAACAAAATAAAATAATTGCTATTTCGGACATAGGCCGCGCTGAAAAAACTAGATTCATCAAAGGCGCCGAAGTTTAAACAAATTTTAAAATCGTTGACTTAAGCGAATTCGAAGATTCTGCATACTACTAAACTTATTATGAATAATTTATTTTTCTATGGTAAAAAGCGTGTCTTAAACGTTAAAATAACTAAATAATGAACAAATAATAACTTCAGGAAGCACGTCCTCAATAAATAAAGAAAACATTCCAACAAGAACTCCCGACCTAATTAAATACTCACATTTGCAGCCAGGGGTATATTTACAAAAATAAATTTATTAAATTTAGTACACTTTTTCAAAATCTGTGTTTGTCCACTTATATTGTTTATCTTGTTACCTGTTACTTGTTAGCTGAACTTTTTGCTTCACATTCTACTACTACCAAGGGAAAACACCACCAGTTATTCCCATAGTGCAGTCTTCAAACCGCGTATCATAAAATGTATTTTAATGAAGCTAGATACCAAAAAAAGCTTCTGGCTCTGACGGAATACCTGCCGTAGTACTCAGAAAATAAATGCACGAGAGAACTAACCAGTTTTTTGTAGACTTTCCAATCTATCCTACGGGAATATTTCCTTCCTGCTGGAAATGTGCAAGAGTTCAGCCATACCCAAAAAAGACAAGAAAATCTGACCAAACCGATCAATCGCACTGCTTTCAACAATATCAAAACTCATGGAAAAGGCCAGTAAGCAGCATCTTCTAAAATATCTTGAAGGACTGAATATTATTAGCGCCCTCAATATGGCTTTCGTAAGCAAACATCAGCAGGAGATCTTCTAACTTATATAACACATGTTTGGAACAACACAACTGAACACTTTGGAAAATCTCGAGCGGGTGCACTTGATATATCTGAGGCATTCGACCGTGTTTAGCAGGATGGATTGTTAGCTCAGCTATGCTCTTATGGTATATCTGAAAAGTTCTGTTAATGGCTTTCCTGTTTCCTAGCAGGGCTTTTTTTACGAGTGGCAGTCGACGGATATCTTTCTAACACCTTCAGATCAACGCCGGTGTACCCGAAGGCTCCATACTGTCTTCTACTCTCTCATTTACATTAACGACCAGGAATTCAATCTACAGATTTGAAGATGACAGTACGCTGATTTCTTAATTAATTCTAAACGCTCAAATATCGGCATAACGACTGTATTCAAAGTAATAACCCAAACGACATAAAGAAGTAAAGAATGGTGACATACATCTAACTTCATGCTGAAAATATTGATATATTCGAGCGTAAGTCTACAGTTTTGTAAACTAAGCCTGGGTGCGGCACCCCTCTGAGGAAGTCGAAACACCAGGGCGCCGCGGCGCACCTGTTGGAAATCACTCGCTTAAGTTAATAAAATAATGTTATTAGGTAAGAAAGCGATTGTTGACAAAGCAGCAGACATCAAACTGATAGAAGTAGAACGAAAAAGTGAACTTATTGGAAATTTATCAGAACAAGATGAGATAATGGGAGGAAAACCAGGCACAAGATTAGTAATGGGAACAACTAAAATAGTTACCGGTACGTATATTATACAATATTTAACTTTCTTATATAATAACTCTCCCTCCAAAAGATATCGAATGTGTGTACGGAACACTTATAAGATCACTTCAATGTCTGTCCGTCTGTCACAGCCGATTTTCGCCGAAACTATTTGACATAGAAAGTTGAAATTTGGTCTTAGAGGGTTAATTTTGGGGGGTGAAATCGGAAGTGAAAAAAAAAATTCTCCACAGGGATTGAACGAAAATTATCACTTTAATAATTTATCTGGTATACAAAAAACAACAATTTCAAGGTCATTAGTTTTCAACAAAGATCGGAAACAAACTTTGTTGAAAACTCATTTGGGGTGTGTTTTGTGAAGTCATTGGTCATTTTATACCTCCCTAATAAAATTTTTTATTTTAAAAGCAATCAACGTACGGAACACTAATTGCGCAAGTCCGACTTACACTTGGCCAGCTTTTACCGCTGGCTTTATTATATCGTAATTTATTTAACAAATGGAAAATGGTGGTTTCATGTTTATGTAGTAAAATAAAGATTTACAGCTAGATTTCGTAATAGGATCTAAAACTTATATCCGTTTGTTCGTAACACTGTAATCCTTTTCGTAACGTTTACTACGTAAACGTTACCAAAAAACGTTTCATAGTACAATTTAAACAACAATAACTAATGAGATAGGAAAACTGACAGCTTTTAGAATTTTAAAATAATTTTTCATTGTTGTCCCTTTCTTTAGTCATGAATAAAAACTAAAGTTTGGTATTGTATCGCACAGCATCACAACTTTAATTGGCCTACTGATAATCTTTTCCCCCTACAACCAGATTCGCTAAAAGCCTTTGGACATTAATGCAACGACGGCACTAAGTTCCCCAAACAACCAGATATTCTCAATGATCATTTGAGGAAATTTTTTTGTTGTTTCACATTTTATCAAGAGTTAAGATCTTCTTGTTAAAATAAATTGATCGTACTTTTCTTTTTATTATTCTTCTCAGTCATTTCTCACTTTAACACGTAGGCTGAAAAGTTTTTGGCATAGCTACTTAAAATACATTTTTTTTTTATAAAATTCGACTTTATTCATCAATATAGTCTCCTTCAAGAGCGATACAATCAGTCCAACGCTTTTCTAACCTTTCTTGTAGAAGTATTTGTGCCTTCAAAATAGGCCTCAGTTTCGGCAATAACTTCTTCATTGTTGTCGCTGGGGACCAAATCTGGAGAATACGATGAATGCGGAAGCAATTCGAATTTCAATTCATGCAATTTTACCATCGTAACCATTCACTTGTTATACAGTGCATTGTCTTGATGAAAGAACACTTTTTTCTTGTACATTTGGGGCCGTTTCTTTGCGATTTCTGTCTTCAAACGCACCAATAACTCAACATTCGCTATTGATGGGGAACCCTTCTTAGCATAGTCGATGAAAATTATTCCATGCGCATCCCAAAATACAGAGGCCAAAACCTTCCCAGCTGACTGCCGATTTGGTTCCGGTGTGTAGTGATGAATCCATATGTCATCCGTTGTCACATGTTGCATGAAAAAATCTTTTTTATTGCGGTTAAATAGGTCCAAACAGCGCTCAGAATCATCGACACGTTGTTGTTTTTGATCCACTGTGAGCAAACGCGGTATTTTAGAACGGAGCTTTCTCATGCCCAAATATCCATGCAAAATATGACCCAACACGTTCTTTTGATATCTTTAAGGTATTCAGCTATCTCACGCCATTTCACTTCATGTTCATCCAAAACAATTTTGTGGATTTTTTTGTTTTCCGATGTGACCACTTCATTGGGGCGTCCAGGGCGTTCAGCATCATTTGTATCTGTACGACCTAGTTTAAATTCAGCATAACAGTAAATGATGAGTGATTTTCCAAGGGCAGAGTCCCCGTAACACTTATCAAGCCATTGCTTTGCTTGAACGGTATTTTTCCGATCAAAAAAGTGTTTAAAAACAACACACGAAATTCGATTTTTTCCATTGTTATGAAAATAACAAAAAGTAGCGTCACTAAAACCACTGTAACTTGCAAACTAATCGGCGAAATGTCATGAAGGTTGATACTTGATAAAAATCTAATGGATTTTTTAAAAAGGGCGACATCTATGTGTCAGACCAAAAATTTTCAGCCTACGTGTTATAATCGCTTTCCATTGATTTTTGTCACATCGGTCAATGTTTAGTTTCTAACAATACGAGTAAGCAGTTGGTGTGAAAATGCATAATCTAAATTTAATAATATAATAATTATATTTAAATTAGGTGTGACAAAATGATAACGTGACTACATTTTAACTTGACCCTGTAATGGTGGTAACGTACTGACAGATCAGTGACTGTTAAAGCTAAATTTATCAGCTCATTTTAACGTTTATAATCACTATATACAACTGAAAGATTTGTTTACTTAGAGCAGTAACTTACCATTACGGATGTAAAATCTGAAATGCCAAAACCTGAGAAAGCTGTCTCGTACCAGTGAGTTGTCTGCTTTTCTTGTAGTCCATTCATAAGGCTGCCGCGACATGCCATCAAAAAAAATGCTGTTACGCCAAAGACACGTAATACACATTGTTTATAGGTGGGTGTTTTAGTATAAAGGAAAATCCGAAACTTCAAAAAAACTTATATTTAAAAGGAAGAAACAAATGTGCAAGAAAAAGATAGGTAAGACTAATATTTACAAAAAAAAATAGAATATTTACAACCACTCAAGTGAAATTTCCAAATTTTAAAAAATAAAATAAAATCATAATTTAAAATTTGCTTTCAGAATACTGGTAGATAAACCGATACTCCATAATAAACTGACACGATCTAACTGAATTTCCTCAAACAAGAACAAAGGTGGCGACAAGTTTTCGAACGCTTGCGAGTAAAAGATATTTCCGCACTCAATATACCGCTTTATTAGTTATTACCATCCTGACAGAGAATGAATTTTATTGATATTGCAGATATATAAAACCACAGAAAATATAGCCATCGATACAGACCAACATGTGAAATAAAACGCCGCCGCAAAACGAAGCCGGCTAGCTACCGGCGAATTTATCAGAGACACCGCGTATATTTTTCCCTATTATTATTACATATAATACAACAACTTGCGTGACAAACTAAGGCATTTCGCGGAAAAATCCTTTGCTGTCTACGCTTAAGAAATCAGAAGAGGGAAAAACATGAGCGAGTCCGAAAATTGTATACATGGTTAATGTTGAATTATTCAAAAAAAATTTGGAAAATGGTAATTTAGTTGACATTTTAATAATATATATGACTTCCTACTTACTTCAAAGACTATTTTTTCAAAAAAAAACCGTTAAAACGTATACACAGTCTCCTAGAAAATAAAGCAGTTTAAAAAATTCATTTAAAAGGTCATAAATGAATATGCTGAATCTCGAAAACTACTTGCAACTTTAAATAAGTGAATGTTGGACCCAAAGAGCTTTCATTCTTAGTTTGAACGAATAAATGAATATTTTGTTGCCCAAGTACTGCAGCAGAAATTAACATTTTAATATTGCGAATACATTTAGGCCACTCCCTGACTTGTCGGTGCGGCATGCTTTCGGTACTGGGCATACCAAGAAAAACGATACCGCACCGAGAAATCAAGGAGCGGCCTTACCCTACATATTCTATTTTATAGTAGTGAAATAAATGACGTTCTAATAAATGAGCCATTACCATATTTTGTTACTTTACTTTCTAAAACTGTAATATAACGCCTACAGTGCAGGTATAGCTGATTTTTACCTGCAGTGATAATTTGTCAAGAAAACATACCGGATTCCAGATGCAATTCTTTATGTGCAGAAGTGTTTGACATTCTAATCTCAACCTGAATTATTTGAGTGACTTTGGTAATCTTAGAGGGGTACTACTGTATATAAAATAAACAAGAAATTGAAAATAAATTATTTATTTTTAGATAAAAACCGGTCAAGTGTAAATTGAACTTACGCAATTAATGTTCCATACTGTGATTGCCTTATGCACACCCCAAATGAGTTGTCAATAAAAGAATTAAGAGCCCAGATTGCAAACATATCTAGCCAGATACTGGCTCAGCAGGCTAATCAGACCAACCAGAATAAGCCAAAAAGTTCCTGACATTCATATATCTTAAGATCCGATATCTATTTTCACGTTTTTTCTTAGTCAATAATGTATAATAGCATTTTAGCTACCTAATAAATCAATCTAACTCAATCTAGAATCTAGTGGTAAAAGTTTGAAACAAATATTTACTACTTAAATATTTATTTAATTATAAACAAACAAAATAAAATTATTTTGTCTCGGCACCTCTTGTTTAAAGCAGTAGCTATTAGTTAAATTTTTTGATCAGTATTTATCGAGATAAGGTCAGTGGACAAAGGTTTTGGCAATTTTTTTTTTTTAAAAATACAAAGAAAAATGTGCCCATTACATCATAGATATTTTTTAACTGGTGTTTTCACAAGCATTCATTTGCTATCCCACTCGATGACCTGGTAAAAAAAATCACACCCAACAATTTCTATATTTGTGCCAAATTTCAACTTTCTATGCCAAATAGTGTGGCAGACAGACGGACGGACACCGAAGTGATCACATAAGTCTTCCAAACCGAACGCTAAAGAGATTTTGGGAATTTAGTATTTTGGCATAATGACACTACCAAGTATGTATAATCACTACGGACTGCTACTGACTGACTACTCGAAGTCAATCGTCGCTCCTGATGAAGCTAACATGGCTAGCGAAACTCGCGTCGAGTGCAAAAATAAAGTGTTTTGTGTAGTGGTGAGATATACAGAGTAGTAACTAAAAAGATAGTTTCAAAAAACCCCGAACACTGAGATACTTTCCTAATTTATAGCTCTTTATAGTAGTAGTAAACAAAACAGGTGACAATCTGATCTGCGGTTTCTCCAAGAATCTATAATTCTCAATACTAATTTACAGTTATAATAGGTCATCTTATTGTTTCATGTCAACTGTCAAAATTTATATACAAATAAATTGATAGATTGTCACTTATTTGCTCACTACTGTAAAAATTCTTGAATTTTAATAAATCAAAAAAAAACTGAGTGAGAGACTATCGTTAGGCAGCGGCTGTGTCCTTCCTACCCTACGTATAGAAAAATCCATATCAACTACTAAAATTGAGCAAAGTCGGTTGGTTATTCACTATTCTGTCTCTGTAAATCCATCTCGGGACGCGTTTAGCGATATTACGGCTTATCAGCCGAGCTAAGATCGACAGAAAAAGAGAACAAACTCAAAGTACTTATCACAGTACTAGCGCAAAGAATCGGTAAGATACAATAATGTACAGTCCCTGGCCAAATTATTAGACGCACTGCAAGATTTCATGTAAAATATTAAATTACCGAGTGATATTGTACCGTTTTATTATTTTAAATTGATTTGTTTTTTATTTTTATATTATCCAATCAATTACCTATTTATTTGACATAAATAAAACAGCATTAATTTAGAAAAGCATAAGTTTATTAAGTTTTAAAGAAAAGTGAAATTAATGTTAGTAAAAGTCAATATTTAGTTGAGCCACTTTTAGCCGTTATCAAAGCTTTAATTCTGCGCGGCATGCTATCAATGCAAGATTGTACTGTCTCCTGCATTTGAGGATGATGATTCCACACATGAATAATCTTTTCTAGGAGCTGGGTGTTGTTGGTAATCACATCTTTAGCCACTTCTCTTTTTATCAGCTCCCACACATTTTCAATGGGGTTCATACCCGGCCAATCCAACAGAGGGATATTTTTTTCTGCCAAAAAAAGCTTTAACAGACCGAGCAGTGTGGCAGGGAGCTCCATCTTGCATGAAAGTGAATGGTTCCCCATTTGGAAACCATTCTCTGAGCTGCGGAATCAACCGATTTTGTAATACTTCTTTGTAATGATCTTGCCTCATTATTCCTTTGACGACGTACAGACGTCCAGTGCCCTTGCCACTGATGACTGACCAAATCATCACTTTGGTGGGATGTTTAACCGTCGGGACGACACAATCAGGATGAAACTTTTCTCCATGACGACGACGCACATACCGAGCTTTATTCTGCAAAATTTCGAATGTGCTTTCGTCACTGAAGCAGACCTGTCAAAAAAATAGGAAAAATATATAAACTTCCATGTTTATTTGCTTTATTTAACTGAAAATGATAATAATGTATCAATTATTGATTAAATTGCTGTATCTTACCGATCTCCAGAAGTCCACATCTTTGTCTTGCCATTGTTTGGCCCACTTCAGGCGCTTTGCTTTCATTGCAGCTGTTAACTTGGGCTTCCTGGCGGGGCGACAGGCCTTAAAATCTAATTCTTTCAATTTTCTTCGAACAGTGCGCTCAGAAGCATTTACGCTAGCATCCTGGAGTTGTGATTTTATTACCTTTGTGGTAGCAAATCTGTTTTCTACACAAATTTTCTTCAAACATCTCTCTGACCGTGGAGTGAAAATTGGTTTTCTACCGCATCTTTTCTTTCTTTCCGGGCTTAATTCCTTCCCTGACTCAATTTTCTTTTTTATGCGTCGTACACTAGCTTCAGAAACCTCCAATCTTCGTGATATTTCTCGGTTTGTAAATGTTTTCGCAATCACAAGGGCCTTCACTTCAGCTTTTTTACGTGGTGAAAGATCGCCTTTTCTACCCATAATGAAAATGTCCAATTACTTTTTTAAAACACTGCATACAAAATAAACTAATAACTGAGTAGTATAAAACTCTTAAACAAACAATCACAGTCCATAAAGCCACAGAAACACGTCCGTACCTGACTCGATTCCGATCGCGACTGATACAGGTTTGTACTTATTTACGTTCATGTATCACTTTGTCAACACAGTGTTGCCATATGTTAAAAATAAATACAAATATGTAGTCTACAACAATTCTTTTAAATAAAAATCAATAATATTTTAGTTTAAATATACCATTATTGCATAAAAACTCTTGAGAAACATAAAATTACTAAAAAAAATACAGTGCGTCTAATAATTTGGCCAGGGACATTATATCTCTAGCTGTGGTAAGCTTAGTTTTAATTTTTATTAAATAAAGAACAATTTCAATACTGCTAAGGTAATTTCGTGACAAATGGAAAAAATAATCATAAATATAATCATCTGATAATGTTTTGCAGGGTTGATGGAAAGAATAAAGTGTAATTTAGTGAAATTAAATAAAGAGAAGAAGCTGAATATGAGCCAAGATGGCCTTTTAAAAACCAAGGAACCTAAAACTGGATTGTTAACTGAAATGCCCCTGACTTGACTATTCTTATTTTATTATACAACTAATCTTTTAAATTAATTTTAGATAATTATATAATTCTAATGTATTTTAATAATTATTACTTAATATAAAATGTATATAATATTTATATATTTATAACTTTAAACATGACAGAGAGGCGACCAATTTTTTTTACGCCCCCTCTCGGCCAATTTCTTTAATCCATAAGAAATCATCACTTCTTATGTTATACATATTTTTGAAAAAATAATAATGTTAAATAATTTGTCAGAAATATCACCCAAAATGAATTATTAGCATCTTCACCGATCTTTACTTTTTAAAATGGTAACATGGAAATAGTAGACAAAACATCGGAAAGTTCCATGTTAAGAATCATGATTTCTCATCTGTACAAATCCCAGTCAGCTTCCAGTAAATGGTCGACTCATTACTATTTGTTGTTATACTGGCGTGTTAAGCTTAAACATTTGATTGATTTTTTAACTTACAAAGCAGATAAATAAATATATGTCCTGTTATATTAAATAACGATTTTTAAGAGGCTTGCAGCAGATTGTCTTAGAAATTCTCTCTTAACAAATCTCTCGGAAAAAGATTTGATTAAAATTAAATAACTTGTTGAAAAAATCACTTTAAAAATCAATTACTTTATTAAATGATTATAGAAACAATTACAAAGTTTACAATAAAGTTAATCTTGAACTCTTTGAATTAGTCTATCTGTCCTGTGTCAGAGACCCCTATTTATAGAGGCTTCTTATCTGCAGTATCAGGGCGGCGGCATGAGGGCGGGCTCGGCGTCCTGAACTTTAATATACCTAATTTTTCTAGAGATAATAGTACTAATAGTCGTTAATCCTAGGTCTTCTTTAATCTGTTGAAAATTCTATCTCATCAGCAATAGATAAACTGACAAGTGCTGTAAAAGTAATGGATACTGCACTGATAATATTAAAGTGTGGCTTAGTCACTTTAAAAACCCAAACTAGATAGTAATTCACACAATCTTAAATGCTTCTAAGAAAATTTGATAATGCTTGAAATCACCAAAAGATACAATTTGTTTACAAACAAAAGGTATCTATAGGATTCCCTGTTCATGTGATTTGGTGTATGTAGCAGAAACTGGAAGATGAACAGCAATTAGAATTAAGGAACATGAAAGATATATTAAGAAGAAGAAAAAAATATACAGTCAGTTGTAGCTGAACATGAATATTACAGGGCATACTGGAATGTAAGATAATCAACACCCTCGTCTCGGTTTCCAATTTCTATAAATAGAAATTAAGGGAATCAATCTAAATTTTACAAACACCCTAACAACCTTAATAGAAACTCAAGTTACAGTCCACAGCACAAGTGGAAAATGAAGATTTAAATATTCGACTTGTGCTTCCCTGAGGTCATTCAGTGTTTTAGTTATGAAGGGTAAAAATCCCTTGTTTAAGTGTACATTAAACATAGGAAGGGTGCTCCAAATTGATACAGTCGAATTCCTACAATTATGATTTCTCATCAATCCAAGTCTGTGAAAATTTACATTTTATAGGGCCAATAATACTTTCAAAATTACATGGTCTTAGTTTTTTAAATTTGATTCATATTTACCACCTAATCTTAAAGCTACCGAAATTTGAACCATAGTGAAAAAAAAATATGATAATAGAAAGAGAGTATTTCCTAATCCACTTTATTACATTATATATAGTTACATATTTTAATCATATATGTTTAATTATAATAGCAAAAAAAAAATCATCAGCAGCATTTACACTAATTGAAAAACTATTTATTTCTTCTTCCTTACAAACAGTGTTATTTTTCACTAATTTAAATAGAATATAATATGTATCAGGTGAATATACATGCTTAGCATGAAACCTATAAAAATTTTCATCAATTTCATACAAAATGATGCACTGAAAATTATAATCTGTAATGACATAAATCTGTCCTTTTCTTCCAAATGAATTACTATTGAAAACCACAATATTTCCTCGCACAACCACAGATTGTCCTGTCTGAGAACTTTCAATAAAATAATCTCCAAAATATACTTTAGCTAAATCAGAATTTGTAAGTTTGTTTTGTAGATTTAGTTCACAAAGCCTTTCGTGTATACTTAATTCTCCACCCTTAAAAAATTTTTTACACCCAAATCTACAAAAATATAAAAGCTTGTAATGTTTAGCCACCGTTTCTAAACGAAGCTTGCAACCAAACTGACATGTATTAAGGCCCTTGTGGAAACAAGCACCACAAAGAGCAGATATATGCTGGCAAAAATATATTTGTTGATAACTTCCTGAAGTGGAGAGATAATTTTCACAGAATTTACAAATTGTATTATAAACTACATTTTCAACATTTTGTAAACCATAGACATCTCCATTTCTTATCTTAATAAATCGTCCATGAGTATTTATAAACTCTTGAGTCAAATATAGATCAGGGCATTTTTTTTAAAAAAATTGGGATTTTTATCAATTTCATTAAATGATGTACCATAACTCTGTACAATATTTGTTTCAGAATCAACAGTGTTTTTGCTTTTTACTTTTATATTCTTCCTTTTTACTTCTGCGACTTCTGATATAACTTTATAGTTTAAAGCTTCAATTATATCCAATTCATCTAATTCGCAGAATATAATAGAAGCATATTGTCTAATTTCATGAATATCTATTTCAATATTGCTAAAATTGGAAGTTAAACTTGAACATGATTGAACTGAACTTTCATACTTCTGCAAACCATTTACAAGCAATCTTATTTTGTATTTAATTTTTTCAGGCTGTCTTACTGTACAAACATTAATATACAGTTTGCTGGTGTTTAACTGTACATAAATGAAAACTAAAATGTTTTCACTGTCATGACAATACATGTAAACATTATCTTTCAATGAGTCAGTGTCAATAAAAAAGCACGGTCTTGTAATATATTCACTTTTATGGAAGATTCTGTAATGATTTTGTAAGCATAAAAGTGAATCTGATGGATATTTTTCGTCGGGACAAATTGGACAGCTAAACTTACCGCCAAAACAAATTTTCTCATGTTCTGGGACTTGTTGATACTTCAGTAACTGTTGACAACCTTCATAACGATTAACACATGGAAATATTATATGGAGTGCAATTTGACAGTATTTGGAATTTGGTCCTTGGTCAGATTCTGAAATACATCGTCCACATTTTATACCTGTGGGATAAAGCTTGACTGGTCCGTAGGACAGGTACTTCTTGCAAATTGAACAAATCTGAGTTTGTAACACTTTTTCTGACAAAATAATAGCCATATCTTTTGAGTATAAGATCAGTATATAACTGACTAGTCTCTCGGGTATTATAACCACAAATAGATATAAATCAATAAATTCTTTGGGTGGGAACTACAGAAAATGTACTTCACATCAAATCGAATTCATCAAGTCATAATGACCTTGAAATCCGATATAGGCAATTTTGGAACAGTCCGATGGTGTTTATGTAGTTCTGAAAATAAAATATAACAACTTTTTAGGAAAAAAGTTTTATTATTAATTCGATTTGAATAAATTTAATTTTCTTACCCGTATCTAAATAAAATGTTTAATCACTGCTTGCATTAAAACATATTTCTCTATTATATGTCGCTTCATTCTTCTTAGATTACTTCACTTGTAGTATCTCTTACTATGCTGCTAGATGGCTCTATATATCTTACAGATGAAATTTTAAACAACCCTTGATGCCGTAGACATAGAGGATGGACTGAGCATTAACTTCATAAAATTAACCACTCTCTAGAAAGAGACAAAGCGATTCTGCGGCCAATACCTGTCTCTTTTCTGTAGGCCTGTAATAAACAAGACGCTGTACCCCGAGACAGAATTCAAGGCGAGAAAAGCCCCATACCCGATTTTAGGTCAAATAGAACACTTAAAAATATTATTTTTAAGAGCGCCGTAGCTTAGCGGCATTCTAAAAAGAGACAGCTACTAGCCACTCATTCGCTTTGTCTCTGTCACACTTTTGCGTCCATATTTACTTCACAGCGGGATACGGAACACTCAGTCCATCCTCTATGTCTATGCTTGATACCATTCCTGCTTTCTTGAGGTTATATAATGGAAACTGACCCGAATTTTTTGGCCTACCACTTTTTGTAAACATAAATTAATAAAATTTCATTTTTGGATTTTGAGGAAATGAGAGGAAGTAAGGATAACGAATTTTGGTCTAAGTCACATTTCAGAGCTCGTAGCAGAAGCTGACAGACAAACTGATCGTGACCTCGTCAAGCCTTTGGAAAGAACCAATTGAAGGTTCTAGATCATACACGATTGCCTTTTATCAGTAAATTTTCCTAGATTGATAACACTGTGTATGACACACTGCCTCCGCAATCTAGGTCAATAGTAGTACATTATCCAAATAGAGGCCCGAATAAATAACTAGCGAAAGTATTTAGAATAGTTTGGGTGATGACACAGATGCAAATGCCCCAAAGAGGGCAGGGTTTGCTCTTGACGTTATAAATCGGTGGATTAATATTTTAAAAAAGGAATTTAAAATAGTGACCAAAGAAAATTTGCAAATATCCCAAATTAGTAATGAGTTTGTTTAAGCCATCTCGGTAATTGCTCTGAAAAGAGACAAGTGACAACTGTTTTCTAAACACAGTTGACATATGCTATGGCAGCACTAGGTGTAACCAGCAACTATATTAGAGATTTTAATTAATATAGCAAACCTGCCCTACTTGACCAATACTTAATAACTGGCGGCAATAATAATAATTTCAGAATTGGTTTGAATGGTCGTTACTAATAATTTATTATTACTAATAAATTCTATTTTATTTTATTTCTTTAGTTGATTTTAATAAATTTATATGTTAGGTTAGATTTCTGTGTTTTGGATATTTCATAGTTCTTCAGTTCGTTAACTACAAATTTTACATATTTGTGAAAAAAGAAATGTGAGTACTTTGATAATTGATCTAATTCCTGGAAGTATCTTACTAGCGCCAAGACCGAAATTTTAGTTTTTCACGGCACCTGAGGGCAGTAATATAGACCTCCGTCTTCACAATCATTGACGTACAGGAATACTATTAAAAATAAGAATTAGTGTCACTCTCACCCTTGAGGGCTGCACCCACGACTGTCCCTTTGTGAAATAGAGCGCTAATACTTTGAAAATTTATATATTTCTTAAGAGTATTTTACTATTATTAAACCCAAATTAATTTACTTCAATTCCCACAAAAGAGCAGTAGTGTACACTACTCCCAAGGGTGGGAGCGGTCTTATATTTTTTTGCTCCTTTATTATGACCTCCGAACTACATCTCCGTTCCACGTTATTCCCAAGAGTCAAAAGTATATATCCCCGCCTTCAGAGGACATAGAAGGCTAAAATTTAGGTTTTGGTAATAGGAATTACATTAATTTTCTCCTTTTGTAGTATTTCTAATAGTCAAGAACCAACGGAAAGAGATTAGTAATGCTTTAACGTTTATTTTGTACAATGAATCCCTAGTTTTCTGCCAGAAATTGAATTTTTAGTGTTATGGTCCATTATTGAATTTATATTGGCTAAAACTTGACAAATCAAAAACTCTCTTGTGAAATAAATATACAAAGAAATACAGAATGATTAAATTTAGGTTAAATTTAATTATAAAATTGGGATCTCACCTATTCAATACAACATCTCGCGGCTTTATCAGGAATTAAACTTGAGTTGCATTTTTAAATGTCATACGCATCTGTATAAATTAATATTTCAAATTTTCTTAAAAATGAACACCGAAATTTTTCCTTTTCGTGAAGAATCAAAGAAAAAAGACTTTTATGCTGTGTTTACAATTGCGAAAGTCGCCTGCAAAAGGATTTAAAGATAGTTTTTCATGCATTTCTAAAAGCAAATGAGGGTTATGTAAATATTACTAATGCATTTGGGCAAGTGGAAAAAGTTGACAGACTGAAAGTTTGGAAAAAAAGTTCTCCGAATTGAACGAAAAATCTCAATTAATTGGGCTAAAGTTTGTTCTAAACATTTTAAAAACGAGGATTACATTCTTCCAGGTAGGTAAAATTATTTATTCTTGAATAGTCATTTTTTTGTAATTAATATTAAATAACATTGCATGTAGATTTTATTTCGAGAAAATACAGTCTCAAATATTTTGTATTCATTCAAAGTTATACATAGTTAACATAGACATAGAGGATGGACTGAGCATTAACTTCATAAAATTGACCACTCTCTAGAAAGAGACAAAGCGATTGTGCGGCCAATACCTGTCTCTTTTCTGTAGGTCCATAATAAAGAAGGCGCTGTACCCCGAGACGGAATTCAAGGCGAGAAAAGCCCCATACCCGATTTTAGTTCAAATAGAACACTTAGAAATATTATTTTTAAGAGCGCCGAAGCTTAGCGGCATTCTAAAAAGAGACAGCTACTGGCCACTCATTTGCTTTGTCTCTCTCAAACTTTTGCGTCCATATTTACTTCACAGCGGGATACGGAACACTCGATCCATCCTCTATGTCTAATAAATATTAACCTCTGAAGTCAATTGGCATTTGATTTGAAACCAGTTAAAATTTTTCCAGTTCAAATGTTTCCAATACCTCTTGACGTTTTACTTTCCAGATACATTTGATATCAGTGCAAGTTAAAACACTTAGCTCGTTACTCATTGCAAAAAAATAATTTTCATACAAAAATTTTAATGTAAATATTAGATATTTATAGGTTAGAATCTTACCGGTAACAATACAAAAGAGTTGCGAGGATATGTGTGCATTTTTCACGACTTTACAAGAGCATTTCATACATAAAAATTTCCCGTTCTACTATTGAATGCACCATTTATCTCAAAAACTACTGTTCGCAATTGGGCCGTGGATATACACTCTGCTTGAATTTTCGTTATGTTGGGCGCGACAGTTTTGTCATTGATTATTCTACACCCAAGGAAAAGATTTGATTTTAAAAGTTTTTCGCCGAGTGTGAAATTCAGGATATCTATCGACCCATTTGCAAATATTGCCATTTGGCAAACGAAGATCTACTTTCTGACCTAGAGTCAACAAATAAAAGAGGAGAATGGTGACGTTTGACATATGATGTAAAAATTTTTTGATAGGAAAAGTGGGTGGAAGTTTCTTTATCCATTTTTGTTAAGCTTGAAATAAAAACTGCTTTCACTAATTTTTTACAAAATATTGAAAGATAAATGGTTGCTTAATTAGGTACGTGTAGATTTTCCTTTATAGTTTTTGTTAGAATACATTTACTTGATGTAGTCTTTCCCAATAAACTTTCCTATTTATTTATGTCAATTTTTGGTATTTTTTAGTGTACAGAGGATAAGTTAGTTATCCTTAACAAACATTATGATTGGGGGACTATTTGTTTATAACCATAAAGGTGAAGTGCTAATCTCTCGAGTTTATCGAGATGATATTGGCCGTAATGCAGTTGATGCATTTCGAGTTAATGTCATTCATGCTAGGCAGCAAGTTCGATCTCCAGTCACCAATATAGCACGTACATCTTTTTTTCACATCAAGGTAGGACATTTTTATTTAATTATTTAGTGTATTTGTAAAAAATTACACAAGTCCTACTTACTATTATGGTACTTTCATTAGGGCTTTTTGAGGACTGCATGTCATTTTAAATATTAATTGTTGTCTAAAAGAGTAAAAATTGTTGTTAAAAAAACTTGGTGGTAAATCTATTTCTAAGAGTTTAAAACTAATCATAAAATTAACAATTGAAACCAATATTTCGATGAGAAATGAATATTCTTAGGATTAGAGTGTGTTAATTTGGAGTAATTTTCAATGTCCCAACCTGAATGATTCAGTGTTCCGACCTCAACGAGCAAAGATCTCTAAAGATGACTTTATGCAATTGTAGGCGAAACGTCGAAAAGGTAGTCCAAATTGACAAGGTCTAATCCTAAGAACCATGATTTCTCATCTAACCAAGACTGTTAAAGCTTCCATTCCATGTCACCCATATTTCGACATTAAAAAGTAAGAATGCAATAAAAACTAGTGATAATATAGAAATTATTAAATAAATATACAAAGTATATGTCCATAGTTAAAAACTTTAAAAAACTGTAAACTACAAACATAATAAAATAATGAACAGGTTAAAATGCATAGAATATGTGAAATAATTCAAACATATATAAATAAAACATGTCAATAAAACAAGACACAATAAAGCAATAGTACAACTAGAATTCAAATGTTTAATAATTTCCCCCTATCTTTATATTTTTTTTCTTTATTTTTGAAAGATTGACATAGTTCTGTAGTTTCTATATGTATCTTAACACACCAACATAATACTGGGATTTTGGAATTTTTAGCTCAATGACACTGTACAACAATTGTCACCACTGCACCAAGCAGTTTACTTTGCAATCAAGTTATGTTTGGTGTAGTGGTGATAATTGCTGTGTAACACCAAAACTATAAACTCTGTCTCTTTTCTGTTATGTCAACCAACATAAATAGGTGATGTCAACTTAGCTAACATAATAAGTAGGACATCAGGGACATGTCCAGGTTCAAATTACAGATAAAAAGAGGAATTTCTTTAAAGAAAAAAAAAAGGAGAACACTAATGGCAGGGTCACTTATAAAGGAGGTGGCAAACAGCAATCGGGGTGCAAAACCCTTTGATAAATTTTCATTTCAGATTTTTTATTTTTCATTGATACCAACTTTCAACCAACTAAATTAAAAATCAGTGACCGGGGAGATGGGGAGTGGGTAGATTTTTTTTGACAAAAAAGAACTACCAAATAGGAAACTCTAAAAAATTATGCCCAGTTTAAAAATCTATGACAGGGTGCAGGTAGATTATTTACAAAAAAGAACCCCTACCTACAATGTAACTCCATGAATGGATGACAAAAGTGTGAACATTTTTCACATAAGAGAACACCCAATAAAAAAAGGACATATTTTCTACATCTATAGGATAGAAAATTTTTACTTTGAATTTATGATGCATTTTGATTTTAAATGGCTGCTAGTTTCACAAAAGAGATGTTAGATATGTTTTGCTTGCACTTAGCGTGAATTTTCTTTATTTAAACTGTAATAGTCGCATTATAGTAAAATGACATATTTTAAGAAAAATACCAATTAAAATTATACATTAATTTATCTCCCTATTCTTCTACTTAATCAAGAAACTTTAATTTCTCATATTATCATTGTTATATTTCTTCTTTTATTTTTTTTCTTTATTTATACAATGAATACTTACAGAGCAATAACTCAAGATAACAGATAAATTGTTACTGTTGTTGCCTTAGAGTTATTATATTAATACGTCTATACTTTATTTTGTTTTTAAATGTTGTCATACTATACTTCTCTTTTTACTTATAACACGTAGGCTGAAAAGTTTCTAGTCTAGCTACTTAAAACACATTTGTTTTTGCAAAATTCGATTTTATTCATCAACATATCAAATCAAATCAAATCAAATATTTATTAGTAATAAGTACACAATGTGCTTTTACACGTCACAAGTCAAAAGGAATTGTTAAAATGCTAAAATATTAAAATATCAAAAACATGTAACTACAAATCAATGAACAATTAAAGATATCAAAAGAACAAAATAAAGGTAAGACACATTAATTACATAGTTAAAAGTCATTAAAATTATGATTCAAAAACTCATCAAGTGAGTAAAATGATCTTGCAATCAGGTAGGATTTTACCTTCCTGACAAAGCTCTCGTCCGACAGCTCCCTAACAGCCACCGGTAAGGCATTAAAGAAACTGACCCCATAGTAGTCGGTGCCTCTGCGAGTCCGAGCTATTCTGTGGAAGCTAGGAATTATATTTTGGTTACCTCTAGTGGGGTAATTATGGAGATTTTCATGGGTAGTGAATTGCCACACATTTTGTTTAATGTATGTTAAGCACTGGAATATGTATACACAGGGGAAGGTCAATATCCCCAATTCAGAGAAATAGCGACGACAACAGTCGCGATATCCCAGTCCCACAATGACGCGAATACAGCGTCGCTGAAGTGAGAAAATTCTTTGCCCATGCGATGAGTGTCCCCAGTTCACAAGAGCATAAGACATGTTAGATGCAAAATATGCATGATAAGCGATTAAGAGAACCTCTCGAGATACATTTCTAGCCAAACTTCAAATAAGGAAAATCATTCTGGAAAGTTTAGACGCCAGTTCAGAGACATGCTTCTCCCATGTGAGCCCAGGGTCTAGGAACACACCCAGAAATTTAACAAAGTCATTTGTAGATAGATCTGATGGAGAATTTCTTAGGGTAAACCTCAGACTCAGTGTTTTATCACGGTTTAGGGTGAGCCTATTTGCCAAGAACCAACCCCCTATGTTATGCTGCATGTCGGAAACAGTCTGCTGTATTGGATCTCCAGGATGATAGTGCTGCAGACTGGTGGTATCATCTGCAAATAGGATTAAATTTGGGTCATCAGTGTAATTTGGCAAATCATTTATATAAATTAAAAACAGTAATGGTCCCAAGACTGACCCCTGGGGAACCCCGTGTTTGATAATCTGTCTGCCAGAGACCTCCATGTTAAAGCTCACATATTGAGAGCGATTAGAAAGATATGACCTAACAAGGTCTATGCTACAAGGATCAAAGTTGTAGTATGACAGTTTCGAGAGAAGGATCTCTGAAGAAACACAGTCAAAAGCCTTTGATAAGTCAAAGAACGAAGCATAGGTATCCAATCCCAACTCAAGGCCCTCCGCCACATACTCGGTAAGCCGATTTATTGCCAGGGCAGTAGATCTTTTAGTTCTAAAACCAAACTGACTCTGCATAAACAGGTTGTTGTGCTCAAAGTATACAGTCATTTGATTTTTCATGACTGATTCAAATATTTTGGAAAAAACAGGTAGAATGGATATTGGGCGGTAGTTATTACAATCATCCACCGATCCTTTATTTTTAAAGATAGGAACAACTTTGGCAACTTTAAGCATTGATGGGAAGGTGTTCTCCCTCAGGCCAAGATTGATGAGATGAGTCAAGGGGTATATAATTAGGTTTTTTAGAGTTTTGATGATTTTGGTGCTCATGTCAATAGGATCCCTACAAAGTGAATTTTTCAATCCAGAAATTGCTTCCCTTACTGTATTATTTGTGATCTGAACAAATTTAAAAGTTTCCATATTTTCCAGAACATTCCTACTTAGAAATTCATTATAGGATACTTCTGAGTTAGGCAACTGTGTCATCAGCTCCTCTGCAATATTGATGAAAAAGCTATTCAGGGCTTCGGCACTCAGATTTCTTGTTTGACAATATGGTCTACAATTAGAATTTGATTTAATTATTTTCCATATGGTCGTTTGTTTATTTATGGATTTACGCACTACATTATCATACGATTTTTTTTTTGTATTTGATATTTCCTTCCTATACTGGCTTTTGTAGTCACTGAGTAATTTTTTGGGAACCAAGATTGGATTCTGTTTATGCAATAAACCCAGCAATCTGAGTCTCTCCCTCATTTCATGAAGATGCTGGTTGAACCAATGGACCTTAATAGCACGATCTCTGCTCGACACCAACCTAGACCTGAGAGGAAAACACTCCTCAATTGAATCAGTGAGAATGTCAATAAACATCTGAAACTTCTCATCCACAGCACCCACAGTATTGGTAATGAAGCTCCAATCAACCAGTTCAATTCTGTTGTACAAACAAAATAGACCTTCTTGGGTGATGGGTCTATAGTTCACTCTAGTGCCACCCCGAATGTGATTCAGGGATGACATATGGCATTCCATCAACAAGCCGGAGTGATCAGATAGACCAGTGAGGTCGAAGGGTGAGATTTTTAAATTTTCACAGGAAACATTTGTATAAAGATTGTCTAGACAGGAATTCTGTCTTGTACAAAACCCCACAGTTTGGTGAAGGCCATATGTTGACATAATATTGTTTAGGTGTTCCACCCTCACATCATTCTCAAGAAAAGAAACATTAAAATCCCCCGTAAAAAGAATGTTATTGCGAAGATTCAATGACTCACATATTTGTGATAAAATTACCAGAAAACGATCAAAATCACCTCTAGGTGATCTATATATTGTTATTATTTGAGTGTTTAGTTCATTTAAAAAAATACCTGCCACCTCACACACTATTTCCTCCGAGAATTTAGATAATTCCATATCTCGGAAGTCTAGCCCCTGCCTTAAATATATTGCAACTCCTCCATGTATTTTTATGGACCTGCAATAACCTGCCGCAACCTTGTAGCCACAGAGAGTAGCAAACAAGAGCTCATCAGGACTGAGCCAGTGCTCATTAACACAAAAACAATCATATTCACCCTCCTTGAGAATTACTTCATATTCTAAAATTTTATTTCTTAGACACTGAACATTAGCATGTAAAATTTTTATGTTTGAGTTTTCTGGGTATCCGTTGAACGAACACTCTCTTCGGGGGATAGGTTCTTGTGTGTTCGACGGTTTTTCAGATTCTGCTAAATGGTTCACCTTGACTCCGCTCGGCCAGAAGTCTGACCTCAACAATTCATTCTCCAGCTCTCTTGGGACACCCAGCTTGAACGAAGTGATCCACTTGCTCTTAGTTCTCATCTTCTCACCGACACAGCCATGGTCTGTTTTATTCTGATTTAAAAACGTCAAGATATCAGTCGCCTCCGTTTTAGGCGACAGCCCCGAGACAAATATCCAACGAAGACGCTGTGCAACTTGCAATATTGTTTCTTCTTCATTGGACCCCTTAATTGGTGGTGGTCTGGGGTTTTTTTGAGCAAGCTTGCTCACTCTTCGCTTTGGTACCGAAATCCATCCTTTACTGTCAAGTTCACTTTCATTTTCTATAATCAAGCCTGTATCAAGACTATTTTTATTTGGTAAAGTTGATTTTGAGGTTATGTTGGTGTTAAGCGAGTTCAGTAGTCTCCTTCAAGAGCGATACAATCAGTCCAATGCTTTTCTAACATTTCTATACCTTTCTTGTAGAACGATTGGTCTTTGCCTTTAAAATAGACCTCAGTTTCAGCGATAACTTCTTCATTGGAGCCAAATCTCTTTCTCACAAGCATTTTTTGAGGACTGTGAATAGATAATAGTCGCTGGGGGCTAAATCTGGAGAATATGGTTGATGAGCAAGCAATTCGAATTTAATTCATGCAATTTTGCCATCGTAACCATTGACTTGTGATACGGTGCATTGTCTTGATGAAAAAGCACTTTTTTTTTGTTTATTTGGGGCCATTTCTTTGCGATTTCTGTTTTCAAACGTACCAATAACATTGTGTAATATTCGCTATTGATAATTGTTCACTTTTCAGCATATTCGATGAAAATTATTCCATGCGCATCATAAAATACAGAGGGCAAAACCTTCCCAGCCGATTGTCGTCTATGGTCGCTCCAGGTGGCTTTCATCGGTTGCTGTCCACTCAGCTGACTGCCGATTTGATTCCGGTGTGTAGTGGTGGATCCATGTTCATCCATTGTCCCATATCGCACGAAAAAAAAATCCTTTTTATTGCGCTTAAATAGGTCCAAAACAGTACTCAGATTTATCAACACGTTGTTGTTTTTGGTCCACTGTGAGCAAACATGATACCCATTTTGAACAGAGCTTTCTCATGTCCAAATATTCATGCAAAATATGACCAACACATTATATTGATATCTTTAGGGTGTCGGCTATCTCACGCAATTTCACTTTACGGTCATCCAAAACAATTTTATGGTTTTTTTTTATGTTCTCTGGTGTAACCACCTCATTTGGGCGTCCAGAGCGTTCAGCATCATTTGTGTCTGTACAACCGCGATTAAATTCAGCATACCAGTAAATGATGATTGATTTTCCAAGAGCAGAGTCCCCGTAACACTTATCAAGCCGTTGCTTTGCTTGAACGGTATTTTTTCCCATCAAAAATAGTGTTTATTCAACATACGAAATTCGATTTTTTCCATTGTTTTGAAAATATCAAAAGTAGCGTCACTGTAACTGGTAAACTAATCATTGAAATGTCATGAAATTTTGACACGTGCCGTTTGAACGTTGGTACATCCTAAAAATCATTTGAATTTTTTGGAAAGGGCGACATCTATGTGTCAGACCAAAAACTTTTCGGTCTACATGGTAGCTAAGTGCTATTGACTATTTTCTTTATTTCCTGATCTGTATATTGTCACCTCATCTATTTCTTGGACATCCCATTGATCTTCCATTCGGCCACTTGTATCTTGCTATTTTTCTTCGGTGTTGATCCTATTCCACTTTTCTTTAAACTTTTTAACTTCTGGTTTGTGCGGATTCACAAAGAGGAATTG
This sequence comes from Pachyrhynchus sulphureomaculatus, assembly GCA_019049505.1. Classification (NCBI taxonomy): domain Eukaryota; kingdom Metazoa; phylum Arthropoda; class Insecta; order Coleoptera; family Curculionidae; genus Pachyrhynchus; species Pachyrhynchus sulphureomaculatus. The sequence goes on from CM032456.1 coordinate 65,412,336, forward strand.
CTTTGATAATCTTTGCTAATTTTTATTCAATGTGTATCTTTAATAAGCTTAAAAATTTACCTCAGTGAAAGGCTCTTTTACAGTCACTGAATACTCCTTTAAGCAATTCTGGTGATTCTAGTTTGAATTGAAGTGGAGTTTTAGATGGCAGGAACTTGGAAAAAAAGTTGGAACATCAGTCAATCATTTTGCATTAAATAGTTAGTAGAATTAGAAGCATATTTATTATCACTTTCCCCACCTTCAAGATATATTAGTACCTTCGGATTTTTTTACAGGTATATTTATTTTAAATTGAAGTTCTAAAGAATTAAGCATCATTAGTGTGGCAAGCTCAGTTTAATAAATCTGTGATGTATATAAGAGTTTTGTAACTTACATTATGGTTAATTTTTCTGTTAACATTATTTTTAAACACTGGTATTTTTGGCAAAAATAAATCAGTAAAAATGTGTAAAAAGAAAAAAAAAAATATATTTCTTAAAACAGATTTAATAGTTGGCTGATTTCAGTTTAGACTGAATACAAATTGTAGTATTAAAAAACACTGGACTGGTACCGGCGAACTTTGCATTGCATATTTGATTAAAAACATTTTTCTCTCCTTGACATAAAGTGGACTGTTACCTGGGCACCTTCAACTGTCATAACTATACCTGGAAAAATTTTTTAAAGCAGTATGCATACTTCAAATAATCTTGCAAATCCATGAAAGCTTTCATTCTATATTAACAACACTTGGTTAACACAGAAGTTTTACAAATAGTCCAAGGTGCTAATCACTATTTACTACTTGCTATACATGCCAACTAATAGAAATAAATTTTGTTTTGTAATTTTATGGCACAAAATAATACAATTATTGATCAAAATCTGCACATAAGTAAAGTTATTTTTTTAACTTGTTGAGTGTCTTAGTTAGGCTGAAATAATTTGCAGGCTGACTTTATAATGTTGACATTGGTAGGTAGATCTAGCGTGATAACATCAAAATTATCTCTGATTTAAAGTTACCTTTTTACTTGGGAAGCTTTTTTACAGTAGTTGCAAATTGGGTCTATTTAGATCAGTTAGCTTCAGTTAACATTTGTAATATTGTAATACTTCAGAGGCAAGATGCGTTATTGTGAAGCCTTCTAAAGTTATTATGACTTTCTCTAAATAAAATAGCTAATTTTCCTTAATTACGTGATTAGGGAAAAAAATATATATTTTAAAACCATGTCAAAAATCAGAATTATTATGTAAAATTTATAATAAGAAAAAGTAAAGATTGCCTTGACCGTGCTTGTTTTCTTTTTCTTCTGAAATTTCAATTTTTTTTTTTTGAGAATTTTTAATTTTTTGCAGTTGTTCTAGCATTAATACACTGTACATGTTTTAGAGAGCTAACATCTGGATTGCTGCTGTGACCAAGCAGAATGTCAACGCTGCTATGGTCTTTGAGTTTCTTCTTAAAATTATTGAAGTTATGCAATCTTATTTTGGGAAAATTTCTGAAGAAAATATTAAGAATAATTTCGTGCTCATCTATGAGCTCTTAGATGGTAAGTAATGTAAAAATATTTCCATTGTACTTGTAATTAAGAGTAGGGTGTTCAGAGTAGGTTGTTCATTTGTTGATTTTACATTTTAGTTTTTTCAGAAACTCCAGGAGGTAGAGAAATATATATGTTTATAAAATTTTAGATACAATTCTTATTAAACGTAGTGTTTCTAGAGCTAATAATTTTTAAGATATTGGCATACAAAACTTGCAATTTTTTTAAGTTTGTATCTATTATAGCTAAATGGTTTGCACATTCCTACCTTAATTTTCATTAAAACCTACCTAAATATACATTTGGTGGAATAGGAAGTCCAAATACTGCAGCCTGTCAATGTGCGAAAGTTTTTTCGGATGTTAATGCACATTAATGCTATTATCTTCAGCAACTGGCGTTCAAAAACGTACAAAAACAACGCGTTGTTACTTTAAATTTTCCTAATGCAACCTAATTTTTCGTTACACGTCCAGTTAAATAAAAATGGCATTAAATTAGTTATGAGAAACTTGTTCCATCAACTAATTGCTGCAACTCATTGCGTCAAGTTGCAATAATGTTCGAATACCTTTGAACATATAGTGTGATAAAAAAATGAATTTTATAAAACCTTTTTGAAGGTCGTTTAAAATAAAAATTAATGACATTCTTTTTAGACATACCTTTTTAGTCTTCCATATGGAACACTTATAAGATCTCTTCGGTGCCAGTCCGTCCGTCCGTCTGTCACACCCGATTTTATCCGAAACTATTTGACACAGAAAGTTGAAATTTGGTACTAATATAGGAATTGACGTCCTCATCAGAGCCATGTAGTTTTGAAAGTTAAATTTTAACTTAAGGGGTTAATATGGGGGGATGAAATCAGAATTGAAAAAAAATTTTTTTACTAGGTCATCGAGTGGGGTGTCAAATGAAAATAATACAAAGAAAAGTGTGCGCAAGTATTACATTACATATATTTTTAAACTCGTGTCTTTACAAGCTTTCATTTGACACCTCACTCGACCTAGTAATTTTTTTTTTTACTTCCGCTTTCACCCCTTCAAAACCAATCCCTTAAGTCAAAATTTAACTTTCAAAACTACACGGCTCTGATGAGGTCATCAATTCCGATATTAGAATCAAATTTCAACTTTCTATGTCAAATAGTTTCGGAGAAAATCAGGTGTGATAGACGGACGGTCGGACGGATGGACAGATAGACACCGAAGTGATCTTATAACGTTCATTTTTCATCTAAAAATTTAATGAAAAATTGTCTATAAAAAGGAAGTTTTTTACTTATCGTAAAAAACTCTCATATGGCATAATTTTTGCCGTATGAGCATTTACCAATTTCAGAATATATATATATATATATATATATATATATATATATATAAATATATATATATATATATATATATATATATATATATATATATATATATATATATATATATATATATATATATATATATATATATATATATATATATATATATATATATATGTATATATATATATATATATATATGTATATATATATATATATATATATATATATATATATATATATATATATATGTATATATATATATATATATATGTATATATATATATATATATATATATATATATGTATATATATATATATATATATATATATATATATATATATATATATATATATATATATATATATATATATATATATATATATACACGTATACGAATACGTATATATATATATATATATATATATATATATATATATATATATATATATATATACATACTTTAGGTTTTATCGCTAGGAGCCTTTTTTAGTTTTTTTTGTATCTTATCTGGGATGAGAAGAAAAATAATGATGTAATGCTATGTTTTATTGCAGAAATTCTTGATTTTGGTTATCCTCAGAATACTGACACTGGTGTTCTAAAGACATTTATAACTCAACAAGGCATAAAATCGGCAACAAAAGAAGAACAGGCCCAGATTACCTCTCAAGTAACAGGCCAGATTGGTTGGAGAAGAGAGGGAATTAAGTATCGTAGAAATGAATTGTTCCTAGATGTTCTAGAGTATGTCAACCTGTTGATGTCTCCACAAGGTAATCAGTTATTTTTAATGGTTTACATACACCTGGGCACTGCAAAAAGTATGTATATTTAAAAAAAAAAATCTTGTAGGTTATTAGGTGAATAATACAAAAGAATGGCGATTATATATTTTTATTGCACTTTAAATTAAAAAAAAAAACAATTTTTTTAAAATATAGTTTAAATGTTAACATTATTTTTTATCGGGTTAAATGGACCTCTGATAAAAACTATGGCACCTTCTTGTGTGCAGGAAAGCTTCACAAAAATAATCCAATATGCAAATATAAAAAATTAATCTTGTAAAATAATGTAGTAGTTAGAAATTGTCAAAGAGGTTTGAAACTTTAGTATGCAATTTTTAACCAAAAAACCTCTCAACATTTTCTAGAAAAAGTAATTATTAAGATTTAAAAAAAAAAGTTAAAAAATATTAAAAATTGACTGAGTAATATTGCAGATATTGCACGGAGACACCTAGCAGTCCCAATGCAAACGCTAGGTCATATTTAATACTATAACTTTGTGATGGAAAGGAATTTTTTGAATAATTCTGAGAAGTGTAGAGAATAAAAATCCATAAAAAAACATAAACGAATTTTTGAAAATTCAAGGTGTATTAATTTAAGCTTAAATTAATTTAAGGAAAAAAATGTAGGAACAAAGTGTCACTTTATACAACTGCTCAGAAAGAAAGACAGAGTTACTGCTATCACTTTAAATTTAGTTATTTTAAATTTGTATTTAAAAATCAAACTTAAAGAATGCAATATGAACATATTTTCAATATAAAGTTTCAAGCTACATTTATCTATAAAGATTGACTTGTTTTGTAAATAGGGCTATTTTTTCTCTTTATTATGCATACCAAATTCATCTAATATTTCTAAATTATTTACTATTTTCAATTTTGGTAAAATTGTGTCAGGAAAAAAATTAGAGAATACAGTGGCAACATTAAACAAAAATAATAAAACGGGACCTTAAACAGGCTTACAATATTATATTTTATTTATACTCTAGCTTGAAGCAGATTTCTTACAAATCTATGTTAGAGGGGAGATTGTGGTTCTTGTGATTAGACTATGTAAATGTGGAGTAACTCTCTGTTATAGGGCCTGCGATTGCACTGAGAAATTCAGGGCTCTTTACTCGTTGAGATTATAGTACTGGATAAATCATTCAACCAAGACCTTAAAAGCTTCTGTCTCACGTAAACAAAAGTTACCAACAGAAAATGTTCATTTAATTTTGGTTCTGACTAGCTTTTTGCTTCACAAAACACTGTTTGTTGTATTTTTGAATTAGATATATAATATAACTTACTTATTTTTGCAATATCTTACATGTTTTTTTGAACTCCAAGTGTTTTAAAACTATTTTTTATACAATATTAGTTTTGACATATTGACATTTACTAATAATACCAAAGGATCCCGCACTAGCCTTAAGGACAATGGTTCTCGGGCAGGTTTGTTCAAACTTTGGGAAAATATAGTTTTTGAGGAGTAGAACAAAAGTTCTCGTGGACACGACGGGACTTTTAAGCTTTATGCCCACGAGAACTTGTTTTACTCCTCCAAAAACTATATTTTCCAAAGTTTGAACAAATATCCATAAGGATAGTGTGAGGTCCTTCAAATATGTGCCAAAATTAAATTCGGCCTTGATTTGGAATATAAAACAAAAAAAATTATTTTGATTTTAGTAGTCGTTACTTTGCAAAAGGTGTTTTTATCTTTTTGGCGAATTTTATGTCTACTAATTAAATTCGATCGAAATCGGTCCATCAGTAAAATAGGATTTCAATTTTTATTATACAGTTTATGTCCTAGTCCATATCGTAACCTATTTGTGTGCCAAATTTCATTCTTACCCGTCAGACGGTTTAGGCGTGATTACGGAACAAACGAGAGGGAGAATTATTCAAAAAATTCAAACAAGCTTTTAAATTAATTGTTTAAAATAATAAAAAAAATGTATCATGGTATTCTTAAAAATTAAATTCAGTTGTCAACTAGAATATCTACAGAAATTCTTAGGAATAATTTTTAGAGTATTTTATCAAATTTCACACAGTATTTTTGTGATAGATAATTGATTAATTATATAATTATTACCAGATTATCGAACTATGTAACTCCTCCCAAATTTTAGACAATCAGAAGTGGGGTAAGATAAGGTTTGAGGTAAACTGTTGACACCAGAGGTAACGCGGTGATGATATGGGGCCCCCTGTTTCAATGATATGTAGAATTCACTATAAGAAGAGCTCATAAAATAGACGCGTTTGAAGTTCATATGCCTTCTAGAAATTTTTATTGCTTAGTAGGGGCCATTTGTTTAAAGTCTATATTAATTCGTTTTTTATGCTATTAAATTACATTTCTTGTTTAAAAACTAAAGCCTTTTTCTATATATCAAGACAAGGTCAAATTTTTGGAGAACAGATATCTGGTCTATCAATTAGAAAGTTGATTATATTGTATACCTAAAAAAATATACCTTATATAAAATTTTGTGAACTAGAAGGTCAGGTAGAACCAAAATAGCTCATTTATATAAACCAGAATTTTCTATCGGTATAAACTCATGGTTTGTAAAAAATCATTAAACTCAGCCTTTTTAGACTCAATGATTTTTGTTTACTTTTATTTTTCGTGTTTGGCACATTTTTTTTTTACTTATATTTTACCAAAATTGAAAATAAAATTTTAAATATCATGTCCTGTCAACATTAAAAACTTAACACAGAATATAAGTATAAAAAAAATAAACATTAACTTCATTACATATTGGTATTATTTATACATGCACAGGGACATTGTTTTAGTGTCTCACCTAATTTACTATTTTCCTATTCAACATACCAAAAAATTTCTTTTAGTACTAAACTTAGTTTTTCATGAAGAAGTTAAATATAACATAATTTGTCGCTTGTCAAATTTGACAATTTACAAAGCCAACTAGGATTTTTGAAAATGGCATCTTCTGCATATGAGCACACCATTAAATAGCCTTTTTCAGTCTATTTACCAAAATGTATAACTCTTGATATTGATTTTCCGTCATTAGGTATATTCAGGGCGTTGAATGAAACGAATTTTCACCTTTAAGTGGCTGACCAGATTTACTATCTTTCTATCTGATATCACAAAAAAAAAATTTTACTAATAAAGTTAGTTTTTTATGAGAAAACCAAATAAGATAACAGAAAATTTATAAATTGACAAATTTGACAAATTACAAAATTCTTTTAGTATTAAACTTAGTTTAGTAGTGAAAAAAAGTTTTGACTTGCCAAATAGGAAACTCAAAAGTTAAAATTCTGGTCAAAAACTTGAATGCCCTGTATACTGATAACTACTTAAAATAAATATCAATAGTTATATATTTTTCTAACCAGACTGAAAAATGCTATTTATTGGTATGTTTGTAAGTGGAGGGTGCCATGTAAAATAATCTTAGTTGCCTTTGTAAACTGTCAAATGTGACAAGTGACAAATTATGTATTATTATATTTAGCTTCTTCATGGAAAACTAAGCTTAGTCTTCTTCTTCCTCAGCCTGTGTTCATCCACTTCTGAATGTAGGCCAAATCAAATCACATCTATGTCCTGGGGACTCATTATTTTTGTTTTATTTGCGTTAATTTCTAGCCCAACCTTTAAGGAAGCCTCATGGAGTTATCGCAGCATGATTTGAAGTTCCTCTGCTGTCTCGATAATAATAACATTGTCATCTGCGAATATTAAGTGGTCGAGTCCTACACTATCTATATTAATTCCTTTGTCATACCAGTTCAGGTTTTTAAACACATCTTCCAGCGCTAAGGTAAACAGTTTGGGTGAAATTGTATCCCCTTGATGTACTCCCTTAGTTTAGCTTAATACTGAAAGAATATTTTTGGGGTATTCAGTAGAAAAATAGTGAATTAGATGAGACACTGAAAAAATGTCCCTGTACATTCTGTTGTAAATTTGGCTAAAAAGATATTCCAACTTATGTTGCATTGCAACCAATTTTATTGCTGCTCCTGCAGATTCATTATTGTGATGGTTTAAGGAATTTATTACATTATTTGATGGTTGTTTCAAAATATATGGTTAGGTTTAGCCAAATTAAAAATTTGTTTGTATAATGTTTTAAGTTTTCTTGATAACAAACAAATTGAATTTTTACATTTTACACATATTCATTCCCAAAATTTAGACGTGAAAGTGCTTCAGTTTCAAAATTAAGTATCAGTATATATATATATATATATATATATATATATATATATATATATATATATATATATATATATATATATATATATATATGTATATATGTATATGTATATATATATATGTATATATATATATATATATATATATATATATATATATATATATATATATATATATATATATATATATATATATATATATATATGTATATATATGTATATATATATATATATATATATATATATATATATATATATATATATATATATATATATATATATTAATTTCTACAGGGCAAGTTCTGTCAGCACATGTAGCTGGTAAAGTTGTAATGAAGTCATACCTTTCTGGTATGCCAGAATGTAAATTTGGCATCAATGACAAAATCGTTATGGAAGCAAAAGGAAAAGGAACCCTAGGTTCAACTTCTGATTCTGATCCTGCACGATCTGGAAAACCTGTTGTCGTTATTGACGATTGCCAGTTCCATCAGTGTGTAAAATTAAGCAAGTTTGAAACTGAACATTCCATTAGTTTTATACCGCCAGATGGTGAATTTGAACTTATGAGGTAAGCCGTCTAGTAATATTTCCCTGAGAAATTTTCAGATTAGATAGTATTAAATTGGATCGAAATTCTGATATTTCGCCTACCATTGCACAAGGCATCTTCAAATAACTTTTTCTAATTTGGCAAAAACCAGGATTTCTCATCTAACTAAAGCCCTAAAAGCATATGTTCCAAGTAACATTTCTTTTTTTGCTTCAAGAATGATGAGTTTGAGACGTATTTCAAAAGTCTTATGTGTTTGTTTGAACTTAACTGATTATAGTACTTACTAAAATAAATCCCGACTAAATATAACAATAAAAATTTTCAAAGAACTGTTTGTAACAAACCTTTTATTGTATCGAGTGATTAACTTAGCATCACAATGTTATTGCTGTATTTGATTAACAATCGGACCTACCGTTCAGTATTGTTTTCTCTTTATCTATTACCTCTCTTCTTTTATAGGCCCATGTCTACACAAAAGCATAATGTTCCCGATCGATCTGATATCAGTCTAATATTTGTTCAACATTTTTATTGAAAAGAGAAATGTGACCAAAACAGAAAGAGGAAGTATCTCCATGTTACAGAGATTTTTTCAGTTAGATTTAACTTTTGTATAGGAGAATTATAGCAGTAATTTATTTTAATTATTGCTGTAACTTGTCAAACGTAAAGTTCCAAAAGGAACGTTCTGTTTTTTTTTACAGAAATATAAGTTTGTATTGGACTGTAGCAGTGTGTCATCCTCAATTTGAACCTTTCAATAATAATCTATTCATATATAAAAACTATTTTCAGAATGCAAGTTAAACTTTTTAAAATTACAGTACTTTTCATTCTATGTACAATCATGGCCTTATAAAATATGCACGTCAAGCACATTCTATTGTAAGGAATATGCGATCCGGCAGCATTCTAACGTATAACGGTAATACCTAACTATTAAATCTGTCTGAGCGATCCAGTGTGGAGGAATTTAAAGTTTTATTGTATTATAAAGAAGTGAATACAGATTATTTTTAGAGTTCTTGAAAGTTGGTTTCATTCTGATAAAGAATGCAGTGGGTATTTAACTAATTTTACGTTTAGACCAATGAAATGTTAGGTTTAAAGAATGCTTATTAATAAAAGACGTGTTTTATTTTTTAAAAAATAACTTTTTAGATTAGAAAAAAATTAAGATATAAAGAAACATTATTAAATGTTGTCAGAACAGTTATATCCCTAATAAGATGATGGAAAGATGCTCTGCAGATAGGAAAAATCTATTAAATTCTGTCTAGTGTTCGTAGAAACTATTGCACTATCTACTGCTGCAAGCAAGACACTGACTGTATATGCTAATAATATATATTTAACGCTAAAACTACTTTATCTTCAATTTGAATTATTCAAATAATAGCTAAAAATGCTTTATATACTTTTTACTTTCCTTGTCAACAAGAAGTAATATATTCGTGAAAGAATTTCAGAGGCCAAAAAATATATTATATTTTCGTCGATCTGTTTGTCTATCTGCCTATTAGCACAACTCTCTAATGAAATAAGATTTCAAATTTAGTACACATATAATACTTGCAGCAGCCATGGAACCTGTCGTTTTTGAGCGATATGACTTTATGTTGTGTATTTTTAATATCATTGTGATAGTTTTTCTTAATTTTTGTGGAATAATCAATACATTTTAAACATTATTATTTAGAGTCAAACTATAAGAGTTTCAATGGGTGAGGAGGGGTCATGTATTGTGTTATATGTTTTTTTAGAATTCCTAGAGTCGAGGAATCCGTGTTAATTTTTCATTATTTTTGATTTTTTGTGCAACAAGAATGAAATGAGGGAGGATGTTAGAGGGGTTGCTTCGTATATATTGTGATATACGTCCCTTTCAGGTTTTTTGGAGTCGAGGAATTTGAAGATTGTGTTATTACTTCTCTTGCTAAAGGATATTGCTTAAGAAGAAGGGGGTAAAAGGGGCGAGCGTTCATAAAATTATTTATTCTCTATATCATAATGATATTTTTATTTTTTTTTTTGATTTTTAAGTGTGATAAGAACAGATTTTCAGCAGAGCCTTTGAGCCGAGGAATTTGTTTTTTTCACTATTTATGCCCAAGTATAACAGATGAATGAGGTGTGAAACGGGGTGCATAGCCTTTATATATATCGTATTATATGTCCTTTTCAGCGTTCTCGGAGACGAAGAATTTGAAAGTTGTGTTATTTTTTTCATTATTTTCAATTAATTATTGTTAAATATGTAAGACGTTAATTACATGGAGGACGAGGTTGAAGGATTTGCTTCGTATAGATCGCGTTATACCTCCTTTTCACGGTTCTTGGAATCGATGATTCTGAACGTTGTGTTATTATATCCCTTGGTAAAGAGAGCGGGAAAGCACGCTTAAAAAAATCATCTTAAGAAATGTTTTCCTTTTTAGAGGTTCCAGATTACGAAAAATCATTTCCGTCGGCACGATAACTCTCGAACGAAATAAGATATCGATTTCAAAAGTATGTTTTTCATGATCTATCGATCCTGAAACAGGACGGATTGGTACAATCTCGAAATGTGATTTTTTCACTAACACAATACTTCTCTTTACTAAGGGAAGTGATATAATTAAATTATCCCTCAGTATTTCTCCCTCTATCTCCTATTTAAAAACCAAAAACTTATTTAAAACATCCAATTCTAACCTCTTGCCCCTCTTATAATATATGGCTGGGCCTCTAATTTCAAGGTTGTAAACAGTGTTGTCAAAAATATGAATAATATGGTAGAACAGTTAAATAGAATGGGCTTGAGATGTACGTGTTATTGGTCTACAACTGTACATAAGCTGTAAAAGTTTTAAATTATTTAATAAATTACTAAATACAAAGAGTAACCGCAAAAAAGTGTGAGTTCTAGTCCGTTTTTGCAAACTTAACGTAAAAGATCTTAAATTAAAGCTAATTAAAAATCTAGAAGGCCATATTTTTCATTTTTTTAATTTACGGGTAACTACCCCCTATTTTGGGGGTTAAAAGTGTGAAAATAAATTTTTAAAAGTTTTTAACAGAAAATAAAAAAATATTTATGAAAAATATGTCAAGTATTTACATATTTTCAATCAAATACCGTATAGTAAATTAAAAAACACCCTCTAAAAGGAGGTTGCAATAAGAAGGGTATCCTGCATAAGTCTTCAGGCTGAAAAAAAAAATAGAAAGGTAACCAAAATAATACTGTCAAGATATCAGGGAATATAATTTCACGTCTTTAAAAGTTATAGCTGAACGGTAGCCACCCCCTAAAAGGGGGTTAAAATGCATTCTCGCTATGGGAAGAAATCCAGAAATCTAAGAAAAATACTGAGAAGTTACCGCGCGACCTATAAGTCTCCAAAGCTTATTGCTAAAGAATAACAACCCTCTGCCAGGGGGATTAAAACGCGTTCATTGTCATTAAATCGAAAAAATTGACTCCTGACACTAGGGAAAAATCCAGAAAAATAAGAAAAATACTGCGATGATACCGTGTGAGTTTTACGTTTCCAAAACTTATCGCCAAACCATAAACGCCTTAAAATAGGGGGTAGTTACCTCTAAATAAAAAAATGGAAAAATATGTTCTTCTAGGTTTTTAATTAGCTTTAAGATCTTTCTACGTTAAGTTTGCTTTTTTTGCCTCAAAGTTATGGAGGTTGTAAAAACGGGCTAATTTTGCGGTCACTATTTAGTTACTCAAATCGAAGACCAAAGAATATCATTGAACCTTGAACCCTTCTTTGCAAGAAAGCAAAGTGTTTTTTACCTACTGAATTTTCTCAAAGCAGTTCTTGTGTATGGTATGTTACGTAGTTCTTTTTTTTATTATTTAACATATGTAATATTTTAGGTATCGAACAACAAAGGATATATCTTTACCATTCCGAGTTATACCTCTGGTTCGTGAAGTCGGTCGCACAAAAATGGAAGTTAAAGTGGTCTTGAAAAGTAACTTCAAACCGTCTCTTCTGGGTCAGAAAATTGAAGTAAAAATTCCTACTCCATTGAATACATCAGGAGTGCAGCTCATTTGCTTGAAAGGGAAAGCTAAATATAAAGCTTCAGAAAATGCCATTGTTTGGAAGTAAGTTTTAAAATTATGGCTTAAATCCAAACTGCGCTGCTTCAACTCGCTACGCAAACGATTCAGTAACGTTATGTAATAAGAGCCAGTCATTGTTTTACTCTTTTCCAAATAGTCAATCATCATGGTACCCTGGGAGTCCCCAAACAGTTTCCATCAGTTTTCCAGCTGATAAAACTATTTTCGCTTTTTTCAGTTCACTTTCACCTTTGCTAATCCACTATTTTGACTGCCATTTTATCTCTGGCGTGAAATGGTGGATTCACAGTTCGTCTACAGTCACAAGCTGACGCCAAAAGTCCTTCGAATTATCCTGCAACTTTTCCAAACACGGTTTTGAGATGTCCTTCCTAGTGCTTTTTAGTGTTCCATACGGGAACACTTATAAGATCACTTCGGTGTCTGTCCGTCTGTCTGTCACACCCGATTTTCTCCAAAACTATTTGTCATAGAAAGTTGAAATTTGGTACTAATATAGGAATTGATGGCCTCACCAGAGCCGTGAAGTTTTGAAAGTTAAATTTTGACTAAGGGGTTAGTTTTGGGGAGTGAAATCGGAAGTGAAAAAAAAAAACATTTTTACTAGGTCATCGAGTGTGGTGTCAAATGAAAGCTTGTGAAAACATGAGTAAAAAATATATATATAATGTAATAGTTGCGCACACTTTTCATTGTATTATTTTTAAAAAATCTCGAAAAATCGCTATCCCCCCCTTATCTCAAAAAGTATTGATAAAAAAAATTTGAAAAAACTCTGGAATATTCTCCATGGGGTGTAGATTGAACGAAAAATGTCACGAGTGCATTATCTTTATTAATTTATCTGGTATATATAAAAAAAAATTCAAGGTCATCAGTTTTCAGTAAGGATTGGAAACAAACTTTGTTGAAAACTCATTTGGGGTGTGTTTTTGTGAAGTCACTGATCATTTTATACCTCCGTAACAAATGTTTTATTTTAAAAGCAATCAGTGTACGGAACACTCGACCGGTTTTTATTTGGTCTGGAGTCAACAAACGCGCACGTCTAGCAGGATATTATGTACCCATTCTTACGAAATGTCTACCATTTCCGCAATCGCACGAAGCTTGGACGACCGTCCATCACGATACCATGAATTTTATCGACCATTTCTCCGGAAAAAACTTCAATCGGGCGTCCTGAACGTACAGCATCTGCAGTGGTCGTACGGCACGTTTAAATACATTTATTCAGTAATAAATAGTCTTGAGTACTAGTGCTAGTGAGTCCTCATGAACTTTTGAACTGTTTGAAACTTTGAACATAACCGTTACTAGAATCACGCTTACCAACAAACATGCCGCATCCATTTTGTAGAAATTTACCCTAAATACTTTGACGAAACTTTGTAGTCCGTTGCGTTTTACATTTTTTTTTTTTTTTTGGAAAATGAGTAAAAGTAATTTGGAGAACTAAGCAGTAATAAAGTTTCCTACTAAAGAGGAAAATAGACCAAAAATTATTCATGAAAAAATTTCCTAGGTGTACAACAATGGGAGCACAATTATTTTTAAGTAACATTTTGGTCTAAAAAGTTCCGATAGGACCGAAGTTGAGTTTCGGATCGCGATGTGTGTACATGTGAATCGAACGCCCGGCAATCGTGAACTCCTTCAACGAGCATTATTACGGTAGTGGTTCGATTTATTTAATTACTAGACTAGAAATAAAGCTGAGTGTAGTGTTAGATTAAGACAATAAGTAAAAAATTTGAAGATTTATGAGAATAATTTTGTGAAATTGTATGGAGCTAACAAAACGATAAGCGACGACCTTGATCATTTTACTGTTTACAGTGATAAGAAATATAAACAACAAATTTTTTCTTTTTCTCCCGTGTTTGAAAATGGAATATATGAGGAATACACATAAAGTTTTTATAACAGAAAGAACAATGGATAGTGATGATTATACCTCAGGAGACTCGAAAAGAGGAAGAGTCGAAGAAAAAGAAGAGCCAATGGGATTATTCAAGAAGAGTAAAAAGCTGATAAGAACACCAAAGAAAGAGAAAAACGAAAGAGTAGATAAGATAGACAATTTGATGGAAATGATCAGAGAGCTAATGTCAGATATAAAGGATATAAAACAAAATTAGAAGAGATACCAACAAGAGTTGAAGGAACTAAGGAAGGATAATGAAGTATTGAAAGAGGAAAATAAGATAATTAGAGAAAACATGAGAAATATGGATTTGAAGAGGAGTAGACTGGAAAAAGACAACGATTTAACAAAAGATGAACGGGGAATTCAAAAAAAATTGAAGCATATAACAGAGAATGAGAGAAAGAATGGAAAAAGGGTGAAAATAGGATATCAAAAAATCGTAATCGAAGGAAGAGAATATAAATGGGACATTGAGGAAGAAAAACTGAAAGAACAAACAAAGAATACTACGACCAAGTCAAAAAACTGAGAAAAAGGAGAGAGATAGGTTGATTGACGACGACCCTGGCAAAGGTAAAGGATAGGGAAGAGAGGACTAGTAACAGGAATACAAATAAGAAGATTATCAAAGGAATAGATAGGAAAAAATAATTATCGAGTTTTTAGATTGAGAACACGGATTAATAGGGATATAAACGGAAAAGAGAATGAACTCACAAGATGCATTATGTAGGAATCACTGAAACAGAAAAGAAAGGAAATGAATGCAAAAAATTAAAGGGAAAAGCATACAAAAATCAACATGGAGCCATATTACCGGAATAAGATACAGAACTCATACAAACAGAAGAAACTAATACAGCAGAAATAAAAGAGGTAATCGGCAATTCAAACAAGATAGAAGGATATAGAAGGAAATATGGAAAAGGCAGTTATAGAAAAACTCAACTCCACGGGCCTTACACTCCTCAAGGGGTAGAAAGGCATAAGGATTAAGTAAGTAAGTAAGGACCGAATTCAAAATAACCCTCCGATCAGGAAGACTGGTTGAGAAAAACATCAGGCATGTTGGGGATTTTCTGCTTTCAGATTGACAATTGGAGTATCTACAGTTTTCAAGATTGCGCTCAAAATTTCTGGACAAAAAGATTTTGCCCGATATATCGTCAAACTCCAGTGCAGTAACTTCCGTGGAAAGGGATTTCTCACAAATATTTGGCCACTTTACAGAACGATGATTATTACTTTTCGCGAATTGTCACAGGCGACGAGACTTGGGTGTTCATAGAGTATCCTCCCACAATGCAAGAATTGATGGAATGTATTTATAAGGGCTTTCCATCTCAAAAGAAGGCGAAAACTCGGCCGTCTTCTGGAAAGTTGATGGCGACCGTTTTTTGGAAATGCGAAGGGATTTTGTGTATTGAATATATGAAAAGAGATCCACAATTAATGGAGGGGTTCACTGAAGGACTATTCAAACCTTGGCAATTAATAGAACGTGTGAATTCATGGAGAACCTAAGCTTAGCTGTTATACATGTGCAGGGTCCACAAGGCTTGCTCAGTTCAAGCCATTACTAAAAGTTGTAGATTCACCAGGTTACATCCATACATATTGGATTGAGAGATGATTCCTTTCGTTCATACATCCGAAGAAAAACTTCAGGAGCCGAAAATTTTCGTCAGAGTATGAGCTGACAGCCGTTGCAGTGTCGTTTTTTTGATGCGCAAACAAAATATTTTTTTAATAAGAATAAAACAATTCGAGACACACTGGACTAAGTGTATTAATGTAAATGATATTTACCTTTGAATTTTTTTTTAAGCTTCGCGAGCTTTCCTTCATACCTAAGAGGAAAACTTAGAAAAAACTCTTGTGCTTCTGTTAATGTTTTATAAATCATTGAAAGTACTTTCTTGTTTACAGAATTAAACGAATGGCTGGTATGAAAGAAACTCAGCTATCTGCCGAAATCGAATTGTTAGAAACTGATACCAAGAAGAAATGGACTCGTCCGCCCATTTCTATGAATTTTGAGGTACCGTTTGCACCATCCGGATTTAAGGTCAGATATCTAAAAGTCTTTGAACCGAAACTTAACTATTCCGACCATGACGTTATTAAATGGGTTAGGTACATCGGAAGGAGCGGTCTCTACGAAACTCGATGTTAACTCGAATATATTGTAAAGGTTGAACATATGGAAAAATGGATTATATAATTGCTATTTACGAAGGTTGGCTTAGCAGTTTTAAAACGATTTTATTATCTGTAATGGTAAATATGTGGTCAAATTTAGAAATAATTGAAAAAATTTCGAAATAATAGGTTTATCTGAGTATTATTCTATTAAAAGTAAAAATGTTCCAACAAAAAATATTCATCGGTTGTGACCTGTTGACACATCTACGCGTGATCTCATTTTAAGTTTTTTAACAGTTAGCTGTTTTCATATAATGAAACTTAATTTCTTGCGTATCACGGTTTTTTTCTAATAATTGAACAGTAAAATTAATACCGATTCTTCCCTCAGAGCATAAACAAAATTTTACAAAATTTTTCCTGTGTTCTTTTTGGATCTGCTTCTGATATAATCAGATCAAAACTCTTCTTAGTATATTTCAAAATTGGCTCTAGTACTTTTGGAGGCATTTAAAGATTCTATAATAATTGATCAATTATGTAGATGTAAAATGTACGTGCAGCGTTGATCGTTTTTCATCGACGTAGTGTAACCCCCTCCAAGTCCTTCGAAATTGATCTATATTGAGCTCTCTGATTCAGTTTTAACATTGAGTATCTTTAGGGCATTGTGGCGGCCTTCCTACCTTTTTTTTTTGTGTAATTTGTAATTTTACCGCTCCATTTCTCTGTGTTGACCGGTATGGCCTGCCCACCGGCATTTAAAGAAGCTTATTCGTTTGTTAATGTTAACTAGAATTTTCGGTCATATATATTAGTTGGGTTTGTGGTTTCTTAGTGCTATAGTTAATACTTTTCGTTTGATAGCTCTCTGCTGTATCTATAATTTGTTTATCTTTATTCTGATTAATACACAAGTTGTTACTAGACTGATAAACCATATATTTTGGTTTTTAACTTAGTTTCCTATCTGAGGTGTGTATATATATCCACAGTTTTTATACATTGTCCTATTAGAATTAATGCGCCTGATTTTATTTATTGGTTTATCATAACTTGAATTTTAGTTGTGTTTGACTAAAGGCTGACGTTCTTCGCTTGCGTCTTTAGTTCTAACATTTTTGTCAGTATATTTTTATCTTCTAAATTTATTATTATGTCCTCAGCAAATCCCAGAATATTTAATTTTTCTTTTTTATATAACTATTAATTTTATTTATTATTTATGGTATCAGGTGGGATGTTTTTTGCCAAATAGAGTACATTGTTGACTGAGTATCGTGTTGAAATCATAAACACACACACACGGAGCTTCCGAATAAGGTGATTTTACAGGTGAATAAATAAAACAATGAATATATTGAATTTCTATCTATCGTGAACCGATTGTTAATTTTTTACTTAAGTTCATATAAATCTAGGGCTTTTTTCCACTTCTGTTTCTTGACAAAAAACATTCATCAAAAATATATACAACTGAGACGAGGTGAACTCTTTATTTTTCTATATTACTTCGTTGAAATAATTTAAATTTCATAATATAAAGTTCACGCCAGTGACTTTAGTCTTACAAAGTTTAAGATCTGAAGTAATTTTTTGTTGGAACACTTTTAAAATTGCTTGAAAGTATTTTCTATATCGCAGCCCATTTTTCCCTTGAACCATAATTCATAATATACATAAAACTAAATAAATATGTATACAGATATGTCGTCTAAAAGTTGATTGTTCTAATTGTGCAGGTATTGTGTTCGACCATCTATAAAAACATAAAACTCATACATTTTTTTTACCCTTCTTTTGTGATTCAGGTCATTAAACTTTGGTTCCAACTTTTGATCTTTTAGTTATAATAATAATACTTTGATCCGAAGCTATTGGAAAGTTTGTTTTAGTGAATACTCAGTTCTATATTATAAAGAAAAAAAATGTAGTGCTTGTTTATCGTTAATTTTTTTTTATTATTTCCAGTAGATCATTTTAAAATTTGAGAAACCTATTGTTATAGTGTTTTTAAATACATATTTATTCAGAATATACATTATTGTATTATTACTGACACACAAAATTTAACTACTTTTCTCTCTAAATAATTATAATACCTTCCAAAGAAATATTGTTTTCTTGTTGTCAAATGATTTAAACACAAAGGATAAGAAATAATACTAAAATTAATAATGCTTTTCTAGAAATTAAGCTTATCGTAAGTTTAGTGGAATATATAATAGAGCCAAAAATATTTAGTCAGTCTATTCAATTTTAGTTTATACATTAATGATATTTGAATGAGTTAGTATTTAATTATTAAGTATGCGTTTTAAAGTGATCAACGATTTTAAATTTAAGTGTATTAGCCGGTTCTTGATTGAAATCCAGAATTAAATTTAAGCGAACGAAATAAAATAAAACTATTATTACTGATTTTCACTATTTTTAATTAAATTAATTGTTTGTGAAATGTTTCAGTACATTGTAATTTCTTCAGATGGTAAATGCGTAGTGATCTCGTACTAACAACTAAACACTTTCTAAAGAGTAGAATAAAATATTTGGGCTTTTTACTTACTACAATTTGAGTTTACAGTTTCGAGTTTCAGAAAAAAATTCTCTGAGAGTACGTGTTAATATAATTAAATGAATTATATAATTAGATCTCTTTTTAGTGTTCCGTACGGAACACCTAGGAATGCTTCGGTGTCTGTCACACCCCATTTTCCCCAAAACTATTTGACATAGAAAATTAAAATTTATCTCAAATATAGGAGTTGACGGCTTAATCAGAGCCGTGGAGTTTCGAAAGTTAAATTTTGACTTGAGAGGTTAGTTCTGGGTATGAAATCGGAAGTGAAAAAGAAATTTTTTTTGTTTGTTTTATTTATATATATATATATATATATATATATATATATATATATATATATATATATATATATATATATATATATATATATATATATATATATATATATATATATATATATATATATATATATATATATATATATATATATATATATATATATATATATATATATATATTAAACAGCATATCCTTGATTCAGGAAGTATGAATTGATATTGACAAAAAAAATTACCGGAAGGAAAAAAATTGAGACGTAGTTTGGTACTTTATTTTTTTTTGGATTTACAATTCGATAACGCAAAATTTTGAATACATATAATAGAAAACCTACCACGCTCAGATTGTTTCCTAATAATCGAGAAATGGCGAGAAAAAAAGAAATTGGAAATCGGAGCAGTAGAATTGTAGAAAAGGAACATTATGTGCAAAAAACACAGATTTTTACATCTCTTTTACAGTCATGTTTTCTAGGTTACCACGAGCTTGAAAATTCAAATTTTTTGTTGGGACCGGACATCAATCAAAGCTTAAAATACAATAATTCAAATAAAAAAAATTAGAATCTATGAAATAGTTTTTAGACAGTCAAGTTGAGAAAGAAATCGGACATTTGCGGTCAGGGTGCAAAGCGGAAAGGGTTAGAGTCCCCTTAACAAACTCTCAAAATACACGTTCTTGTCTGTATACATGACATGTGTAAATGGCAAAAAAGCAGATATTGTATGACCATTTAGGACCAGAAATAATTAAATTGCGACGAGTGTCTAAAATAATGTGTGTATCTTGTGTTAGAGCTCTACCTGTATACTAAATTTCATCAACATTGTGACAAGTTCTTGAGCTAAGTTTTTAGTCACATGACCATACCTTGTTAAATTCTTTCATATTGCTTTTTATTCAAATTTTCAATTACTCAATTAGAAAATTATTTTCGATTATTGAAAATAGTATAATTTTTTTATTTCTATGTCAACACTTATTCCCTGATTCATACACATTGTGGTTAATCAATCGGCTTAAGATAAAATAATTCGAAGATATTAACTCATCCAAATAAAATAATGACATATTGCTAAAGTATAGAAATCTTAACTTTATACTAAATTGTGAGAACAACCCGATCTGAATATTTGTATTAATACGTTGGCTGTCTGAAAAATTCTCGGCCTAACAACGAAAGAAAATTTTTGTTGACGTGAAATATGTTTTATTTTTCAATATAATCTCCTGAAACTTTAATACAGTTATTCCAACTTTTTTTCATTAATTCAATACCACCATTAAAGTGTGATTCCATCCACGGCTGCAATAGCTTTGTCATTTGATGGAAAACGCTTTCCAGCCAGGAATTTTTTCAGGTTTAGAAAGATACGAGTAATAGTGAAAGGGAGTCAAATATGGTGAATACGCTGGATGTTCAAGCAATTCGTACTTTAATTCGTTGAATTTTGTCATCCTCAAAACACTTGTGTGAATACGTGCATTGCCTTAATGAGAAATGATTCTTTTTTTCTTTAAAGTAGATCCTTTCTCACGAATTTTTACCTCTAACTGATCCAAAACTTTACAATAATATTCGGAGTTAATTGTTTTACCTTTCTGAAGATAATCGATCGACAAAACACCTTTGTAATCCCACAGAACTGTTTCCATAACCTTCCTTGCTGATGGAACCGTTTTTGCCTTCTTTGGTGCACTTCCACCGGCTTCAGTCCATTATTTCAACTGTTTTTTTCGCTCTGCTGAATAGTGGTGGATCCAAGTTTCATCAACAGTTATGAAACAACGCTTGAAATCCATTTTATTTTGTTTTTAAAAAACGATCCAAATACCCCTCATAAATACGTATTTGAATGCGTTTTTTGTCAGTTGTCAGCAAATGCGGCATCCATCTTACACAAAAGTTTTTCACATGTAATTAGTCAGGCAAAATATTTCCAATTTGTTCTTTTGGATGCCTATGGCCTCAGCTATTTCACGCACTTTCACTCGTCGATCATCTAACACCATATCATGAACTTGTTGAATGATTTGTGGTATAGCAGTTTTTGGATTGCCTTCGCGTGGATCATCTTCGAGGCTTGTACAACCAGATTTAAAAGGAGCAGCCCATTTTTTTCATAGTGGCAAGTGAAGGTGATGCATCTTTATACACTTTTAACTATTTGGGATGAATTTCTATTGATGTTAAACTATTCAAAACAAAGAATTTAATCACTGCACGATATTCGATTTTTTCCATTTTAAAAACATCAATGACACGTCAATATTAAACAGCTGCTACTACTCGAATGAACTGACATTGAAATAAAATTTTACATGTATTTATATAAAGGATGAAACTTTCCAATACAATTACGGTTTCACAGTTTCCAACGCCATCTATGTGTCAGGCCGAGAACTTTTCATACAGCCTAGACAATATTCTTTAGATTATAAATGATTTTGTTATATTTGTCTCCTAAGATATATTTTTTATTATAAGTCGACCCGTTTTAGTGAACAATTTATTTATGATATATTTAAAATATAGTCATGGCATAAACACTAAGTCCAAATAATTCCTTAAATGTTATATAGAGGTAGTAGAAAAAATATATGTATATTTGTGCAGTGTTCTTTAAAATTACATTTATATCGTCCAGTGGCAGTATGCAGGGGAGGGCACAGGTGGCTATTTCCCGTGACCACAAATTCATCTTTCCGAGAAGTATTCTTGAAGATTTTTTATTTACCAAATACTTCGTTTCTTTGCATTGTTTATGGTATAATGGTTTAAAGGGGCTTCTCAGTGTTCACAGAGACAACGTAAAAAATTATAAGTTTAGTAATAAACACAAAATTTTGGTTACTAAGTGGTATTGAGAATGCGTTAAACCAGAGCATTATATTTCATGATACTGGGCCTGTCCCTGGATAGAAACCTGGATGAGGTTTATCTATAAAGTGCAAACATTTTTTTTTTTGAAGAATAAAATATTTCTTGTCTCTATATTTAGTAACTACCTATATTTAGTTTTGTAATGTATATGTGACTACTCTGTAAATTTACCTTTTTAATTTTCACGCCTAGGCCAAAACAATAGTCTTCAGTACATATATCATTAGAGAATAAATTGTTTATTTACTTATAGTGTTATTATTACGTTATTTTAGTTTCTTATATTGTAGGTATCAGTTGTTTTGGATTTTAATATACAGGAACCTGGAAACAGCGAGTTAGAAAGAACGATTTGAAAAATGCAGGCTAGAGTACTCTAACCTGCATCTTGAAAAATGGGTATTAAAATAAAATATATTACCATTTAGTGTGTAATCAGCTTATAACTCACGTTTTTTTTTTTTTTTTTTTTTTTAATTTACTTAAACTTTGAATATCAACTGAAACCTGTTAATATCTGGTATATGATATAGCAAACGGGATATATTAAAAAATCGTGGTTTTTTAGAATTAAACTGTATCATCTATAATATATATAAAATGCAACGTTTCTGTCTGTCTCTGCCTGTCTGTTTGTTTGTCTGTCTGTCCGTTAGTGCGCCTATCACTGAAGAACCACTTATCCGATTTACGTACTTTTTTTTTTAAAACATACATATGTTCTCTGGCCAGGTTATAGGCTATATTTTATTACGATAGGTAGCATAAGGAATGAGCAGTGACGTAAAATAGTGAATGATGTCGGAAATAAGTTTGCCGCTAGCGCGTGCCTTTGCAATACACAGCCTAAACCATTAAATATGGAACAATATTATGTAGCAAAGAATATCTGTAATGTATAATCTATAATAGATATAAAATGCAATGTCTCTCTGTCTGTCTGTCTCTCCATTAGTGCGTTTATCACGCGGGAACCACTTATCCGATTTACCTGTTTTTTTTTTTTAAATTCATACATATATTCTTTGGCCAGGTTATATAATAATAATAATAATCTATATCTATAATATATATAAAATGCAATGTTTGTCTGTCTGTCCTGTCCGTTAATGCGCTTATCCCTCGAGAACCACTTATCCGATTTACGTGATTTTTTAAATTCATACATATGTTTTCTGACCAGGTTATAGGTATATTTTTTATTACATCTATAATATATATATATATATATATATATATATATATATATATATATATATATATATATATATATATATATACATATATATAATGCAACGTCTGTCTGACTGTCTGTCCGTTAGTGCGCTTATCACTGGAGAACCACTTATCCGATTTTCGTTTTTTTTTTTTTTTTAAACATATGTTCTCCGGCCAGGTTATAGGCTACACTTTATTACGATAGGTAGCATAAGGAATGAGCAGTGAGAATAATAGTAAATTAAGTCGGACAAAGTTTGCAGCTAGCGCGTTCTCTTGCAATACACAGTCCAAGCCATTAAATATGGAACAATATTATGTAGCAGAGAATATCTAAAATATATATAAAATGCAATGTATCTCTGTCCGTCTGTCTGTCTATCCGTCCGTTAGTGTGCTTATCACTGGAGAACCACTTATCCGATTTACGTACTTTTTTTTTAAAACATACGTATGCTCTCTTGCCAGGTTATAGGATATATTTTATTAGGTGACATATAAGTGACGATAAAAGTGAATCAAGTCGGAGAAAAGTTTGCCGCTAGCGCATTCTCTTGCAATACACTCCCTAAAGCATTAAATATGGAACAATATCATGTAGCAAGGAATACAATATATATAAAATGCAACGTATCTCTGTCTATCTGTCTGTCCATTAGTGCGCTTATCACTCGAGAACCACTTATCCGATTTACGTGTTTTTATAAAATTTATACATATGTTCTATATAATTCGATATAAGCCTAGATAATGGGAGATAAGGTGAGATAATGGGAGGTAAGGAGAAATAATGGGAGATAAGTCGAGATAAGCCTCGATAATGGGAGATAAGGTGAGATAATGGGAGATATGTATAAATAATGGGAGATAAGGAGAGATAATGGGAGATAAGTAGCGATAAGTCTAAATAATGGAAGTTATGGTGAGCTAATGGGAGATAAGGAGAAATAATGGGAGATAAGAAGAAATAATGGGAGATAAGTCGAGATAAGCCTAGATAATGGTGAGAAATAAGGAGAAATAATGGGAGATAAGGAGAAATAATGGGAGATAAGGAGAAATAATGGGAGATGAGCAGAGATAAACCTAGATAATGGAAATTATGTAGAGATAATGAGAAATAAGGAGAAATATTGGGAGATAAGGAGAAATAATGGGAGATATTTTATTACGTTGGGTCACATAAGGAATAAGCAGTGACGATAGTAGTCAATCAAGTCCACGCGAGCGGAGCCGCGGGCCCGGCTAGTATAATATATATATATATATATATATATATATATATATATATATATATATATATATATATATATATATATATATATATATATACAGTGTGTCCCAAAAAGTTTTATACAAATTTTATCTTACATATTACAAAAAAATTTATTCTTGATAAAAAGTTCTGCGTCACATCCATAATCAAGCATCAAAAGTGTAAAATATTTGATGGTATACAGGGAAAATAAAAAATAATGATTTATAATGAAGAGTAAAGTGCGTGTGAAATTTAGATAAAGAGCAAAATATTGATTGGAGATGTTAATAGGAACTAAAAAATTATACTCACGTTTAAATTTGTGGCCTTCCTAGTTAAAGATTTAAAAAAAACTCCAGTAAACACGGATTATTTATTGAATAAAGGAAAACAAAATAAATTAAACTTGATTATTAACTAGGAAGGTCAAATCTAAACATGAGCATAATTTTTTAGTTCCTATTAACATTTTCAATATTTTGCCCTGTATTTAAATTTAAACATTTCATTTTCATTCATTACATTCATTATAAATCATTATTTTTTATTTTCCCCTGTATACCATCAAATATTTTAAACTTTCGATGCTTGATTATGGATTTCCATGTGATGCAGAACTTTTTATCAAGAATAAATTTTTTTGTAATATGTAAGACTAGCCGTGCCCGCGGCTCCGCCCGCGTAGACTTGATTCACTACTATCGTCACTGCTTATTCCTTATGTTACCTAACGTAATAAAATATCTGCCATTAGTTCCCCTTATCTCCCATTATTTCTCCTTATCTCCCATTATCTCTACATAATTTCCATTATGTAGGCTTATGTCTGCTCATCTCCCATTATTTTCCCTTATCTCCCATTATTTCTCCTTATCTCCCATTATCTCACCTTATCTCTCATTATCTGGGCTTATCTCGACTTATCTCGCAATATTTCTCCTTATCTCCTATTATTTCTCCTTATCTCCCATTATCTCACCATAATTCCCATTATCTAGACTTATCTCTGCTTATCTCCCATTATTTCTCCATATCTCCCATTATTTATACTTATCTCCCATTATTTCACCTTATCTCCCATTATCTAGGCTTATATCGAATTATATAAAACATATGTATAAATTTATAAAAACATGTAAAACGGATAAGGGGTTCTCAAGTGATAAGCGCACTAACGGACAGACAGACAAACAGAGAGACGTTGCATTTTATATATATTATATTCTTTGCAACATGATATTGTTCCATATTTAATGGTTTAGGCAGCGTATTGCAAGAGGACGCGCTAACGGTAACCTTTTTTCCGACTTGATTCACTATTATCGTCACTGCTTATTCTTTATGTTACCTAACGCAATAAAATATATCCTGTAACATGGCCAGAGAACATATGTATGTTTTAAAAAAAAGCACGTAAATCGGATAAGTGGTTCTCCAGTGATAAGCGCACTAACGGACAGACAGACAGACAGGCAGAGAGACAGGCAGACAGACAGAGAGACGTTGCATTTTATATATATTATAGATAGAAAAATTATAGATAACCTGGCCAGAGAACAAATGTATCAATTAAAAAAAAAACACATAAATCGGATAAGTGGTTCTCAAGTGATAAACGCACTAACGGACAGACAGACGTTGCATTTTATATATATTATATTCTTTGCTACATGATATTGTTCCATATTTAATAGTTTAGGCAGTGTATTGCAAGAGAACACCCTAGCGGCAAACTTTTCTCCGATTTCATTCACTATTATCGTCACTGCTTATTCCTTATGTCACCTAACGTAATAAAATATATCCTATAACCTGGACAGAGAACATATATATGTTTAAAAAAAAAACACGTAAATCGGATAAGTATTTTCCAGTGATAAGCGCACTAACGGACAGACAGACAGACAGACAGAGAGACGTATTTTTTATATATTATAGATATTCTTTGCTACATGATATTGTTCCATATTTAAAGGTTTAGCATGTTTAAAAAAAAAGCACGTAAATCGGATAAGTGGTTCTCCAGTCATAAGCGCACAAACGGACAAACAGACAGGGAGACGTTGCATTTTATATATATATTATCGATATCTTTTGCTACATGATATTGTTCCATATTTAGTGGTTTAGGCAGTGTATTGCAAGAGAACGCGCTAGCGGCAAACTTTTTTCCGATTTAATTCACTATTATCGTCACTGCTTATTCCTCATGTTACCTAACGTAATAACATATAACCCTTAACCTGGCCAGAGAACATATGTATGTTTAAAAAAAAAAATCGGATAAGTGGTTCTCGAGGGATAAGCGCATTAACGGACAGACAGACGTTGCATTTTATATATATTATAGATATAGATTATTATTATTATTATATAACCTGGCCAAAGAATATATGTATGAATTTAAAAAAAGACCCGTAAATCGGATAAGTGATTCTCGCGTGATAAACGCACTAATGGACAGACAGACAGAGAGACATTGCATTTTATATATATTATAGATTATAGATTATAGATATTCTCTGCTACATAATATTGTTCCATATTTAATTGTTTAGGCTGTATATTGCAAGGGAACGCGCTAGCGGCAAACTTTTTTTCGACTTCATTCACTATTATCGTCACTGCTCATTCCTTATGCTATCTATCGTAATAAAATATAGCCTATAACCTGGCCAGAGAACATATGTATGTTTAAAAAAAAAAGTACGTAAGTCGGATAAGTGGTTCTCCAGTGATAAGCGCACTAACGGACAGACAGACAGACAGAGAGACGTTGCATTTTATATATATTATTATAGATAAACGTTTTTCTCCGTTTGTATAAAAGTTTTTGGGACACACTATATATATATATATATATATATATATATATATATATATATATATATATATATATATATATATATATATATATATATATATATATATATATATACAGGGTTACAGGGAAAGTCGTCCTAGATAATTAAGGACGTTATAGTTTAGGTCGTTTCTGACCGATTTGACTCTATGACATGATGTCCTAAACTTAACCGTTTTCGAGATATTGAAGTTTAAAGATTTTCTAAAAAAAAAAACATGTTTTTTTTTTTTGCTTTTATATCGATTTTTTTTTATTAGAGGTTCTCGAGTGCGATTTTTTGGTTATTTTTAGTTAGTCTGTATGTCAAGTATCAAAAATCATCAAAAAAATTTGAACTAGTTACTAACAGTTTCAAATGGCGGCTTGTTAATGTTTCTAAATTACGAATTTTTACCAAGTGTTTCCTACTTTAAATCAATAAAAAAAAAAAAATGTATGGAAGTTATTCTGCAAATTATTTTAAAAACTTTTACGTCTTTTTAGCTATCTAAAACGGTATAATATTTACTGGATCTATTGAAAAGGTCCAAATGTAGAGTAACATAATAATAGAATTTAGATACTACCACTTACCGGTTTACTACCTGCACCTTCAAACAATAAAAAGGGTTGGGTAAGCATTTTTTCCGGTCGGGGTACTCTCTGTACGAGTGACATTTTCTGTTCACTAAACATTATTGCATGATTTTTAGTCTGCTCATGCGATTCGTCCGTGGTAGATGTGCTATACCGTGCTTTTCAAAAATATCTGTGTTTCATCTTCTGACTGTGTGAATTGGCTCGTAACTGGATTTTGATCTCTGCTTGTGAATATGGCAACGTATACCAACGAGGAATATGCTGACATCGTAATGTGTTACGGATTTTGCGAAGGAGTGTCGTCGCGTGCACGTGATGAATACATACTGCGATAACCTACTCGTCGTGTACCTGATGTTAGCGTATTTGATGGAACTTATCGAAGACTACGAGAAACTGGTTCCGAACAAAGACGGCGGACTGACATGGGACGACCACGTATCTTTGACGAAGACGAAGAAAACGAAATACGATGTCTCTTTGAGGTGGACCCAACCACATCTACAAATGTTGTCGCACAACAGCTTGGTATTTCG
>CM032456.1:65446122-65517522 GCA_019049505.1 Pachyrhynchus sulphureomaculatus
ACCCAAGATAATATTGCACAACAGCAACCACCTGGCCGCTTTCCCCCTGCGATTAGGCAGAGAATCGTAAAAATAAATTAAAAAATATATATCAACAAACAAAAAATAGAATCGACAACAATGAAGAAAGGACAACCACTAAGTTAAATATACAAGGAGATCAAAATAAAGAATTTAAACCAGGACAAACTGTGTATAAACAGAACCCTCAACAAGGAAGTAAAACAAGCAACAAATTGAATGTAATGAAAGACTTGTTTTTGTCAAATTTCCACTTTATTTAGTTTCACTGAAACTATATGACGCGTTTCGCTATACTGTAGCTTCGTCTGATATAAAATGATCATTTTGTATCAGACGAAACTATAGTATAGCGAAACGCGTCATACAGTTTCAGTGAAACTAAATAAAGTGGAAATTTGACAAAAACAAGTCTTTCATTACAAAATGATCATTTGTATCAGACGAAGCTACAGTATAGCGAAACGCGTCATACAGTTTCAGTGAAACTAAATAAAGTGGAAATTTGACAAAAACAAGTCTTTCATTACATTCGTTATAAATTTCCATCAAGTAACAGCCACAACAATTCAAAGCAACAAATTTATAGGACCTTATATCATCAGTGAAATGATTGAAAGAAACCGAGATATCATATCATTAAAAGATAACCCTCAAAAGAAAGAAATAATACACATCAAGGAATTAAAGAAACCAAGAGTTGTTTCAGATACCTCGTCTACGAACAGTGCGAATTAGAACCACCCATATATCACAAAATGACCAATAAACCAGGATGGCTACCACTCAAACTAGGAAGAGCCCAAAGCAAAATCAATACGTGGTCATTTATGAACATGTTGCAGGCATAGCAAGGAGAGCTTCTCAAAAGTTGGGAATATTATTTCGAACCAGAAAGCTTTACACTTCACAACAACTGTTAATTCTTTACAAAGCTCAAATTCGACCAATTATGGAATACTGCTCCCATGTTTGGGGCTCCACTCCCAAACATACACTGCATTTGTTGAATTCTGTTCAGAGAAGGGCTGTTCGTCTGATTGGAGACCCAGAACTGGCTGGCGGCCTTGATTCGTTGGAACATCGAAGAACGGTTGGCGACTTGAGTCTATTCTACAAGTATTTTCATGGAGAGTGTTCGAAAGATGTAGCCTGCTTAATTCCTCCCAGAGCGGTGCATGTTAGAAGTACATGTCGCGCTGATACTTCACATCCGTATGAAGTTCAGCTTGTTACTCCTCGTACAACGCTTTTCAAGCAGTCTTTTATATGGAGAACATCATCCCTTTAAAATGGCTTACCCAGTCCCACCGAGTACAATTTACAGGCATTCAAGAACAACGTTAATCGCTTTTTCCGCCCACGTGTCGCTCCTGTAGCGCTTTAGGGACCTCCCTGCAGCACGTGTGCTAGACCCATAAAAAAAAGTGTTCGACATAATACAGCTAATCGAAGGATTCGAAACACTCCAAAGTCAATATGTACCTTGTAACATTCATTTTTTCCTAGATTTTAAGATCATGTGACAACAGTGTTTCTCTATTAATAATTCGTGTAATACTTGATAATTTCAGTTAAGCAGCGAGTTTAAATTTTGAGCAGTGTAATTTGATAAAGCAGTGAGTTTAAATTTTTGAGCAGTTTAATTTAAACCGGTAGTGTGTAATGCGTGTTGCCGACTTATTTCGTTCACATTGGATGCATCTGATTTGTTAAAAAAGGCGTGAATCATGGGTCCTTGTCTATCAAGTCGCGAGTTTAACACTCCCGTCTCATTCTACGCTCCGGAAGTGAACCATTTTAAAGACTTCACTTTGAAGTAGGGGCAAAAGATATATAAACGGCCATTTGGAATTTTTAGAGGCTTTTTCCTCCAGCATGCCGTAGTGGCTTTTTCCTCCAGCATACCGTACTGGCTTTTTCTTTCGTCATGCCGTAGTGCAGTAACGGCTTTTCTTTTATCACCAAGTGGGTGTATCTTCTAGATTTCAAGTTTGATGCCCTTTTTCCGATCTTAAAATATTCAGCTCATCCTAAGGCATTTCGGGTCAAAAAGTGATTAGCTACCCAAATGAAAATAGGAGAGTAGTGGCTGAGACAATATTTTTGATGAGAATCTCACCAGGAGAGACCAAGCAGCTTATGGAAAACCCACGAAGAGAAGCCAAGCAGTAAGTCATAAGCACACCAGTTTAAACAGCTCACTTCCTGTCTACAACGTGTGTTTCCAACGACTACTCAACACATGTAATCCGCGAAGTCGATTTTACAAACTTTTATATCGTGTCTTTTAAAGCCATTTGCTAAGAACTTAATAATTCCAACTTAGAGAGTCTCTGTAAAAGTGTGCACTCCCCTAAGATAAAAATTTATTTATTAAGTCCATGTAATTTTAAGAGTGTAATAAGAGGAGAAATTTTAATTTTGTTAATATACTTTTTTATTTATATGTAGCGTTTCACTGAACTACCCGCTTTATCTTTCAGGACGCGACGGTTGTACGTAAATTAATTTTATTTCAACAACTAAATAACTCTTCAGTATTTTTTCATTTTTTGAGCTGAACTTAGATTCTTTTTATTCTAAAATGAATGGTGCCCAAAAACAGTACAACCAAATTTTAAACAACTATAGAGACTATTTTCAAACGACGTACACAAATTATCTCTTATCCATGTTCTGTCCAAACAAAACTGGCTAACTGATATCTTTATTCTGTCCTCTATCAATATTAATATCCACTCAATCCATTCTCAAAATTAAGATATATGTACATAAGAGGCAAATAACGGCTTCTATTTAATAAATAAAATATTTATTAAAAATAAAGATAGTTGCGGCTATACAAAATAGCGCCGCAAACGTGAGCCTATAAAAATGGCCCCGCAAAAAGAGACCTTATAACGTATTCAAAATGCCTTTGAAAATCGAACTAATATAGCGATTAGCTACAAAGAAAGTTTTTATAGCTCTTATAAACTAACACAATCATTACAAGCAAGAATATTAGTGCAAATTAAACAATTAAACCCTTCTGTAGGAATAAGATAAAAAAAGAGGTTTAATAAACGACCTAGTTTCAATAATAAAAGCAATAACAGGTAACTTAGACCAATTTTACGTCCCTTTTTCGAAGAAATGCCCCTCCAACAGCAAGCCTTGGTTTGACCGACAATATAAAGAAGCTGTTGCTTCTAAACATCTTGCATACCGACAGTGGCGTGAAAATCCTAACGCCATAAATCGTGCCAGGAACAGATGCCAAGAAATTATTGACAAAACCTCGGACGCAAACAATCAACGGATTAGAAACAAACTTCTCGCTTGTCCCAACAATTCCAGGTCCTTTTGGTCAGTCGCTAAGGCAGTTAGTCAAAATTTCACCAAATCCACCATACCACCACTCACACAGCCAGATAATTCTATTTCAACGACACCTGTTGAGAAAGCGAAACTTGTTGGCTGAACGCTTTGCTTCACATACTACTGTCGATTTCCAAGGAAAAAAACAAATACTATTCCCATAGTGCAGTCAAGGATGCCCGATATTGTCTTCAGACAGCGTATCATAAAACATATTTTGATGAAGCTAGACACCAAAAAGGCTTCTGGCGCTGACGGAATACCTGCCATAGTTCTCAAAAACTGTGCGAGGGCACTCACACCAGTTTTCTGTAGACTTTTCACCCTGTCCTACAGAAAGGGAATATTTCCTTCCTGCGGGAAATGTGCCACAATTCAGCCGATACCTAAAAAAGGCAAGAAGACCATGCCAAATAACTACCGACCAATCGCACTGCTTTCAATAGTACCGAAAGTCATGGAAAAGGCTATCAATCAGCATCTTCTAAAAAATCTTATTAGCGATCACCAATATGGCTTTCGTAAAAATAGATCAACAGGAGATCTTCTGACTTATGTAACACATGTTTAAAACAACGCAATTGCACACTTTGGAGAATCTCGAGCGATTGCTCTTGACATATCCAAGGCATTCGACCGTGTTTGGCACGATGGGCTGTTGGCTAAGCTACGTTCTTGCGGTATGTCTGAAAAGTTCTGTTTGTGGCTCTCATGTTTCCTCAGAGAGCTTTCTTTACGAGTGGTAGTCGACGGATTTCTTTCTAACACCTTCACTATCAACGCGGTGTACCTCAAGACTCCATATTGTCTCCTACTCTGATCTGCTGGAAAAGACCGAGAATCCAATCTACAGCTTTGCAGATGACAGTACACTTATCTCTTCATTACTTTGAACGCTCTGACATCGGCTACTCAGACGAATATCTGCAGATAGCAGGAAGTCATTCAACTTAACAAAGACCTGGAAGAAATTCTATCTTGGGGTAACAGTAACCAAGTGAAATTTAACGCTACAGAAACCCAGCCGGCAGTTTTTTCTAAAAAAAGTTAACGCGCTGTACCCGACATAGTTATATCGGGGCACTCCATTCCTCTAACATCCTCACTCAATTTGTTGGGCGTTACTTTGGGAGCAAATATGTCCTGGCATGAACATGTTGCAGGTATAGCAAGGAAAACTGATGACCTTGAAATTTTTGTTTTTTTTATATACCAGACAAATTATTAAAGGTAATGCACTCGAGATAATTTTCGTTCAATCTATATTAGTACCAAATTTCAACTTTCTATGTCAAATAGTTTCGGGTGTGACAGATTGATGGACAGACAGACACCGAAGTGATCTTATAAGTGTTCCGTACGGAACACTAATAATGAAGCAATCGAAACGTTGCAAAATAATCAAGGCAAGAAAAAAATCATTGTCCAAGATCAAATATCCTTATTAGAAAAATCAATAAATACCTTTCAAACAAATATCCAAAATTTGACTTACAATCAAATATTACTTGAGCATAAAATTAATCAAATTGGAAATCTGATACAAGAACTAGAAGCCCAAAATATAGGTACTTACTACTACTTCTATATAGAAATGATGTCTCAAATAATTACCGAATTCCAGTTAATTTACGATTTGTTCAAAAAAGTAGAAGTAGCGATTACTTTCTCCAAATTAAATCCCCTTCATAATTAAATAATCGAACCGAATTACTAAAAGAAATTGAATCGATATCTCAATATCTAACAGAGACACAACTACCCTTCGAACCTAAATTGGAAAACTTACTTCTTTTCGAGAAAATAATAGAAATACAAAGTTACAGTAAAAACAATCAAATAACCTTTATTATGGAAATACCGATCGTAAATAAAGAAATTGATACATATTATCAATCTTACATCTTGCCCATTTCCCAAAATAATGTATTTCACTCAATAATTCACTCAAGAAGGCTTCTGGCGCAGACGGAATACCTACCATAGTTCTCAAAAACTGTGCAAGGGAACACTAGTTTTCTGTAGACTTTTTAACCTATCCTACAGAAAGGGAATATTTCCGTCCTGCTGGAAATGTGCCACGGTTCAGCCGATACCTAAAGAAGGCAAGAAGACCTTGCCAAATAACTACCGACCAGTCGCACTGTTTTCAATAATATCGAAAGTCATGGAAAAGGTTATCAATGAGCATCTTCTAAAATATTTTGAACGATTCAATATTATTAGCTATCACCAATATGGTTTTCGTAAACATAGATCAACAGGAGATCTTCTGACTTATGTAACACATGTTTGGAACAACGCAATTGAACACTCTGGAGAATCTCGAGCGGTTGCTCTTGACATATCCAAGGCATTCGACCGTGTTTGGCACGATGGACTGTTGGCTAAGTTACGCTCTTATGGTATGTCTGAAAGGTTCTGTTTGTGGCTCTCATGTTTCCTCAGAGAGCGTTCTTTACGAGTGGCGGTCGACGGTTTTCTTTCTAACACCTTCACTATCAACGCCGGTGTGCCCCAGGGCTCCATACTGTATCCTACTATCTTTCTCATTTACATTAACGATCTGCTGGAAAAGACCGGGAATCCAATCTACAGCTTTGCAGATGACTGTATGGTTGTCTTTTCATTCACCTTGAACGCTCGGACATCGGCTGCTCAGGCGAATATCCGCAAACAGCAGGAGGTCGTTCAACTTAACAAAGAACTGGAAGAAATTCTATCATGGGTTGACAGTAACCAAGTGGAATTTAACGCTACAAAAACCCAGGCGGCAGTTTTTTCTAAAAAAGTTTACGTTGGTGAACCCGACATAGTTATGTCGGGGCACTCCATTCCCCTGGCATCGACGCTCAATTTGTTGGGCGTTAGTTTGGGAGCAAATATATCCTGGCGTGAACATGTTGCAGGCATAGCAGGGAGAGTTTCTCAAAAGTTGGGAATATTATTTCGAACCATAAAGCTTTACACCCCACAACAACTGTTAATTCTTTACAAAGTTCAAATTCGACCAACTATGGAATACTGCTCCCACGTTTGGGGCTTCGCTCCCAAACATACACTGCATTTGTTGGATTATGTTCAGAGAAGAGCTGTCCGTCTGATTGGAGACCCGGAACTGACCGGCGGCCTTGATTCGCTGGAACATCGAAGAACGGTTGGCGACTTGAGTCTGTTCTACAAGTATTTTCATGGAAAGTGTTCGAAGGATGTAGCCGCTTGATTCCTCCCAAAGCGGTGCATGTTAGAAATACACGTCGCGCTGGTGCTTCACATCCGTATGAAGTTCAGTTTGTTACTCCGCATACAACGCTTTTCAAGCAGTCTTTTATATGGAGAACATCATCCTTTGGAATAATTTGCCCAGCGCTGTGTTTCCCACCGAGTAGAATTTACAGCGATTCAAGAACAACGTGAATCGCTTTTTCCGCACACATGCCGCTCCTGGAGCACTTTAGGGACTTCCCTGCAGCACGTGTGCTAGACCCATAAAAAAAAATCCTAATTCTAATTACTACTAATAATAAATGAGCAAGATTACTTTCTTTTGAATACACCCTCTAAAGAGGTTACCCCTGAAGCATTCATCTGTTACGAGGTGAACCCAACAAGAATCACGGGAAATTCCCCGTGTGAAGTTCAAATTCTAAAATATTCCAACTCCACCGAAAATTGTCTAGTGATAACCCTAAAAATTGAAAATGTAAAAATCCAAAAAATAACCCAAAATAAATGGATCGTAGTAACCCCTAAATTAATTGTGGCTAATCAAAAATTTGGAAAAGATATTGAAGACATTCCTTTAACCGGAACATATTTGATTGAAATTAACTCTAAATGTGAAATAAAAATAAATGAACAAAAAATTTAAAATTTCCAAGATAAGAATCTTAAATACAAAAAATTAAAATTAGTGGACATTAATATAACCTACCCTTCATATAAAATAGAAAATAGTGAACCACTAAAACTGAATAATATTGACTTTAAAGAACTCGGCGAAATAAAAAGTGCTTTAAACGTAAATAAACGATCAATAAAAGACATTACAAATAAACCGATCAATAAAACCGATCACTGGGCAACAATTACCTATACGTTAATAGTAATAATAATATTTTATTTGATTTACAGAAAAATCATACTTAAAATTAAAAATCGAAAACAAGAAGAAAACCAACTTCAAAATCTTGAGACCAACCCCCGATTTTGAACCTAAGGATGGAGAACTTACGAACCCTTAAACAATGAAGCCCTTGTATATAGAATAAAGGAATACCCAACATAATATTGCACAACATTACGAAACTGCTGAATCAAGAAGCAACCACCTGGCCGCTTTCCCAGATGAATCAAGTTCTATAAGATAAGACAAATATTATAAATATATCCAATTGTAACAACTACATTTAAGTTTTTAAGTTGATACAGAGTGTACTTTTTTCTTAAATCTTCATTGTATTTTTGAATAAAGTGTTTTTTATAAAAGTAGTCTCCCGACATCAATTCATCACTCGCGTTTATTAATATCAGCTGTGCGTTCACGGTATTTATTTCAAAACTCCTGTGCAGTGCGACGTTTTCAAGTTGCGAACTTTTATTTATCAATTTCTGCAACGAAAACTGAAAACGATCAAAAGTAGTTCACTGAACATTTTTTATAAAAAAAAAAACGATTACCGCTTGCTATAATTTTCTTTACAGAAAAATATTTGTTATATTTTTAATAAATTTTTCAAAACCATCGTAAGAAAATTACCTTTGTTATAATAAAAGATCTGTTCCAACAGGGCCGGCTCTAGCTTTTTTGCCGCCGTAGGCAAACTGAAAAAATCCCGCCGCACCCAAGCTTAAAGAAAACTATGAAAATGACATATAATTGAATTAAGAGAATAATACTAATACAGATTTACGAAAAATCATTTTATTGATAAACAAAGTTCATATTTTTAACGACAACGAACTTACAAACTAAAACTAGTACCTACTATTTTCAAAGATAATTCATATATACTTTTAAAACAATGAACAAAACTAGTACAATAATATATAAAGTCTAAACCTAAATTAAAACAATTTTTTTCGGAGTTTCATTTCTGAAAACTCGCGAATAATTTCTTTCAGATCTAATTTATTACTCAATTCGTGTTCAATGGACAATACTGCTAACCCATTAAGACGATTTTGTGTAATCATAATTCTTAAATAATTTTTTATTATTTTTAATTTAGAAAAAGTTCTTTCGCCGAAAGCAACAGTTATGGGCAGCGTTAACAAAATTCTTAGAGCAATACTCAAATTTGGCCCAATTTTAAGGGAAATAATGAATTTAGGAACGTCCGCTGGACCTTCTTTCTTAGTTAAAAGTGAAAAAACAAGGCCTTCGTCAGCCAGATCTGAAGCGTTAAGATCGGACGAATCACCATCTGTTAAGACGTTTTCGAGATCTTTACAATGTGCCAGTAATTCATTTATACAGATGTTTTTAAGTTTATAAACATCATATAAAAATTTAAAAGAGTCATTATGACTTTTCAGTAGGTTGAATCTTAGCTCCAATGCACTGATCGCATGATCTGTAGTAAAGAAAAAAAATTCTATTTTATATTTTTGTTTTGGATCTTGTATCGGTTCGTCAAAACTTTCATATGAAAAATTTCGTTTTGTAGTCCGAACACGATGACGTGATGTAGTCAATTCAAAGTCGATTTCGTTGGATAAAATTTCAGCTTTTAAGATAATGTTGTCAAAGGATTCATCCGATCTTAATTCTTAAAAAAAAAATAATGAGCTATTTAATAAATTAGTGGCTTGGGATAAATCAAAATCTGTGGATTGAAGTAGCTTACTTATCGGATTAATACGATTCAAAATTTTATACCAAATAACGACTGAACATAAAAAGTTAAATTGTTTTATTGTGGTCAACAAACTGTTGGCTTCATCTCAAATCATATTATCTATTTCGGCATTCTCATAAATACTTAATAAAGCATCATGAATATCTCATATTTGAAAACAAAGGTTTTAGGAAATCTATACGACTTTTCCAACGAGTGTCGCTCAATGGTTTCAATGTAAGAGTATTGAGGTGTTCTCTTAATGTGGCCCACCGAAAAGTCGATGAGGCAAAAAAATGTATATAGCTTTTGAACCATATTAAAAAACTTCGCTGCCTCCAAAGAAGATTTTGCTATATCGTTAATTACTAAGTTTAAGGAATGGCTGCTGCAAGGTACGTAAAAAGCTCTAGGGTTTAAAGTTTTAATTCATAATTGTACTCCCGATTTGTCGCCTCTCATATTTGAACCATTGTCGTAACCATAACCTCTCGTATTTTTCACTTTCAATCCATTTTTCCCTAACTGTTCCAATAAATATTGAGATAATTCCTTACCAGTAGATCTCTCAATAGGAAGAAAACCCAAAAAATGTTCATTAAATTTACATTCAAATCCCAATTCTGATTGATCAATAGAAACATATCTTACTACAAATATCATTTGATCAACCTTACTCGCATCGGGTGTGCAATCAAAATAACCGAATAATATTTCGCTTTTTGAACTTGTTTTAGTATATAAGACTTTATGTTATCATGTAATAATCCAATAATTTCATTCTGGATGTTTTTCCCTAAATATGACACTCTATTGTTGAGGATTCTACGAACGTGTTCCGCCGTTATTGGGTCAAATTCAGCTAGCAATTGAATTAACTTTAGGAATTTTCCATTATCGTGTTCATAAAGCTTGTGGCTTGTACCCCGGAATGCTAGTGAACTTTCTCCAAGCAATTTAGTAACTGATGTTATACGTAAAATCACTTCATGCTAATATTTAATTTCAGCATGATAAATCTCTGTGTAACTGAATCTCCTGTTTGACAAGTTTCCAACCTTCGTTTTAGTTCTATCCATGGGTTCAAATTATTTACATGAGTTTTTAAGTCTTCATGCTTCCTTAATAACTCACCAATATTTTTCTAGTTTCTATAACCCTCATTTGAAAAGGAACTTAATTTTGAATAATCAAAAAATGTGCAACAAAAACAGAACACGGAATCTTTAAACACAGAATATATCAGCCAATCTCTTGCGACTTGTTCTCCATTTTTTAAAATCTTATGATAGTGTTTTTCACTAAATCGACGATTTGGATTTTGATTGTCAAACGGAAATCGTAATGGAATAAAGGAGGTAATGGACCTTTTCTAAAAATATAACCTAAACTAAAAATATTCGATCTGAGTCACTTATACTGGGTCTGAGGTTAGGTTGAGGTTTCCTTCATTTCCCGTGGTAGTATCCATTGTCTCAAAACTTGTTGAATTCTGTTCCTGGCTGAGATAACTGGCAAGTTCATCTTTATTATTGGTGTCGTCTTGATAATCCAAATCTAAATCAGAATTGACGGTAGTGTTCAGATCCTGGCAACCGCTTGGCTCTTTGTTTTGTTTGAAACTACTTGCATCTTTTAGAGGCTATGCAACGCTCCTCCCTGCTTTTGAAGCTGGGTTTACTTCTCCAATCTCTTTTTTTATATTTACTACCAATAGCCTTTTTCTTCCGTCAGACATTCTAAACAAAACAATCTATTTAAGTATCTGATACCGTAATACGCTTAAGCTTAAAAATCGTCCCAACAGAGGGCGGAACTTAACCATAAAATTTACATTTAACAATAACGAATTTATTAGTACATGTACAAGGTATTATTAGCGTAGAAAAATCTCAAGTATAAAGATTACAATACGAATCTAAATCCCCTCTTGCCTTTTAGCAAAATGAAATCGCTACTTTCCACATCCACTACACTTGTAATTAACTAACTCAAACTATATCACTACCACACCCGGACGTTGATTTATAAATAAAGAATTGTTTTAAATCTCTTATATGTGAGTGGAAAAAGCTTGTTGAATCCTGTCCGAGGTGCCGGCGCGGGCCCATCTCACAAGTTACGTATAGAAATACTCAGAACTTCTGGGTATTTCCAAAAACAGGAACTGGCAGAAGCCTGTCTATTCCTGTTGTATTTGATTTTACTACTCACTTATTTTCTAGATTCAAGTATTCGAAATATATTTTTGTGGATTGTGTTTATTTTTTTGCGCTCTAGTAGTTCAGGCGGTTTTGTCGCCCCTAAGATTTGCCCCCGTAAGCAGTTGCCTACCTTGCCTACCGGCTAGCATAGATTGGGGCAGTGTTCGTATGTTAAAAAAATAAATTTTAACAGCCAATATTTACAAATTTAGTGCCGTAAGGGGTATTGAAATTTTTTCTACATAAAAAGGGGACTAATAAATATGTATATTCAAATTCTAGATCGTAAGAAAATTTATTTTTCTTGGGAACGTCCTTAATTTTCATACACTACAGTCCAAGAACCCCAAAAAGGACATAAAAAACGATATATATAAAGCAACCCCTCTAACCCCCTACCCCACTCCATTAACTCCTTATATTATAAAAATTTGTCTTATTATAGTTCATTCATGTTTTCTCGTTTTCCCAAAAACCCTTTTGAAATTCAGAAACCTTAGCCGCCGGTAGACCTTTGTACGGCACTTTTTATAATTCTAAGTATGTAGGATATCTGTTTGTATAGGTGGGTTTTTTATAAACGGTATCAGAGATAAACTAAATAATTACATTGTTATCAAAACATTTAATATTGCAGTTGGTCTGAAAAATTAATTCTATACGACAACCTCTCGATTTATAAGTGCAAGTGTCTTTGTCACAAAACAACAGACAAAAAGGCGATTCAAAACAACCTTAAATTTTAACCAGGAAAATAAATTAGATTACATGTACGATTTCGAAGTTATTTTCTGAAATGAGGGCACCGAT
Source organism: Pachyrhynchus sulphureomaculatus (assembly GCA_019049505.1). Classification (NCBI taxonomy): domain Eukaryota; kingdom Metazoa; phylum Arthropoda; class Insecta; order Coleoptera; family Curculionidae; genus Pachyrhynchus; species Pachyrhynchus sulphureomaculatus. The sequence continues at coordinate 65,458,361 of CM032456.1, forward strand.
TACAAATATGGCAGTTCTAAAGCGTGCCGGAATTCAATATGGCAAGTTACGTCACTTTGAAAAAATTATACTCATTGTTTAATATTCATCATTTACCTAATCTTAACTAATTTTTTTTGTTTTTTGCGGTTAGATACTTGGTTTTCAAGTTCGAATACCTTAACCTTTGAGGGCTCCACGGAGATCTGGGGTCGTATTTCGAAAATACTCATATCACCTGTCAGCTCTTTCAATATAAGTATTTTTTTTAATATCGTTAACTATTAGACATAATTATTAGCAATTGTAAGACAAAAATATGCCATTAGAAAAACACGAAGAGAAAAGCTCAATGGCTTCACATTAAAAAACTGACCAAAATATCTTTCAGATTGAAAATATCCATATTTTAAAATTATTTGAAACTGCACAAGAATTACACAATGAAGTAATCCATTATTGCCTTTTATCTACTATATGAGAGATTGGTTTGGATTGTTCGCGCTCTGAAATTTATTTAATAAATTGAACATTCAGTTTATCCTTAGTAAGATGAACGTCGAAAGTTCATTAAGATTATAAAGGTCATTGTTCAAACTGATAATAGTCCTTGCTAGCAATACCTGTAAATATAATTATTTTTTGTCCTTATTTACCTTATTTTTTTTTTAAACAGCTGTTTATCTGATGCATGACAATATGATTTGCTAATTACTACAAGTCATTAGTAAATAATAAGTTTAGTCTGCTATTAAAATATCAAACACAAAGAGAATGTTTATCAATACTCCTGTTTATCTAAACTTAATTAAATATATATTTTTAAATATTAATACAGTATGTTGGAAATATGGAATCTTTGGCACAATGATACTACACTTTATTTTTGGACTCGGCCCGCGTTTTGCTAACCATGTTAGCTTCATCAGGATCGATTACTGACTAAAGCTAAACTACAAATCTACCTTATTTATACTTAGTCTCACAACTGAATTCCTCAAGCGGAACTAATGGCATGGGTGGGGCCAACAGTTCTGTTCCAGTAACCAGTAGAGGGAACTATAAGGACTAGACCTCTATCTCTATTTAAACTGCTTTTACATTTTATAATTTAGATATTTTCGTATGCATTCAACAATCTCCTATCGTATATCTCTTTAATTAATCGTAGATTATCTTATCTTCTTTATATTCCGAACATACCTTGGAAACTTTTAATTTTTCGGGAAACTTTCTCAAAAGAAAGCATGTATGCTCATTGCTATTACAAACTATTTCCTATTTCTTTAATTAAATTAATATTTTTTAGTTTCTTTATAAATTTATGTACTTCATCTTCCAGTACAGGTGTGAGAAAGAGAATACCTCTGTTGCTTACATAACTGGCAATTAAGGTTTTTGGGTCAGGGATATTGCTATCAGACCTTCGCGATGTCATTTGTTGTCATTTTGAACAAAACATCAAGATAAGCGACCTCACCAAACCTACCCGAGTAAAGAAGCTCACTGGTAATTTCATCTTAATTACGTTTGATTTCATTTAAAAAAGAAATATATTATTAGCTTGTCGAGACAGTCGTGGGCTTTTTTTGGTACGATTACGTGCAAATGTATAACGTTATAAATTGAAATAACTTGTTTGTTGTCCACAAGTGAAATTGATGAAAAAGATAATTATTAAGAACATCAATATTTATTTTGTTATATATGTTGCCTACCCTTAACAGGGTCCATACTAAGGACTCTAATTCTCAAGATATCTATTTTATTTTATAATACCATTTTCTATATTGTGTTCCGTAAACAAGGCCGTACGTGGTACAATGAAAATATCAATCTAAACCCTCGTGAGGATTATTTCCTATGATTTCATTGAGCCACTGACAACAGCTGAATTGAAAAAAGGAATTACTTACCGCAGCCGGCTCCATGCGTTCACTGAAACCTCCTACCCATCTCACCCCAACCGTTAACTCCAATCTCAGCACATTCTTAAGATCATCATTGCAAATCATTGAAGAATAAATATTAGCCTTCACGTAAATACAAACACGTCCTCCATAGGTTGGACGACCTTTTATATACAGTAAATATTGTCATAATTTCCTAGTTTAAACCAGGTTTCCGTCACGATAATTATGTCTGACAAATGCAGCTCCACACATGTTGTACATGTCAAAAACTTATATCTTAAACTATGAACATTGATTTATAACACCCAACTTATCGAAATCTTTTAATATTTTTGAGAACTGGTGCTGGACAGTTTAGTAGGTGACTGATGGTCATGAGCAGAGAATTGATCCATCTTGACCAGATTAACAGCAAATCTACCAGTATATGTGCGAAGACTGTTTAAAACTTCTCCAGGTTTTCTATTTCTCGTTTGAACCAGATGGTAGTTGCTGTTTAGGTTCTAGTAGCAGCTGCTTATCTTTGTCGGTCAACAGCAGTTTTCATCGCACAACCCACTCCGACTGTATTGTTGAGGTTAATGGACTGACAGTGGATAGACAACTGTTGCCCTGGGGAAAATATTTATGCATATATGTATATATATATATATATATATATATATATATATATATATATATATATATATATATATAATATATATATGTATATATATATATATATACATATACATATATATACATACATACATACATACATACATACATATATATATACATATATATATATATATATGGGTTATAGTTTAGGTCGTTTCGCGGTAACGGAGCCACTCCAATACCCGAAAATTGAAATTGACGAAAAAAAAAAAAATTCAAGGGTGTCAATTTTTTCGTTGAAACGTAAGCTTTTCAAACTTGACCCTTTTGAAAAAAAACAAGATGGCGGCTCAATATGGCGGCTAGAAACAAAAAAATCATGATTTCTAAGCGGAGTTAATAATAGAATTTAGATACCCATACTGAACTTCAAAACTGAGACAAAATGCGCCATATTGGATCTTCCATGTTGGTTTTGAAGTTTTTAGATAACTCCGCTTAGAAATAATGATTTTTTTTTCTACCCGCCCGCTTTAGGTCTTGTTTTTTCAAAAGGGCCAAGTTGCAAAATTTGAAAGCTTACGTTTCAATTTAAAGAAGAAATTGACACCCTTGAATTTTTTTTTCGTTAATTCTATTTTTGGATATTGGAGTGGCCCGTTGACACGAAACGTCCCATGTATATATATATATTTATATATATATATATATTTTCCCTGTATATATATATATATATATATATATAATATATATATATATATATATATATATATATATATATATATATATATATATATGTATATATGTATATAAATATATATATATAAATATACGAGTATATATATATATATATATATATATATATATATATATATATACCTAATATATATATATATTTCAAATAACTACTCTTTTAAAAAAAAGGGGTGGCGGCTAGTAACAAAAAATCATGATTAACTGAACTTTATATATAATACATATATATATACATACATTCTTTTTATCGTTTACGTCCTTGTCCGAGTAGGGATTTTATATTTTTTATATCTTAAAGATATCGCCGTTGTCCAAGTGCCGAAACATACGTTTTTGTATTTTAAAGCACCTCTTAGACAACGGGGTACTGCTGCCACGGACGTTATTGCATTTTTGCAAACAACTACCGCCTATGTACGTGAGCAGGCCAAATATACTTAAATAAATTAATATATAAGTATACCGACCTACCGGGATTGAACCCTAGACCTTCTGCACCGCAAGCAAGTAATTAGGCCATGGAGCCACTGACCGCCACAAAGGTTATGGTGTTAAATGGTTTGTGGGTATGGAAATATTAACAAAATCGTAATTAAATTGAAACAGTTGTTTTATTGAAACGATAATATCAAGTATAATTTCCAAGAAACGGTTTCCAGCATCAGACAAACTACATACTTAAGACAGACGACACACCTGTTACTTTCTAGACAATACGTGGAATGTTAAGACAAAGTTATTAAGAGAAATTTGAATAAATAAATGACTTAATCTCATATCAAGTGGATATGTAATCTTATCCGATATTTTCATCATTCTGAATATAGACAAATAACACCATGGCATTCATTGGAAAAGATGATCCAGCTAATAATTGATTTGATCGTTAAACAAGACATTAGATCAGCAAGACACTTTTTTCCAATATTCATCGCCAATTGATAAGCTTTGTCGTAACTCATACGATATCAGGTTCCCGTCCAGATTTATAGCGTTCAAATTATTTCATTATATTATACCCAGTGTAACATTTAACTTTCTGGCCTTTTGCTGTAAAAATTATATGTAACAATTGTTTTGTTTTTTTTTTTAATGTATTCCGCTCATAATTCAATTCACTTTTTACAAAGATTTAATAGTGATTTTTAATTCATTTTCTAACTCATTTTGCTGTATTGCTTTTTGAAGAACGGTCTCTATATTCTGAAAAAAATATCCACTTAATTTTCGTAAATACCGAAAGGTCGCAAGGTCATAAATTAGGTGAATACAGTGAATGGTTTAATGATACAAAATATATGATTTCGATCTAAATATTGTCCAATTCTACTCATTCAACATTTCAGTAATTTTAAATAATGCTCGTCATTGATAGTTTAACCATGTGAAAAAAATTCGCACCCGTTTTTTTTTTAAGTTTTATGAAAATTTTCTCTTTTTTTGGCTGCTGTGATGGTCCTGACTTCTTTCTGTACTTTGACGCTTTGCGGGTCCTATTCAAAACACCCTGTCTTGTCACCAGTAACAATTGATTTCAGGAAGTTTGGATTGTTTCGTGGGGTTCCTACAATTTTTCTTTAAAAATCGTTGGAAATGCGATCATCTGCTCCAAAGCTACGAATTGCAAATGAGGAAGCAATTCATAGCCCAACTGGTCCAATCTCATCATCGATTTTATTGAATTGTAAGCTGGTGCATTATCTTGATAAATAACACTTTTCTCACACACTTTTCTTCGTTAAATGCGGCATTTATTTTTTCATTTGACCATTCAAACGGTCGGATAAACCAACGTAATAGTTTCCGGTGATTGTTCGATCCCTTCTTAAGATAGTAGATCAGTATGATTCCATGCACATCCTAAAAAATAGTTGCCCAAACCTTTCCAGCTGATGTTTGTGTTTTTGGACTCTTCGGTTGGCTTCGTGCGTTCTAGCTCCTCTGCGGACTGCGACGAATCGACGCAAACACCTCTTTGGATTCCGTCGAAACAGTGCCGAACAGTGTTCTGAGTCTTCGACACGTTGCTATTTTTGATAAGTCCTGAGAATGCGCGGCACCCATCGAGCACTAGTTTTTTATATGCAGATATTCGTGCAAAATATATCTCTCACATTCTGTGGCTATCTTCACCCTATCAGCTATCTCCCTTACTTTCACTTTACGGTGATTCAGAACAATATAAAGCCAACCAGTTCCTCGGCAAGTTGTATCTACTCCTCAACAAGTCCAGTAAATCGTCAACTCGCAACAAGTTGACAATCTATGAGATGATATCAAAGCCGGATTGACCTACTCCACCCCAGCATGGTGCCAAATGTCACGTATCCATAGATCCAAACCTTCCAGACCATCCGAAACAAGGCCTTCCTCATCATCGTCACAGCTCCATGGTTTGTTCAGGTTTAACGAGACCTCCAGATGCCAACAATTCGGGTTGAATTCATGCGCAACGTTCAGCTCAAATTCCTGGACTAAGCCACGCACCACCCCAACCTCACAGTCAGGAACGCTTATCGCCCCCTCCCCACGCCATTTCCAACGTGGTCTTCCAAGGCCCTCGGACCTCCTACCCCTAATTTAGATTAAGTTAACCTTAATTAATTTTAGTTAATCTTAAGTTTTATGTTCATGAAATATCTTAAGTTCAAATATCTTAAGGTCTCTCAACATATTTATATTCTTACCTAGACTAAGTTAGTTAGGTCCCTGTCATGTATCATATATACCTTAAGACATAATATGTAAACTCATTACTCTTTAATCAATCATGTATTAATAATAATAGTGTAAAAGCTAGCTAATAGACAATAAATGATATTAGATGTTACTTATACATAATGGTTTACATGTTGACTTTACCGACTCTGCCGATGACGATTGGAGATAAGATTTGACAATAAAGTAGTATTCAGTTAGCAAACACTATATATACTAGTATATATTAGCAATAGTCTTTTATTTTATCCATGTTTAACTCAAGATGACTAACTACGTATACAGGGTGAGTCAACGATAGAGTAAAGTTCATTATCTCATTTGTTTCGGGAATGACGAAAAAATGTTTTTTTAAATGGAATATCCTATTTTCTATTTTAGTTTTAAATTCCGCTTAAAATTTTTTTTATTAATGATGTTATATACCTAAACCTAGTAATTTTTCTAATATTTCAATTTTTTATATATATGCCCAACTTTTTGTATTTTACTCATACTTCTTAACATACAAATAATACGCACATGATTTTCATATGTGCACTAACTTCGGTCCTTCATTTAATCACCTCGTACTGCTTTTTGTAGACTAGTCAATAAATAAACCGTATATTTTAAGTTTAAAATAAAACTGCATAACGGGATTGATGCCTCGTATGCGGTATATATGCCCCCAGACCTAATTTTTTGGAGGGGATAGATGCCCTTTGCAAGAAAACAAACATTTTGAATATATAAGTTTTAATCAACATTATTATTTATTAAATATACATATATATATATATATATATATATATATATATATATATATATATATATATATTATATTTATTATATATATATTCTTTTTAGCTATTTTTTTCAATTATTTTAAGATGATGTTACTAGTTTACTAAACATAGACAAAAATAAACATTTTAATTAAAAAATACTATAGAGATCAATTATTTTAGGTACAAAAAATATAATCATCTTAAAAACTGCAAAACTATTTTATCATGGGATGATGTTATTGCTTAACATAGTCAAAAATAAGCATTACTATTAAAATTCTAAAGAGATCAATTATTTTAGGTACAAAAATATAATCATACCAAAAACTGCAAAACTATTTAGCCATTTTGGCAGCAATAATCTTCATTCGCCCATACTTGTTGCAATAATTGCGATATAATGTGCATGTTTCGTGGAGTCACTTTTGGGACATAACACAACGGATCCAATCTACTTTGGATTTGGTGTTACTATAATAGTCAAGACATTCCACGCAATAATCCTCATCTAGATTCTTATCATCTACTCCCATCCTAACCTGAACTAACCTGAACTATATATTAAAGCAGGCTTGGCCTTTTTGAATGTTTCTTTGATTTTGGAATAAGTTTTGTCGTGTTTTTGTTTCTTTCTCTTTTGTTTTTTTTTTTCTTAAACTTCACAACTACTGTTCTCATTCTCTTTATTATCATCTTCACTAGAACTGTAAAATTTCATAGCTGTTCGCTTCCTCAGTTTTCTTTTGATTTTGTCTTTATCTTTTCTTTCTTTTTCAATGCTATTCTTTTTGTTGTTTTCTTTTTCATTTTTATCACTTTCGATACTATCCTCAGTAATATCTGTATCGCTTGACTTATAATCATGTGAATTATTTCTTTTTTGCGTCTTAGCTTTGGTTCTTTTCAAATCAACTTTTTCTTTATCTTCTTGCTGATCTTTTTTGCTTCTTTTCCCTGGTATACCTTTTGTAGCTTTCCCTTTTTTTTCTCCGTTATTTTAGAATCGGAATTCAGTACTGCAGCACCTTGTTTACCCCTTTTTGAAAAGGACGTCGGAAGCGTAGGAATTGGTAATGATTCATAAAGCAATTTCAATGGAGTTTCTTTTTCCGTAGAAGTAGCAATATCACCAATAACTGACGGATTGTCTGCATCTACTGTATTATTTGTAACTGCCGGATTGTCTGCATCAACCAAATTATCTGTAGGTTCCGGATTGTTTTCATCTGCCAAATTTGCTGTGATTGCCGTGTTGTCTGTAACAACAATCACCTGCCACCTCAACTAGTTCTATTAAATCAATTTGTGGTCTCTGTAGACTCGTTCCTGACTGTCTTTTCCATTCCAAGATTATAATCATCAATGGTACTCGGAGAGTCACAGTCATGGATATCTGGTGTCGTATTTGAGGTGATCGGGATTTCAGCTTGATTTTTATTTGTTGTATCTGCATTGTTTTCTGTCAAAAATTCACTTTCTGGTATAGCGTTATAATTAAGTGGATATATTCCACTGCCTGTAAACCCTGCTATAGCGTTGGCGGGAGTTGTCGCTCTAATCCATGCTCTTCCAATCAGTTTTCCGGACTGTTGACGGTTGATTCTTTTCTGTGGGTTTGTTCGCATATGGAGATTAGTTTCAGCAGCAGTAAAGAAGGTTTTGAATGGCTTAAACACCGCTCTGCCTAGAGGTTGGAGTGCGGAAGTTGTATGGCTAGGTAAGCAAAAAAAAGGATAATGTCATTATTATTTGCTATTTCTAACATATCAACGGCAGAAGATAGTGAGCTGTGGCCATCCAAAATGAGTAAAACTTTTCCCTGAGGTTTCATTGGGATAAAATTCTCCCTCAGCCATTTCCGAAATAACTCTGCGTTTATATAGGCAGGTTTTTTATTCATAAAGACTTTTGAACCAGGAGGTAGACCGTCCATAAATTCATCTTTTTTATGAACTACTTTGATTATCACAACTGGAGGGAGAAAATTACCCACTGCATTACAGCAAGCTATGACTATCAATGTTTCACCTTTTTTACTCGGAAGGTATAGAGTGAACGGATCTCGTTCCTTTAGTAGCTGGAACTTTACCTACTTTGTTGTTCATTTGAACACCAGTCTCGTCCATGTTAAAAATTCGATCTGGTTTAGCCAAAAGGTCATTTTCTTCTAGAACTTTTGTCAGTAAGTCATAGAAGCCATTGATTTCTTCCATGCTTAGAGCCAATGCACGTGAGACTGAGAGACCTTCGGCCTGTCTAATAGATAAAATAGGATTCCTTTCTAAAAAGCTCTGAAGCCAATCAGTTCCAGCCAATTTTCTCTCTGTGTTAAAATTATGTTTTATTTTCAACTATTCTGCAAATTGATAAGCTAAGGCACGAACGGTTTTTTCTGTCAGGAGGAAACCCGGATCGTTCTAGCTTCTGAATATGAGTGACCAGCCGACGTTCATTTTCAAATCCAAGAGTTGGATGTTTTCCTAAAAAAATTGTAGGTATTAGTTAGGTAAAATTTAAAAAAAAATACTACCTGCCCATAATTATACGAGGTAGGTAAGTATTCTTAATCCGAAGCAATATTATTATAAATGTGAAAGTGTAATCATAAAAGTAGGTACCTACCTAATGGTATTATTTTCTTATTTTGTGTAGCAAACCGGTGACATAACGTCCTAGTTGGTATTCCGTGTCTTTTTGCTATATCATTGACGCTAAGTCGTTTATCTTGCATTTCTACTATAGCTGCAGCCAATGTGTCCAAGTAATGACACGCGGTTGGACGCCGGCTTTGCGCTTGTATTTACAGGGCATTTCCAATCTGAATCATATAACATACACTTAAATACGGCAAGGGATAGATGCCCTTAAAGCCAGCATGCATTAAAGTGAAGTAGGGACAGATGCTCTTAGGGGCGACTATCCCAAAACATATCGGGGCATATATCCCTTTTCACAGATAGATGCCTTCGAAAAAAAAAATGGTAAATACGTTTATTTTATCCTAAAAATGTAATTAATAATAATCTACATACCCTACTCCTTATTCAGATGTAAAAATAAAATAAACTTACATGTTAACTCCAAAGTTATAGAGGGCCGAAAATCATCCACAAAGTAAAATCTCGACTGTTTGGCTCTTCACTGCCATTAGCGCTCCTACGCACAACCGCACGCCCAAACGCTTTGTGGCAGATTGAAGTGAGGGAGGGGCACGTTCGTATTATAAGGCATTCTTTTGTTTACGCGCCTTACATTTCACATAAATGTACTGAGGCGTCTATCCTGCTGGGGGTCGTATATCCCGGACTTACCCTACTAGTTTTCAGTTTTGTAAAAAATTGCCAGTAGTGCCATTGTTTCTGAAGGTGGAATACTCATAATTGGTAAGAGCGTTCTATAGAGATAAAAAAAGATATACGAGTATGTAAAAAAGAAACTTTTCGACTATTTTAAATTGAAAAATCTCAAAATTTTTAATTTGCATACCCTCTATATGATTATTTTTTCTGATAGATTTTACAAAACCCTCCAACTTTTATTAAGTATGTCATATACCTATTTCTAATAGTTTTCGATTTATTTTGAATTGTTCAATTTTTACCCTAGTTTTTAATACACTTAGGCTATTGTGAAAACACAGAGTTAATAAAAATTTTAATACAGTTTAACTTATCTAATGATTAATTATTATGACGTAATAAATGTTGAAAAATATGCCCGTCTACTTGAATACACATGTTTAGTCGTTTTACTATATTTTCCTTCACTTTCCTTAGCATAAAGGGCGTTATTGTCTTGCACGCATCCCGTATCCTATTTTCCATATCTACTGATTTTGTAGGGGGATTCACATAAACACCCACCCACAAGAAGAAGTTTAGAGGTGTTAAGTCACATGAACGAGGAGGTCACTGAATGAATCCATTCCTACCGATCCATTTTTGTGAGTAACGATCGTTTAAAAATTACCGAACTTCCCGGTGGTAATGAGTAGATTTGTTCCCTTTCAAAGTTATCAACTTATTCAAGAAGCTGGGATGATTCGTTTTGCAAAAAATTTAGATATCTATGCTCGTTAAGCGGTTTGCGGAAAAAATATGGATTAATAATTCGAAAATTTAATATTCCACACCATACATTAAGCGACCAATGGTTTTTGTTTTGAACTTCCCGATCCCAAAATGGATTAACTTTTAAATAGTAATGCATGTTATGGCTGTTAACTACTCCATTACTGCGAAAAGTAGCTTTATCAGAAAACATTATTTTGGATAAAAAATTTCGATCGGCCTCTATTGCTCCATTCATGGTAGTACAAAAGTTTACTCGTCGTTCAAAATCACGGTTTTGAAGTTCTTGGTGTAGTTAAATATGAAAGGGATGATACTTGTATTTTCTCGTGGTGCGATTAGCCGTAGATTGGGATGTGTCAGATGAGTCAGCTAGGTGACGGCTGCTGACCTGGGGATTATCTTCAACATGAAGTAAAATCTCCACTTCTTTTTCCTCATTGGTAACATTCTGGTTTACTACTTTCCGTTTCGTATACACAACGCTACCACTACCATTAAACCGTTCCATTAAGCACTGAAAAGATTTTCTATATGGTATACGTCTATTAGGGTACTTCGCCTTATTGAAAAAAGACGATTTTTTTCCACCTCGCCCAGTATTTAAACCATATCAATTAATTCATTTTTAGGAAAATCCATAACTATTACCTTTATACGTCACTTACTACAACAAATTAAACTATTTTTTACTTGTTTAATAGACATGTCAAAATTTGACAATGCCTACATTTTTGTTTTGTTTTGGCAACTATGATGTTATAGCGTAAGTAAGTATATTAAAAACAAGGGAAAAAATTGAAAAAATACCAAATTAAATCGAAAAAACTATTAGAAATAGGTAGATGACATACAACTAATTTCATAAATTCCACTTTTCTCACAATTAGGAAATTGGGATTTCCTAAGATATTCCTCAGATTGTCTGATGACTTATAGAGTAAGGTGAGGCCTACCTTATTAAATATCTTATTGAGACCCCTGCTATATTTCGGATTATATTGTATGGATACATACTTTATCTTATTTTCTTCGCCTGTAAAAAAGGTGGAATTCTGGATATTTAACCTGAACTTACGTCTATTTATTAACTTGTTTACTAAGTCATCGTCATAACCATTTACTCTAGTTATATTTCTAATACGATTCCTTCCATTATTGAAGTTTACTCTATTCAGAGGAAAAGTGACCAAACGATGAACTAAAAAATGTAATGCGGATAATTTGTGTTGTTTGCAATGAAATCAAATGCGTCGGCTGATTTAAAAAAAACTCTTAGTCAAGGGTAAGTTCAAAAATATTCTTTGATTTGTTCAATTAAACGACTGTTTAACACAAGCCGCAAGTATAAAATTGAATATCTTGAGAAATAGAATAGTAAAAGTACATCTTTTTTTTTCTAAGAGTCAGTCGTCTGTGTGTTTCTATCTCGGTCTGTTGCCACGAGAATTCTAAAATGAATTGATTGAATACATGTATATATATATATGTATATATATATATATATATATATATATATATATATATATATATATATATATATATATATATATATATATATATAATACTTAAAGGTAAGATGAAGTCTATAGTTTCCGAGTAATACTACTTCATAAGACAGGAGTGAAAAAGCCTGGTCTCTAAAATTTTCCTGGGTTTTTTGTTCAGATAATAATAAAATTTTATGCATAATTATTTATCTTAACACATATAAAGGGGTGGGTGAAGAGGTTGAAACTGAAATTACTATTTCATTACCTTAGGTATTTACAGAAGAAAGGAGTCAAGAGGCGGGATCGTTAAATTTGTTTAGTTTTAGTAATATTATGGAATTTTTCCAAATTTTTGGTCGGTACAATGGACAAATTATAAGTATAACTATTTATAGTATAACGCATACAAGTGAAGGGGTGGCAAAGATGGTTAGAAGTATGCTGTCGTATTTATCGTGTTATACGTCTTTTTCAGGGTTCTCGAAAAAGAATAATAAACATTGGTTTACTTTTTGGTTATTTTCAATTTTACAAGAGAGTAAAATTAATCATTATTAAATATTGTATTGTTTGATTAGAATTATAAGCATTTTTTTTCGGTTCTTGGTTGGATTCTGCAAAAATTTAAGGCATAATATTATAAAAATATATCACATATAAGGAGTTAAAAAATTCAAGAAGGGAATAGAGGTGTGCCTTTATATATATCGTATTATATGTCTTTTTAAGGTTCATGGACTCGAAGAATTTGAAAACTTTGTTATTTTGTTATTAAAATATTACCAAGTTTACCATACTGTAGAGTTTTAATACCGTTATTAGAATATTTTTAATTTTTGGCTGCAATATTTAGCAAGATTTTCAACTAATTATGTAAAATATATATGCAGTTAAAGGGATAGGAAGGGTGTTAGAGGAGTTATTATGTATATATTGTAATGTTCGCCCATTTCAAGATTCTTGAAGTTGAGGAATGTGAAAACTATATTATTTTTCATTATTTTCAACTTTATTATAAACCCTTACTTTGTTTAATTTTTATTTTAATAATATCTTACTATAAATACTAACTTGTAATGATTAAATTAACATATTTCTTAGTATAAGAAATTCAATCTTAGTGTTTATTGGAACTGTAAGTACCTGATAAATTACTTAACCTATTCTTTTTTTATGCTGTTGAGTGTTATCTTAATAGATACCGATAACTACAAGTATATAAATGCACTTCTGTATTAATATTGATCTGTTGAGTATTTATGGTATTTGGGTTTTAAGTTTTAACCATAAAAATAGTTATAATGCAAGACAAAATTCTTAGGGGTCCTACGACTAAGTACATGGCTAAAATGGGTGTTGGCGAATATTTTTGGCAGGCAGCTGAAAAGTATGGTGAAAGAATTTGTCAGGTTAGTGTTTATTTTAAAAATTGCACGTTCACGTTTCATATGTGTGTATTTTTACATCTATATCATATCCGATTTGATTTATGTCGATTTTTGTTAATTTACCTTGGAGTTAAGATATTTATCCAGGACATTTTACTGTGGATTTAAGACTTACTTTTTTTTAATCGTTCAGTTCCCCGTCTAAGTAGGGATTTTACCCTTTTTTATATCGTAAGGATATCTGCGAGACTATCGTAATACCCGTCAACGTTGTCCAAGTGTCGAAACATACATTTTTGTATTTCACGGCAACTTTTAGACAATGGAGTTGTGCTGCCACGGATAGTCTCGTTCAATAGTGATACAATCACTCCATCGCTTTTCTAGCATTTCTATACCTTTCTTGTAGAAGGATTTGTCTTTGCCTTCAAAATAGGCCTCAGTTTCGCCGATAACTTCTTCATTGGAGCCAAATCTCTTTTCCGCGAGCATACGGTGGATAAAGAAGCATTTCAAACTTCAATTCATGCAATTTTGTCATCGTAACCATTGACTTGTGACACGGTGCATTCTCTTAATGGAAGAAAACTTTTTTCTTGTTCATTCGGGGCCCTTTTTCTGCGATTGTGGCTTCTGCCTTATGCACCAATAACCTTATATAATATTCGCTATTGACGGTTTTTTTCTTCTCAGCATAGTCGATAAAAATTATTCTATGCACATCCCAAAATACAGAGGCCAAAACTTTCCCAGTCGACTGTTGTGTCTTTGGTTGCTTGGGGCGACTTTCACCGGCTGGTGTTCACTCAGCTGACTGCCGATTTGATTCCGGTGTGTAATGGCGGATCCATGTTTCATCCATTGTCGCATATTGCATGAAAAAACCCTTTTTATTGCGCTTAAACAGGTTCAGAGAGCCCTCAGAATGATTACCACGTTCTTGTTTTTGGTCCACTGTGAGCAAGCGCGGTACTCATTTCGAACAGAGTTTTCTCATGCCCAAATGTTCATGCAAAATATGACCAACACGTTCTTTTGATATCTTTAGGGTGTCAGCTATCTCACGCAAATTCACTTTACGGTTATCCAAAAGAATTTTGTGGATTTTTTTGATGTTTTCCGGTGTAACCACCTCATTTGGGCGTTCAGCATCATTTGTGTCTGCACGACTGCGTTTAAATTCAGCATACCAGTAAATGATGAGTGATTTTCCAGGGGCGGAGTCCTCGTAACATTTATCAAGCCATTGCTTTGCTTGAACGGTATTTTTTCCTGTCAAAAAACAGTGTTTAATCAACACATGAAATTCGATTTTTTCCATTGTTTTGAAAATATCAAAAATAGCGTTACTAAAACCACTGTAATTTGTAAATTAATCGTCGAAATGTCATATGTCAAGCAGGTATTACGCCACGGAGCCGTGGGCCGCCACAATTACTTAGACTACGGTCGTCATATAAGATTATTAGGATCATATCTGCATCCTGTTAATAAAAAAGTTAAAAAACTAGTACGGCCTATTCTACTATTCAGAACTATGGTAGTTTGGACACCATTTTATATATTATGATAAATATTGACGTCCAACAATGTTAAAAATTTATAACACAAATCGACCGAGAAAGTCCGTGCGGCTTGTTATCCTATTTATTTTACTTTATTTTTTTATTTTTTGATATTATTTTTCAACGGAAATATTTTTGTCTGTTAGTTGCTTCCTGGTCTAGACTTACCTAATTTTATTGATCATAATTACACCTACATTTCTATTATTTGCTTATTATAGGCGAAAAAGCTTTTATACGAAATTTTCTTTAAAAAATTGAAAGAAAGTTTTTTTTATGGGTCTAGCACACGTGCTGCAGGGAGGTCCCTAAAGCACTACAGGAGCGACACGTGTGCGGAAAAAGCGATTCACGTTGTCTTTAAATCGCTGTAAATTGTGTGGGAAACACAGTCCTGGGCAAATTATTCCAAAGGGATGATGTTTTCCGTATAAAAGACTTCTTGAAAAGCGTTATACGGGGATTAACCAGCTGAACCTCATACGGATGTGAAGTATCAGTGCGATGTGTATTTCTAAAATGCACCGCTCTGAACACTTTCCATGAAAATACTTGTAGAACAGACTCAAGTCGTCAACCATTCTTCGATGTTCCAGCGAATCAAGGCCGCCGGTCAGTTTTCGGGTCTCCAATCAGACGAACAGCTCTTCTCTGAATAGAATCCAACAAATGCAGTGTATGTTTGGGAGCGGAGCCCCAAACATGGGAGCAGTATTCCATAGTTGGTCGAATTTGAGCTTTGTAAAGAATTAATAGCTGTTTGTGGAGTGTAAAGCTTTCTGGTTCGAAATAATATTTCCAATTTTTGAGAAGCTCTCTTTGCTATGCCTGCAACATGCTCATTCCAGGACATATTTGCTCCCAAATTAATGCCCAACAAATTGAGTGACGATGGTAGAGGAATGGAGTGCCCCGACATAACTATGTCGGGTTCAGCAACGTTAACTTTTTTAGAAAAAACTGCCGCCTGGGTTTTGTAGCGTTAAATTCCACTTGGTTACTGTCACCCCAAAATAGAATTTCTTCTAGGTCTTTGTTAAGTTGAACAACTTCCCGCTGTCTGCGGACACTCGCCTGAGCAGCCGATGTTCGAGCGTTCAAAGTGAATGAAGAGATAAGCGTACTGTCATCTGCAAAGCTGTAGATTGCATTTCCGGTCTTTTCCAGCAGATCGTTAATGTAAATGAGAAAGAGAGTAGGAGATAGTACAGAACCTTGGGGCACACCGGCGTTGATAATGAAGGTGTTAGAAAGAAATCCGTCGACCGCCACTCGTAAAGAACGCTCACTGAGAAAACATGAGAGCCACAAACAGAACTTTTCAGACATACCACAAGAACGTAACTTAGCCAACAGCCCATCGTGCCAAACATGGTGGAATGCCTTGGATATGTCAAGAGCAACCGCTCGAGATTCTCCAAAGTGTTCAATTGCTTTGTTCCAAACACGTGTTACATAAGTCAGAAGATCTCCTGTTGATCTATGTTTACGAAAGCCATATTGGTGATTGCTAATAATGTTAAATTCTTCAAGATATTTTAGTAGATGTTGATTGATAACATTTTCCATGACTTTCGATATTATTGAAAGCAGTTATATTATTGAAAGCAGTGATATTATTGAAAGCAGTAGTTATTTATTCAGTACTTTTCTTGTAAATATTGGGGGTGTAAATTAATTTTGAAGGATTTTTCGGTAAAAAAAATATCGCTTTATTGTAAAAAAAGGTTATAAATTGATTATTCAAAGTACGGTCCATCGCTAGAAACTACTTTCTCCCATCTTTGTGGCAGCATATGAATACCACTTTGAAAGAACGACTCTTCTTTTGAGGCTATCCACGAATCGACTCATTTGGTATCATAAGAATGGAAGCGCTATGCAGACAGGCCATACGCCCTCGACTGGAACAAGTGATAATCAGAAGGAACAATGTCTGGTAAGTACGGCGGGTCAGATAGGACATCCCATCCAAGCGCTTCTAGCGTTTTCTTGACGGGTTTTGTAACATGTGGACGAGCGTTGTCATGTTGAAAAATCACTTTGTCGTGTCGTTTGACATATTATGGTCATTTTTCCTTCAACGCTTGACTTAATCGCATCAATTGTTGTCGGTAACGTTCGCCAGTAATAGTTTCATTGGGTTGGAGGAGCTCATAATACACTACACCCAGCTAATCCCACAGCATAAGCTTGGAGCCATGAATATTGAGTTTGGCGAGGATGTTGATGGTTCATCGGGCTTCACCCATTATTTTTTGCGCTTTGGATCATCATATCAAAAATAAAGAAAAGTTCTCACAATCCTATTGAAGCTATACAAAATTTATCGACTCTCATCCATCCCTTTTACCCCCTTCGTCTAAAGCGATATCGCTGAAAAATATGGCTTCATTCCTACTACAAATATTACATATGTTATGTGCCAAATATGAAATAGATCTCATTTTATTCGAGATTTATCGTGCCAGAAGACTGGCAGACAGATAGGTCGACGGAAAAGAGAGATTATGTTTGACGTAATCTAGTAACGTAAAAGTCTGAAGGAGAATTATCTCTTTCCTTCCTTTTAGCGGTGAAAGTAAATATAATATGTAAACGGATTCGACTTTCCTTGATCAGAAAAGTTATTGAAAAATCCATGTCTGAGACTTCGGCATCTCTTCACGTTTCATGGTTCTTAGATTACGAAAAACTCACTCACCTAGGGGTATTTCAGGGTTTTAGGCGGCCATAAATCGATTTCCTAAAACATGCCCCAGGTAGAAAAATTTGTTACCTAAACCCCCCCCTACTGTTATCCTTTTGATAGCGCGCGCCGGAGTCTCAGTCGGAATTTGATCGTCGCTCTGAATGTTTGTTTCTCTTCTCGGCATTCGTTACAACACCGTTATTTAAAAAAGTGATTTTTCTTTTTTGGAGTTTATCTTGAAGATAATCTTGATGGATTTGATTATTACAGGTAAGAGCGCATACATACTGATCATTTTTATGTATTTTCTTAAAAAATATTTAGTAATATGTTGAAGGTAGAAAATGTTACTCGAAATTGTTGTACGGAAACCCGTTATTCGGTATTTAAAAAGGTATTTTCAGGATGCGCTCCAGTGATTTTATTGGTTTTAACAGAAAAAAGAATATTTGCACTAATCAAATATATCAATATTAGTCCTGAATTCCTTGTGAAATCGAGGTTTTCATGGTCTTTAAATCAGACGGTGAAAACCAAATGGTATTTTGTATTTATTTATTTTTTGAATTTATTTTGTTCTAGGATCTGAGGGTACTTTAGGTGCTCGAGTAGTAACGCATAGACTACTTTTTGATAAAATGCAGAGGCAAACCTTGCCAAATTTTAAAGGAAAATTGATATATCTTTAGAGTTACATTTTATCGCTAGATGAATATTGTGATAAGCAAAGGAAGGAAGTGAAGCTTAAGAGCTCCTATTTGAAGTCGCAATTCAAGAAAAAGTCGACAGAAGTGCATAAAAAAGTAGAAGTTTTTCTTAAAAAGAATGACAAATGATTGTAAGGAACATTTGAAATAGCTAGGGTAAAACACCGTTTTTCTGGTCGATCGACGAAGTCATTTAAAGAATCAAGTAAGAGGAGCAAACGTAGAAAAACAGAGGTACGCAGTGCTGTAAATAAAGTTAATTATACGTGTTGCTCAAACATCCCTTCAAAGTTCTGGACGTAGAATTGCATCCAGTATTCAAAAAGACATGACTAGCCCCAGACAGCCCAAACACACACAACTAAATGCAACAGCCGCCCTCCCGATGTTTGTAGAAGCTGACCTCTCAAGGAGACAGTATGAAATAATAAGGAATAGTGACAAAAAGGTTACGCCGTGTTACAGAAAGCAAAAATAACTTGTTATCCGGCGAAAGAAGCTTATCAGGTAACTAAAACATGTTCTGAAATTAACTTACATTTATTGGATCACTGGGCTAAATGTTTGGCCACATATTTGGAGGATGTACTAAAATAATTAAATGTAGAAGAGCGTCAATCATCTACACTCATTTCGAAATGGGGATGTGACGGATCGTAACAAGCACAATTTAAGCAAAAAATGCGAGAAGAAGATGTAATTGACAGCAACATTTTTCAAAGTTCTACTACAATTGATTTATGCGACAAACAAGAAAGTTATTTGCTAGAATCCAACTCCCTCTTCGCCACCATACTGTCGGCCAGTGAGAATTAGATTTGTTAAAGATGGAACAGTGGATATTACAAGTTCTGAAATTACTTTTTTTATGGGTCTAGCATAGGTGCTGCAGGGAAGTCCCTAAAGCGCTACAGGAACGACACGTGTGCGGAGAAAGCGATTCACGTTGTTCTTGAATCGCTGTAAATTGTACTCGATGGGAAACACAGTCCTGGGCAAATTATTCCAAAGGGATGATGTTCTCCATATAAAAGACTGCTTGAAAAGCGTTGTACGAGGAGTAACAAGCTGAACCTCATACGGATGTAAAGTATTAGCGCGACGTGTATTTCTAACATGCACCGCTCTTGGAGGAATTAAGCGGGCCACATCCTTCGAACACTTTCCATGAAAATACTTATAGAATAATCTCAAGTCGCCAACCGTTCTTCGATGTTCCAGTGAATCAAGGCCGCCGATCAGTTCCGGGTCTCCAATCCGAACAGCTCTTCTCTGAATAGAATCCAACAAATCCAGTGTATGTTTTGGAGTGGAGCCCCAAACATGGGAGCAGTATTCCACAGTTGGTCGAATTTGAGCTTTGTAAAGAATTAACAGTTGTTGTGGAGTGTAAAGCTTTCTGGTTCGAAATAATATTCCCAACTTTGGAGAAGCTCTCCTTGCTATGCCTGCAACATGTTCATGCCAGGACATATTTGCTCCCAAATTAACGCCCAACAAATTAAGTGACGAGGTTAGAGGAATGGAGTGCCCCGACATAACTATGTCGGATTCAGCAACGTTAACTTTTTTAGAAAAAACTATCGCCTGGGTTTTTGTAGCGTTAAATTTCACTTGGTTACTGTCACCCCAAGATAGAATTTCTTCCAGGTCTTTGTTAAGTTGAGACTACCTGCTGTCTGCGGATATTCGTCTGAGTAGCTGATGTCCGAGCGTTCAAAGTGAATGGAGAGAAAAGCGTACTGTCATCTGCTTCTGCTTACTGCTGCTACTTACGTAAAACATGCAATAAATGCTTTGATAAACAGCGAATTCGTACAAGGAGACATCTCTTTTTTCATAAAACATATAATGACGCTAACTGTGGTCGATGCAAAGTGTGCAATGCTGCTACTTCAACTACTTCAACAATGAGATGGTACAGTTCAAAGCAGTTTAATGACCTCAATGTAAAAGATAACGTCGACACAGATGTATTACAATTTGGCCTGTCTGTATTGCACGCTAGGATCCGATTATTCGAAAGTATTCTGCATTTGTCATACAAGCTTCCTGTGGCAGCTAAGATCGAACAGTGACAAAGAAATTGTCAAGGCAAAAAACGTAGAATTACAGGAAAAAAAAATTATATTTAGCAAGAAATATTATCATAGTCTTAGAAGTGCTATAAGATGATAAAGAGTAAATAATCATAGGTATAATTTTTAGGCTATTTTAACAATATTAAGTAATAATTGATTACTGTAAATTTCCCAAATTTTGACCCAATTTACAAGTATTTTATTTCGAAAATGTTTACATCACATGGAAGATAAATGAAATCACAAACAAATAAATACCGTTAAATTGTTAAATTAAATCACGAAACACGACCAAAATCAATTTTATGGAGAAAACATAACCAGATAAAAACAATTACTCACATGGAACTGAAGGTTTCATAACTCGGAATTATTATATGGGCAATAACCTTTTAGGTGCAATTATTCTAGATTTCTCCTATATCGACTGAATAAGTGTTGCTCACGTTTCGATGATTATGCGAACGGCTTCTTCAGAGCTTATTCCGAAAGCTGACTTATTCGGAATCTTGCACATAACTGACTACAATCTTAAGAGACTAGTCGTTTGACGTCTACTCGTAGTCCTTGGAGACACCTGGAAAAGAAGAACTTAATCTTTTTTGACGCGACGGCATCTGGAGGCCTCTTAGTAGACTACTGGGAGGATATATGGTTTTGAATGGAGGGTTTTAGTTCTTCTTGAAAGAGATAGGTGATTTTGGGAAGGATGGTGAGGCGAGGAAATATTTAAATATCTATTCGTGTAAGTAAGCAGGCCGATCGGTGATGTTCCTATCTTTCGGGCAATTTGTGAATACCACGCCAGTAAAAATCTTCCCCTTTTGGTGCGAACCATTCATCGAGCCATTTTTTTCACATCTTCGTACGAACTAAAGCGCTGCTCAGCAAGTGTGTGACCCATCGATGCAAACAAGTGGTAATCGAAAGGAGCCAAGTCTGGCGAGTAAGCCGCATGGGTAGAACTTCCCAGCTGAGTGCTTCCAACGTGTCGCGAACTGGTTTTGCCGTATGTCATGGAGCATTGTCATGAAGAAAAATGACTTTGTGTTGCCTCTTTCGGTATTCTGGCCTTTTTTCAATTGTTGTTGGTAACATTTAGTATTAACCGTTTCCCCAGGTTTTAACAGCTCATAATAGACCACACCCCTCTGGTCCCACCAAACACAGAGTATCGTCTTTCTGCCAAAGCCATTCGGTCTTGGGGTCGATGTGGATGGTGCGCGCCTGGGTGTACCTATGATTTTTTGCGCTTGGGATTCTCAAAATAAATCCAATTTTTATCCCTTATAACTATACGATGCAAAAACGACTTCCTTTTGTACCGAGCGAGCAAAATGTCACACGTGTTTTTGCGCTTTTTCATTTGCCTGTCGTTTAACTCATGTGGTACCCATCTACCGGTCTTCTGGATCTTTCCCATCTCTTGTAGCCGATTGGAAACAGCTTGTTAACTAACGCCCAATTGCTCTGCGAATTGTTTTTGTGTTTGCGAATCATCTTCGTCCAACAATGCTTGCAATTCCACATCTTCGTATTTTTTTGGCGGTTTTCCACGTTCCTTGTCTGCAACATCGAAGTCACCACTTTTGAAACGCCGAAACCATCGTTCACACGTATCTTGCGATGGAACATGTTCACCATAAGCTTCTCGAAGTAATCGGTATGATTCAACAGCAGTTTTCTTCAAATGAAAACAAAAAAATTAATCTCTGCACACACTTTTTGCACCAATTTGCACGTCTGCATCACTCGTGCACGTCTGACACTTGTTGATGACACAACAAAATGGCGCAGTGTCAAATCTTTATAGCACAAACTGCATTGATGCACCATCTGTTGTCTGAAATCCGCATTTTAGACTTGTACAACGGGTATTATATATATATATATATATATATATTATATATATATATATATATATATATATATATATATATATATATTATAACATTCATTATTTTCCTAGATTTTAAGATCCTGTTACAACACCGTTTTTCTTTCTATAATTTATATTTTATTACCTTTTTATATTTTATTACCTTTTTATATTTTAATAAGCAGTAAGTTTAAATTTTTGAGCAGTGTAATTTAAACCAGCAGTGTGTAACGCGGTTAGGTTACAGGTTACAGATAGGTTGACTACTGTGCCCGGAAGCGGACACAGGTTATTTTTTCTTTATCAAACTTTTAACCTTTTTTTACTCAGAGTGATTTATTTATTTGTTTTTGTGTTGTATTTTTATTCAAGATTTCGAGAGTATCGCGTTCTAAATTGAAAGACAATTTTAAATTAAGTTTTAGTAGCTTATGAGTATTACTATTTAAATCACAACGTGTGTCCTGTATCTTCTCTATAATTAAACTGAGCAACTGTAGTAAAGGCTGGCGCTTCTTAATATAATGAAGCGTCTTACATATAGTGATTCTTGTACAATATCTTCATCTTTACATCTCATTAGAAAGGCCAACTGGCAGAGCATTGGCACACAATATTAACAGAGATCCGGGTTATGGTTCTCATCAGACGTGGAAAACAATTATATTATACTGGGTCACGGTTCATTGAACACATGTTAGGTAAAGTACTTGTATTCCTTTAAGCTCATTGAGTGTTCGAATCTCTGAAGAAACATTGTCCAATCGGAGCGAGATGTGGGAAAGTAATTCGAATTTGCAGCATTTCAAGCAATAGTAAAAAAATTAGTAATTCTGAATTAGATAAATCTGAAGCTAAATTAAATTTATCTGTACGAAACTTGTAGGTGTTTGAATATATCACGAGATAAACCTCCAACGAACAATATCGACATTTCAATGAAGTGTCGAACTATGAATAGGATAGAAGAAGAAAGAGTTATAAGATACAACACAAACCTAATAATAATAATATCAATAAACACAGGTTTACAAATTTTTAATTTGGAAAAATACCAAGAACGCCACATGCCTAGATAAGTTAATTGGGACCCTCCTGAACACGAAAAACGCTATAATTTTTTTTTTTTTAAGTACCGTTTTTTAGATAACGGTACTTTTGTGTTTTTCGGTGTATGGTCCCACTCAAACCCTTATGGAGCCCAACCGAAAAGTCCGATCGAGATAAATGTCATACCGTTGGAAAGGCAACTAAATGCCTTTTCCGGCGGTATACTATAAATTTCTATGTGACAAGAAGTGGCTGAGTTATAACACCTCAAAGTTCAAAATTTGCCTATTTTTTACGTTTTTTTTCAAAATTTTTCATTTTTATTTGGTTTTTTTTCTACGTTATTGTAAAGATCTGGAATGTTTTATTTTTTTTACCAAGTAATTTATTTAATAACCAACATTTTAAACGTAATTTGAAAAAAAAAAACAGGATGAAAAATAAAGTTTTTATTAAGGATTTTGTAGAACGACAATATTTTCATTTTCATTGCTCACACGCTATATTCGGCGTCCATCAGAATTTGAATCACTGTATACGTTGGTAGCCCTGACACACGCTATATTCGGCGTCCATCAGAATTTGAATCACTGTATACGTTGGTAGCCCTGACACACGCTATATTCGGCGTCCATCAGAATTTGAATCTGATCACAGTAAACAGTTTGGCTTTGTACGTGCAAAAAATAAAATGTGTTCAATCGATCCCAACGAATTTTGTTATGTTTGTGGAGTTCTTGTGAAAAAGAAATCACAGCATTTGATGCGAAAAATGAATACGAAAAATTTATCTGAAGCGTATAAGAAGTATTTCGGCTTTCGACCTGCGTCTCTGGACAAACCGTGGACACCGAATAATGCATGTAACAACTGCCGAACAATATTAAATTGGTAAGGGTCAAGAGTGTTTCTTCACATTTGGAAAGCCAATGCAATGGAGAAACCCGATCAGTCATACAACAGATTGTTATTTCTGTTTAACGGAAAAGGCTGTCGGACGTAGAATTGAACCAGTTTATCCAGTTGTTAGCTCGGTGACGCTGCCAGTGCCGCACTCAGTATCGTGCCCCAAACCGCAGCTGATTGTAGCAGAGCCCACAGAAATACGAAAAAGAACAACAATAAGTGATTCATCAGATGAGTGCAGTGAATCAGAAATGCAATCAAATAAGAAACCCCATTTACTTACTCAGGCCGAGCTTAATGATTTGTGCCGAGATTTGTATTTGCCGAAATCGAAATCTGAATTACTTGCATCGCGATTGCAACAGTGGGGATATTGTGCTCCTGAGACACGTGTTACATATTACCGTGATCGTAGCAAACAACTTGCAGTTTTTTTTCGCAAAAACGGGAAACTTTTGTTTTTGTGCCAACATACGTGGTCTTTTCAATGCTCTCCAACAAAGTTATGACCCAGTGGAATGGCGTCTTTTTTCTGGATGGAGGCAAGGATAGTTTGAAGGCAGTCTTGCTTCATAAAGGGAATACGAAACCATCAATTCCAATCGGATATGGAAAATACATAAAGGAAACATATGAAGCAATGAAAGAACTTCTCGCTCTCATACAATATGACCAACATCAATGGAAAGTTTGCTCTGATTTTAAATTAGTTGCTATACTATCTGGATTGCAAGGGGGCAATACGAAGTTTCCCTGTTTTCTATGTCTATGGGACAGCCGTGACCGTCAGAATCACTACATCCGAAAAGTTTGGCCCGAACGAAGTGGGCGTACGCACGGAGAGTACAATATTAAAAATGACCCACTCATTCCTCAGGAGAAGATAATACTTCCTCCACTACATATTAAGCTTGGGTTATTTACAAATATTGTGAAAACGTTGCCAAAAGACAGCCTTGCCATGAATTACCTTAAACAAAAATTTCCGAGAGCCACAGCGAGCAAAATTGAAGCTGGTATATTTGATGGACCTCAAATTCGGGCTCTGTACGGTGACCAAGCATTTAATGAGTGTTTAGGTCCAGCTCATTTGGAGGCATGGGAAGCATTCCAGGACATCGTTTACAACTTTTTGGGAAACTACAGAAGTCCTGATTACGCTGAGAAGATCGATACATTACTGCAAAATTCAATGCCATTGGTAAGCGTTGAGTGAAAGCATGTATATCAAAAAGGCCGTTATCATTTGAAAATTATTTGAAATTTATTCTTTTTAACTTTTAGGTTCAAATATGACACCTAAACTACACTTTTTATTCAGTCATTTGGATATTTTCCCCATGAACTTGGGATCCGAAAGTGATGAGCAGGGTGAAAGATTTCACCAGGAAATGCAAGAAATCGAGAGACGTTACAAGGGCTGGTGGGATGAACAAATGATGGCAGACTATTGTTGGTTCCTCATTCGCGAAGATACATCCGAAAAAAAACGGAAAAATTCAAGTCACTCGTCATTTTAATTTAAATTTTTTTAATTTACGCCGAATATAGCGTGTGAGCAATGAAAATGAAAATATTGTCGTTCCACAAAATCCTTAATAAAAACTTTATTTTTCATCCTTTTTTTTTCAAATTACGTTTAAAACTACTTGGTAAAAAAATAAAACATTCCAGATCTTTACAATAACGTAGAAAAAAAAACCAAATAAAAATGAAAAATTTTGAAAAAAACGTAAAAAATAGGCAAATTTTGAACTTTGAGGTGTTATAACTCAGCCACTTCTTGTCACATAGAAATTTATAGTATACCGCCGGAAAAGGCATTTAGTTGCCTTTCCAACGGTATGACATTTATCTCGATCGGACTTTTCGGTTGGGCTCCATAAGGGTTTGAGTGGGACCATACACCGAAAAACACAAAAGTACCGTTATCTAAAAAACGGTACTTAAAAAAAAAAAATTATAGCGTTTTTCGTGTTCAGGAGGTCCCAATTAACTTATCTAGGCATGTGGCGTTCTTGGTATTTTTTGGCTGTAAACCAGTGTAATAATCAAATATTGGGACATTTCATAAGAAATTACAAGGATCGTTCGGCTAAGCCACACAGTACTTATTCAAAACTAAATATAGGACGTATAAAATCGGAGAAACAATTTTACATTTTTGATTCCCTAACTTGACAAAAACGGTCGTTTTTGACTGGAAAAAGCAGGTTCCCTCTTATTTTATCAAGAACAAACTAAATTTATCTGGTTAAATGACAGTCCATTTTGGGATCGACGTTTTTTGGGCCCTAAAGCTGGGTCCGGTCTCGGCGGCGTCTGCCCTTTGGGGCGCTCGACTTTTTTAGTGTCTACAAATGCTATGGTACTAGATTCAAGTGGTTTAATGACAGTGTCCATTTTTGGATGTAGCATTTTGGGTCTTGTCTGGGCCTTCCAGGCCACGGGAGCCACAAAATCCACGTTAAACGCTTTTATTCGACTCGTCCGATAGAACGAACAACTAGGCTTACGGTTAGTCCTCAGGTCCAAATTTCGGATCGTCCTCTTGGTCTATAACTATTGCAATCGCTTACCAGTTATTGGAGGGTACACTCATGTTGCTACTGATTTTGGAGATACAAGTTTAGTGTTCCGTACCCTCATGAGATTAGTTCGGTGTCGGTCTGTTTGTCAGTCACACCCGATTTTCTCAGAAACTATTTGCCATAGAAAGTTGAAATTTGGCAGAAATATAGGAATTGATGGCCCAATTAGAGCCGTGTAGTTTGGAAAGTGAAATTTTGACTTAAGGAGTGAGTTCAGGTTGGGGTTGAAATCGGAACTGAAAAAATGTTTTTGCCAGGTCATAGAGTGGGGTGTCAAATGAAAGCTTGTGAAAACACAAGTTCAAGAATATATATGATGTAATACTTATGCCCATTTTTCTTTGTAATATTTTTTAAAAAAATGGCCAAAAATCGTTGTCCCTACTTCCCATCTCGAAAAATACTGATCACAAAATTTTGGAAAAACTCTGGATAGTCTCCATAAAGTGTAAATTGAGCAAAAATTATCACGAGTGCATTATGTTTACTAAGTTATGGTATTAAAAAAATTATTTGACTTGACAATATGGTGGAGGTTTTCTTAATATACTTTCAGTACAAACACTGGTGGTTAGATACCGAGACAAACAAATTTTATTTTATTTGTTTATAATTGAACAACTATTTAGGTAGTAAATATTTGTCTTAAAGTAGATCTAAATTCTAGACTGAGTTAGATTGATTTGTTAGCTATTAAGTAGCTAAGATGCTAAAACTATTATACATTAGCTAAGAAAAAACGTGAAAATACACATTACATACATACCTTAAAATATCTACATGCCAGGGACCTAATTAAGTTAGCCTAGGTAAGAATTTTATTTGATTTTAAAAGCAATCACCGTAGAAAACACTAATTACGCAAGTCCGACTTGCACTTGGCCGTTTTTTTCTATACTATACTATTACCTGTATGCCGACTTCAAAGTTTCTGATTGTAATTTTATCGATTTTTTGTTATAATGCAGTTAGTACACTTAAATTTCAGAACATAATACACTCACTCTCTATTTTAATATTGATTTGCAACTTTTAAAATCTATTTTTTTTTATACATGTTCAAACTGTAATGCCCATTCCAAATACAGGAGCAACATTTATAATTTAATGATGTAATACTTCTGTATTGTCGCAACAATAAAAGAATAGCAATTGTAGATTTGTTTAAAAAGTTAAATATAACAGTGGAAATGCAAATTGAGAGAAAACTAGAGTCACATTTACAGAATATACTGGTCTCAAAAAACTTTTTTTTTGAATATATACGAGGGTTCTATGATAAGTAACATTTTTATGTGTAAAATTGATTTTATTTTTCAACTTAGTCTCCTTTTAGCTCGATACACTTGGTCTAATTTTTTTTCTATTTTTTGTGTTCCATCTAAAAAATACGATTTCTCCAACCCTTCAAAATAGGCGTTTGTTGCAGCAATCTCCTCATCGTTTGAGAAATTTTTTCTCGGGCGAGCCATTTTTTTATATTTGGAAATAAAAAACAATCGCTGGGGGATAAATCTGGCGAATATGGTGATGGTGGATACGGAAGCAAATCGTATCTTAACTCATGGAACTTTGCCATGGCGATGACACAAGTGGTGCATGCGTGCGTTGTCTTGATGAAAGAAGATTTTTTCTTTGCCAAATGAGTACGTTTTTCTTTCACATCATGGTTGAAGTGATCCAAGAAGTTGACATAATACTCTCCATTAATCGTTTTGCTCTTTTCAAGGTAATCAACGTGGATTATGCCGCGTGCATCCCAAAACCATGACCACTTTGTTGGCCGATAAAGTCGTCTTGGTCTTCTTTGGCACCAGTTCGCCACGGAAAATCCGCTTTTGGACTATTCTTTGGTCTGGATGTGCTGTGATGAATCCATGTTTTGTCAACAGTTATCAATCGGTGCCAAAAGTCATTCCGATCGCGCTTTAACATCGCCAAACATTCTTTTGAAGTTGACACACGGGCGAGTTTATTGTAAATTGTGAGCAATCGCGGCACCCATCTTGCGGAAAGCTTTCTCATATTCAAATGAGTTGTTAAAATGTTCTGCACCCGTTCAATTGAAGTGTTTACGGTCTCAGCAATCTCACGCACTTTCACTCTCCGATCATTCATCACTATATCGTGGATTGTTTCAATCATTTCTGATGTGGTGGACGACTTCATCAAAAATGCTTGTACGGCTCCGTTTGATTTCAACTGTCCAATATTTTACGGTACGATAACGAAGGAGCAGAGTACCCACAAACTTCACTGAGTTCCGCTTTTATCTCATTATTCGTTTTCTTTTTCAAAACAAATATTTTATCACTGCTCGATATTCAATTTTTTCATGGTAAAATTACAAAAGCTGTTCTATTGAAATGGCTGCCACTTACAACCTAAATCACGCAGAGACTTAACAGTTTTACAAGATTCTTGTGAAAGGTTATGTTATGTTTACGAAAAATATAATTTTTTAAATAGTAGTGGCGCCATCTCTGGCCTAGCCCAGGAATTTATCATACAACCCTCGTATGTACAACCATACTATTTTATTGTAGATAGATGCTTACACTCACAAAAAGGAATCATTCAGTACAGTCAGACTGAGAGCGTTAAGGGTAGCTATAAAACTTAAGGAAATGGGAGTTCAACCCAGAGACGTGGTAGTTGTTATTTGCTCAAATAATTTGGATAATATTGTGCCGCTATTAGCAGCTTTATTTTTAGGAGCATACGCATGTTCCATTGAACCTCAAATGAAGCTATTTAACGTAACATACCTTCTGACACAAATTACACCGAAGGTAAGGATTCGTCATAAAATAATATCATATTATTTTTAATAGAATTTTTATAATATTTCTTAGTTGTAAGTTGTAACGCTAGACTGTTCTGGACGTCATAAAAAAATAAAAAAACGATAAATAAAATATGTTTTATACACGTATTACTTACGTGTAAAATGAAACAAAATTTAATTAATAGATGTTTTAATAAAAGAAGTTCACAATTTTAAATTTTGAAACCACGTAGATTCGGCTTTTTTTTGGAATTTCCCAGGGAGGAGCGTGTTTCCTCACCAGCTAAAAATTTTATATTGGTACTAATTTAGTCAGATAATCTCATTTGATAATAGTTATCACTGCCACATCAAATACTTGATTCTTGCACTTGAACTGCGTTTTGCTAACCATGTTAGCATTACCAGAGACGATGCTTGACGTGTTATTGGCCAAAAATTGAAGAATCCTAACCCAGTAAATGTTATTAGGTCAAAATTATTATTGCATCCAAGGCTAGTTTTAAACGTATATATATATATATATATATATATATATATATATATATATATATATATATATATATATATATATATATATACATACATATATATATATATATATATATATATATATATATATATATATATATATATATATATATATATATATATATATGAGTGACCGGATCTCATAGAGGGGGAAACAAATGTCGGAATCTTGTTCGTCTGGACCCCACAAAACGATTCCCCTTTCCAGATATTGAGATAGCCGAAATTTGAGCTCGATTAAACGACGTTAACCCCCCGTGCCGCCCGTCGCTCAAAGTTTGAAAAAATCCAAATTTTTGGCCAAAAAAGCTGACATATGGAGCCATAACTCCAGAACGGTAAATAATAGAAACACGTTTAATATCTCAAAAGAAAGCTAATGTTGTTCTTCAAAATTTATATTCTATACATAATTGTTGTTATTTTAAGTCAAACCGAGTTACAACAGCCTTTAGCCCCAAAAACGTGACCTGGTACCACTAGGAGCATACTTCGTATATTTTGTTATTAAGTGATAAATTTTGCTTTTTTTTGGTATATTTTTGAGTTTAAAGTAGAAATATAATAAAAAAAACAAGTAATACTGATAAGTCTAATGACATTTTTTATTTTAAAACATAAAAATTAGGTATATAATACATACAAAACAGACACAGAAAAGATACAGATGTAGTATCTACATGAGTTGATAATTTTACATAGTTATCTAATCTATTCTAGAGCTTTTGTTAAAGTAGTTTTTGAAACGTCAGGATATAATGCTCGGCATTTACTTACAACTTGCAGGACATATTGCTTTTGGTCTTCATCTTTTGTCAGAAGGTCGTTAAAGTCGGTTATTAATTTAACACCACGCTCAGCCATATCATTAACTACTTTTAATGTTTTGACAATTTTCAATACTTCTTGGAAGTCATTATTTTGAGGCCAGGTGTTTGGATGTCGTCTTAGGAAATCTGTTTTTTTATATTAAATTGGTCAAAGAATGTAAACGTTTCTTTGGTAAGTAAATTTACCAATCCTCCATCAACTACCTCTTTTAAGTTTTCTTTCCTAACTTTTGGATTTACAACCCTAGCGTGCTGTGATGGTTCATCTGTGCTATTGAGCAATTTATTAGCCATTAACAACTTTTCATCGTCTGTAATGGTGGGATCAAAAAACGATAATCCCACCAACTTTGCATTCAAATACCACAAATGGTTCGAAAATTTGGTCAGGGCTATTTCTGCAATGTCGTTGTCACATTCTTTTATAGTCTAACAGACTATGCAAAATACCTAAATCTTGCTTTGGTGCAAGATGAGCTTTTGGAGCATTGAACCAAGCTTTACAATACATTTTAACTAGGAAAACAGAAATGGCACGCATAGAACTTTCTTCTTCTTTAGACATCTTAAATTGACGACGAAAAATGAACATTTTTAAGCAGTAAAATAGCCTTTGCCATCCACCTAGCGTGATGAATGGCTCCTGGAGTTCTAAAACCCACAACATTGCCGTCTAGTGATCCAACAAATACGAGAACCAACTGCAATAGCTCCTTGTAGTCATCTCTGGGGTGGCTCTCAGTTAATTTGGTCTCGAATTCAGCAGTAACATTTGCAATTACTTCTGGGGTTAGCTGCTTTTGTATTAGATTGTCACTGATACCTGTGTCGTATTTTCCTTTGTCTATTTTGGGCCACGCAGTGAGGAATCTCTTGAAAATGTCTGGATGAGGTCCAGTGGTTGATCCCATTTTTGTGTCGAATACGCCTCTTAACAGAATTTCCAAGATATGGTGACGGCAAGCTAGGTATAACAATTCTCTTCCTAACATTTGCTCCAATATGACGCATGCTTCTTTGAGTCTTCCCGTGTTGGATGCTGTAGTGTCGAAGCACATCACCTTGACGGTGTTGAGAAGACCCCATTCATATAGGCATTCATATACAGCTACGGCTTGCTCCTCTCCAGAGCTGTTTGCTGATACAGGAACTCCCAGCAGCTGTTCCTTTTCGCCATATGAAATAGTTATAGCTATTCGCTCACATTGTTCATTTTTTAAAACACCCGGTAAAAGTTTACCGTCCCAATGGACAACCACGGGCTCTTTTTCAGGAATGTTTACTTTCTCAAAAATTTTTTTATTATATTGTTCTCTGAACATTTGCCTTCTATCATGTAATAAAGTTTTCGAGACTTTGTACTCAAGAGGGGTCATTAAAATTCTCGTGGCATTTCTGTCGGATACCTTACATCGATCTAATAAAAGGGACAATTTCATGTTTAAAATCTCTTTAACCCCCCTTGCAAATGAAACTTTCATCCTCTTGCTCTCAGATGGTCCTGGATCTTCTGCAGCTTCTTCAGGGATGTCCATTTCCTCCAAGCTCTCAAGTTTCTGGTAGATGCTGTCCTCTTCAGTGTCTTCTTCTCCTTCTTCGAACTTGTCTTCATCATCCGTCTCTAAGAAGCAACAAAAGAAAGAGAAAAAAAAGACTATAAAAACTTGTCGTTTTAGCAGAATAGTAATAATACATAAGTACTAAATTACCTACTTCTAATTATCAACAGGTATTATTTAAAAAATATAAACTCAATCATAAAGATGCCAAATCATGCTCTCATGTACAATTTTCTTTCAATTATAATGAAACTATTTACTTATTTGTTTATCTATTTTTTAGAATACTAATAATAAAGAAAAAACTCTTGGATTTGTCGGTTCATTTTTGCAAGTTCCTTGTGCACCTTGATTTCTTCAGCTCGAGACAACTTGAGATCCACTCCAGTCATGGAACCTGGACGGCCCTTCTGCCTCTGTTTCACGAGAAACGCCTTATCTTCTTCCTATTTCATCAGAGCCAAGGCATCTTGTTGAGCAATATCAAAGAGATCATCCAACTTTTCAACAAACTGTTTAAATTTGTTCTTGGCCGTTTTCGATGTTTTCTTCCGGTCTTTTTGAAGAGTTCTCCACTCGGCGTGAAGTTTTTTCAGCTTAGTAATTGCATCTTGCTCATGTTTAGTCGGGATTCGAGCTTTCTCCCAAAAAAATGAACACTTCTCGTATTGTAAGTTTTGCTGATTCTCTTACAGTTAATTTCACAGTACGTAAATTATAAAATAAAGCACACAAAACTTGACAATTTGAGGGTAGTTTACAACCGGTGATCTGGTGAATGGGATAGCCCACAAGAAATATTTTATCCTTGGTCCGGCTTTGTACACCTGATGTGGATGCCATTTCAGAGGCCAATAGGTAAATAACAGTTAACTTAGAAAATGAAACAAAATATATTGCTTTAATTTCAATAAAATGTTTTCAAATGTCTTTTAAAATAATACTATAATAGTTATAAAAACAATAACACACAGACTTGGAAAATTAAAAAAAAAAAACGTTAAAATATCTTCACTAGATAATTGTTCGATCTAACCAGCTCAAAGGCACTTTAGAAACTAAACCGAATAAATAAAAGGTCGGTTGTACGCTGAAGTAAAATCACCATCCCTAAAATAGAAATTAGATTCACCCTCCTTTTTACCTGTCAAACGGGTCTTTCTTTGGTAAACTAGTCAGGTAATCCCCATATAATAAAAGATTAAATTTGAACAAAAGGCTCTTTATGTTTGAAAATTGAGTTCCAAAATACTTTTTTTACAAAAAAATGTTAATTCCGAGACACATTATGTAAAAACCCGTAAAATTCTTAGAATACTCCCAAACTGGCTCCTACTGGTACCAGGTCACGTTTTTTGGGGCTAAAGGCTGTTGTAACTCGGTTTGACTTAAAATAACAACAATTATGTATAGAATATAAATTTTGAAGAATAACATTAGCTTTCTTTTGAGATATTAAGCGTGTTTCTATTATTTACCGTTCTGGAGTTATGGCTCCATATGTCAGCTTTTTGGCCAAAAATTTGGATTTTTTCAAACTTTGAGCGACGGGCGGCACGGGTTAACGTCGTTTAATCGAGCTCAAATTTCGGCCATCTCAATATCTGGAAAGGGGAATCGTTTTGTGGAGTCCAGACGAACAAAATTCCGACATCGATTTTTTGCGGTCACCCTAATACGAGTATATATATATATATATATATGTATATATATATATATATATATATATATATATATATATATATATATATATATACCATATACAGTAGAATCTCAATTATCCGAAATAATATAGACCAAAGTGATTTCAGATAATCGAAATTTCAGTTAATCCGAATTTTTTTATAAAATAGAAGTTTAGAATTAATACAACGTTGCAGATTAACTTAAAAGCATTTATATGATATGCTATTACGTACATAGGTATTTATTGAAACAAAGAATAGAACAATTAGATTACTTATTTTATATATAAGTACGGAAAATCGAAAATAAAACAGTTTCATTCTTAACTTTAATGTCTTAAAAATGAGGTAATTTTTAACTGCACTCGTTTTGCGTTAGTTCTGTTTTTGGCTGCAATGTCTATCCAACGTTTGATAGGCAAAACGTCTGCGGTGGTTGCATTTTTCTTGTTGTTCTCTATAAGTTAACGCTTTTTCTAGGGCCTCTAGTCCTTTTAATTGTGACATTTTTACTGAAATATTGTCAGTCATCGTCATCACTGTCTATTTTATTAGCATTTTTGCATACACTTTTAATTAATTCTTGGTCAGTCGTTTCATCTTCCACACTATCACTGTTTAAAATCACACCAATTACAAACATCGGTTTCCGTAACACTTTCACATCCTGATATTCTTGTAATAACTTGATGTAAACTTTCATTTCTTCTGTTTCTGCCTCTGAGTAATGTCCCTTCTCTTGTGGAATCAATTTTGATCAAGGTTTTTAAAGAGTACTACTCTTTACTTGATTCCAGGCTGAATCTATACAATATATAACATTTTTCAAATTTATCTTTTTTAGACAATCATTCATCTACTTCTTCTAAAATATCCTGTAATTGCGTTTTAAATTTGCCAGTCCACCCTGATATAGGCTGAATGAGAGAACTTACAGCAGGAGGCAAAAACATTGCTTTTATTTCCCCACTTTCAAGTTGCTCAGCATCTGGGTGAGTGGGGGCGTTATCTAGTAACAGAGTACATTTTCTAGGATATCCATGTTCTTTTAAAAAAAGTTTCACTTTGGGAACAATATCTCCAAAAACCAGTCTTTAAATTGAGTCGCGTTTACCCAGGCATTGTTTTGATTTTTATACAAAACATGAAAAGCATTGCGACGAATATTCTTAAAGATTCGTGGATTTGCTGACTTACCAATACATAATAATGGGAGTTTGTGTCTTCCAGAAGCATTACTGCATGCAAGAATAGTAATACGTTCTTTGCTACGTTTGTACCCAGGTGCTTCAGCTTCCGTTTTTGAAGCTAAGGTATTTGACGGTAACATTTTGTAGTTCAAGCCTGTTTCATCACAATTATAGATTTGGTCTGATTGGAAACCATGTTCTTTCATAAGCTGCTCAAAATTCTCTGCAATTTTTTTTGCAGCAGATACATTTGACGTACACTATGTCTTTTTTTTTCACCTGTCTAGCCATTCATTATTTGCAGAAAAATTTACAGGCGCTTCAATAACCGGCAACTCTTCGCTTAAACTCACTGCCTTATGTTTTAAAATTGTTCCTGAAATTGGTATTCCACGTTCTCGATTCTGTGTAAACCATAAAAATAAAGAATCATCCACTTTTTGGTATTCACCGCTTTTCATACTTTTTCGTGCCTGTATGGGCGATGACAAAACACTACACCATTTTTCAAGTTTTTCGCGATTCTTCTCCACTCTGAAACAGTACTCACTACTACTCACGGCTACACCTAAATCCTTTGCTATATTTTTAAGAAGTTCACCATTATCTAAACGTTGAATTGCTTCAAGTTTCTCTTTTAAGGTAATAACAACACGTTTACGCTTATTATTATGACGCTCCATTTTGTAAAATATCTATTAAAACGAAACTATTACCTCTGCGATAATAATAGACGTAATGAGTAACTTATAACACACTCGTCGACTAACCAAAACATAGACAGCGGTGAAATTCTAGACGTCGAGGAGTCCCCGACGCGTTAAGGAAACCATTCATCGTCTGTTTCGAATAATGGAGATTTTTTTCGTTTAATGGGAATACAATTTGCTTTTTAACAGTTTGTTTCTGATAAGCCGGATTTCAGATAATCGCTATTCGGATAATCGGGATTGTACTGTACATATAAAT
Source organism: Pachyrhynchus sulphureomaculatus (assembly GCA_019049505.1). Classification (NCBI taxonomy): domain Eukaryota; kingdom Metazoa; phylum Arthropoda; class Insecta; order Coleoptera; family Curculionidae; genus Pachyrhynchus; species Pachyrhynchus sulphureomaculatus. Next base: position 65,495,071 of record CM032456.1, read on the forward strand.
TTTGTATGTAATGTAGTCGAAAGTTTAGTGATTTTTTTATGTTGTGTGTGTCATATCTTTTAGTGTCTTCACTGTATTTAATACATTTTTTATTATGCAATTTTTAATTATATTATATATATATATATATATATATATATATATATATATATATATATATATATATATATATATATATATATATATATATATATATAATATATATATATATATATATATATACGATAAAATTATATATATATTTCAATCCGTTCGTCGAACAATAAATTTGCACGACGTTACGCCAAAATCTCATTTGGTATTTTCAAGCGCTCTTGCTGTTGCTGCTGCTACTTGATACTGTGATCTTGCTGCTGCTGAGTGAGCGGCAGCAGTAGCAAGATCACAGTATTGAGTAGCAGCAACAGCAAGAACATTTGAAAATTTCCAAATGAGATTTTGGCGAAATGTCGTTCAGTCGTATATAATTTTTTCAATTACAAATTTATAAAAAAGGTACTAAGTGTGTCTCCATTTTACTTCAGAGGTCACCATTCGAATATATTAAATTATTCTTATCTATGTACATAGTATGTATACATGTTTATTTAAAGAAAGTTTTAGTGAAAGTTCCATTTCCACTTGTTTAAATTTAATTAAATTGTAGGTGATATTTGTTACCGAAACTGATTTATATCTGGTTGAAAAAGAGATTACCAATTTGTCGAACAAACCTCAAATTTGTGTAATTGGGAAATCTCGAATATATTTTCAAATGTATGAAATAGAGCAAATCGAAACTGATGAAGAAAAATATTTTAAACCTGCAAAAGTAGATGTTAAAGAAACAGCCTTTATAGTATTTAGTAGTGGCGCAACTGCATTGCCCAAAGGAGTATACGTTTCACACTTAGGTGCTATGTCTGTTTCATGTCATTACGATTGGTAAGTTGTGAAGGCAACTCATTGTATCATTAACATTAATTTCCAATTTGAATTAAAAAGTTAAAAATTAAAGGTACATTCACTTTACTTTAATAAAGGATTAACACTACATTCAGCTGGTTGCAAACAAGTAATTTAAGACACCCGCTTCAGAAGTAGCCGCCTTATCACCAGCAGACTTCAGCGCCACCTCGACACCCTGGACTCCTGGTTTGACCGCTGGAGGATCAAACTCAACCTCGCCAAGACTCAGACTATCGTCTTCTCCAAGGGCAGCGGCACTTCTCATGGACATCTCCAGCTCCAAGGCTCCCGCATCCAATGGGCCAAGTCCATCAAGTACCTGGGCGTCCAGTTCGACCGACAACTCGTCTGGAAGGACCAGGTCTGCACTGCAACCAAGAAGGCGAAGAAACTACTGGGCAGTAAGTTGCTGCCACGGATCAAGCTTCTGGTATACAACACCATAGTAAAGGTAGGCCTCACGTACGCCTGCCCCACTTGGTGCCAGCTCTCCAAAACAAGGAGAACTCAACTTCAAGCAGTGCAGAACAAGGCCCTGAGGATGATCACGGGAGCCCCATGGTTCATGAGGAACCGACAACTCCATAGGGACCTCGGTGTACCTACCGTAAAGGCACACATGAGGAAAATCCAACAGAAGTTCCTGGAGAAGGCGTCCCAGCACCCCAACCCGTGCATCAGGGACGCCTTCCGACTCCCACCTCACGTCAGCCGCCAGTTCCTGAGACCGTCCGACCCGCTGCTCTCGGACGAAAACGATGACCCCCCTCGCCCGCCGTGACAAGAAGATTGTCAGTCTAGGTTAAGTTTAAATTAGTCCTAGTTTAAGTGAATGTTACATCCTAGTTTAAGTTAACGTAAGTCTTAGACTAAGGTAGTTTTTAAGTCCTAGCATTAAAAAACTCATGTATATATAAACACATTTCCTAGGTTAAGTTAATATAGGAACACTAGTATAAGAGCTTAAGTTAAGATAGAATAAGTATACATTCAGTGTTAGAAACTATTTTTTATACTTTCAAAATTGTAAGAAAGAGGCTTTGCCTATCTTGGTAATCAATAAAGACAATGAGAGTAATTTAAGACATTAACATTTAGCCTATATATTTTCACAGGAACCTTCTGCAGGTTACAAAGCCTATAAATATAATTCTATAAAATATAATTCTTTTGGTTTTCTCTTTTGTGGATTGAATAAGTGATGCTGAGGTTTCGCCATCCTGTTGACTTCTTCCGAGCTTGAAGTGACTTTTTCCGAATGTACCACGAAACTGATTTCATTCCGCTTGCAGACGTGTTTTATATTAGTGGACCGGAGTGGTACAAGGGGGGGGGGCTTCATAGATTATCGGTTCCCAGATTAATGTTTCGATTAAGGTTGTGAGGTTGTTTATATAATTCGATGGACTCCCGGACTGATTTTCCTAGGATAGGAAAAGGACTTTGTTGCATAGATCTTCGCATTTTTTTCGATTGAGTAGAGCCTGATGTTTTGTTTCTGGATCATCGCCATAAACCTATGATTCGCCACTTTTTTCAACACACTTTCATCGTTATTAACCGACTCTAAATTATCCCTAGCGACTTTCAAGCGGAGATGCCGTCAGCAATTTCGGAGAGAATTTAGCAGCAATGCGAACCATTCTCAAAACATCGGCTAAAATTTCCGCAACGGTACTTTTCGAGATACCAAGTCTACTTTCTAACTCGCAAACAATCAAACGACGGTCTTCTTTACTCGCGGGGCGCACACGCTCGAGGTTTTTGTGCTTGAAGGTCGACCGGAACGAGGATCACTGCCAAGAGACATGCAGCCATCTTTGAATCTCCTGTACCAGTCTTTTATCTGCGTGTTGCCCATGTTCCGAAGGTCTTGTATATCATTTCAATCGTTTCCGTACATGTTTTTTCAAGTTTTAAACAAAATTTGATGCAAATTCTTTGTTCAATCCGCTCCAACGATAACAAAAATGCTACAAAAGCGAAAAAAACATTTCTACACAAATAGATGCTGCTTGCGTACTAGAGAGGCACTTCACAAGATGTAACTGATGACTCCCGAAGCTTACAGAAGGCTCGCGAAATTATAAAGACAGATCGAATACTTTGTGGACAGATCTCGTGTATCAACTATCAGCTAATTTAACACACGTATTTAACCTTCTCGTAATATTTGTGTATTTTTCTATAATAAGTATACGTCTTACAACAGATAACTCTAAGATTTAACAAAATCAAAAATGAAATTAGTTTACTGACATTGTATATTTTTGGTGTAATTAACTTAAAAAAAATGAATACTATTATCTGTTTTAGGGACCAAGTTTCTCTAAGTCATGAACCAGGAGTACAATTTACCACATTATACTGGATTTCTGGCATTTGGACATTTACCTTTTTCCTAATACACGGACAACCAAGAATTGTTGGTCCGAATATCTCAGCCATAAAATTTCTCGAACTTGTTGAAAGATATAAGGTATATACTTGAAAAATTGCTGTTTTTCATTATAGTGGGGTCATTCCATGGGGGTTGTGTGTGGTTGGCTTGGTTTAAGAGTCCTAGAAACAAAATTTTACTAAACATTTTTCTGACAAATAAGATACCCCTGCCTCAGATTTTCTTCGAATAGAGATGTTTTCTGGCATAGAAATTTTGCTTTTACAACAATTTTTTCTGAATGTAAGCTTGAAGGGTAGTTTCATCCCCTCGAAGTATGGGATGTAAAACGCATATTTTGCATATATAATAAAAGACTGTTTTTAGTCAATTTCCATTGGTTTATTTATAAATTCTTAATGACGAGTTTAGGTGTCGATGCAGCTTCGTCGGATCTACATCTAACACCTTGCTTATTTGCATAACATTGAATATTTTTATTGTTTACAATTTTATATTATTTATTTATCGTACTATATTATAATAATTAAATAATATAAAATATCATATTACAATAAATAAATAATATAAAATTGTAAACATTAAAAATATTCAGTGTTATTCAAATAAACCAAACTGTGCAGTGTTAAATGTAGATCCGACGAAGCTGCATCGACAGTGAAACACGTCATAAAAAATTTATAAATAAACCAGTGAAAATTGACTAAAAAAGTCTTTTATTATATATTTATAATGAATTTCAATCAAGTAGAAGCTACATCCATCCTCATCTTTTACAATTTTTAGTGTTCCGTACGGAACACTTATAAGATCACTTCGGTGTCTGTCTGTCTGTCTGTCTGTCTGTCTGTCACACCCGATTTTCTCCGAAACTATTTGACATAGAAAGGTGAAATTTGGTAATAATATAGGAATTGATGACCTCATCAGAGCCATATAATTTTGAGAATTAAATTTTGACTTAAGGGGTTAGTTTTGGGGGGTGAAGTCGGAAGTGAAAAAAAATTTTTTTTACTAGGTCATCGAGTGTGGTGTCAAATGAAAGCTTGTGAAAACACGAGTAAAAAATATATATATAATATTATACTTGCGCGCACTTTTCTTTGTATTATTTTTAAAAATTCGCGAAAAATCGCTGTCCCGGGCCTTATCTCGAAAAGTACTTATCAAAAAATTTCGAAAAAAAATTCTGGAATATTCTCCACGGGGTGTAGATTAAACGAAAATTATCACGAGTGCATTACCTTTAATAATTTATATGGTACATAAAAAAAACAAAATTTCAAGGTCATCAGATTTCAGTAAAGATTGGAGACAAACTTTGTTGAAAACTCATTTAGGGTGTGTTTTTGTGAAGTCACTGATCATTTTATACCACCGTAACATAAATTTTGACTTAAGGGGTTCGTTTTGAGGGGTGAAATCGGAAGTGAAAAAAATTTTTTTTTTACTAGGTCATCGAGTGTGGTGTCAAATGAAAGCTTGTGAAAACACGAGTAAAAAATATATATATAATGTAATACTTGCGCACACTTTTCTTCGTATTACTTTTAAAAAATCGCTGTCCCCTACCTTATCTCGAAAAGTACTGATCAAAAAATTTTGAAAAAATTCTGGAATATTCTCCACGGGGTATAGATTATCACGAGTGCATTACCTTTAATAATTTATTTGGTATTTAAAAAAAAAAAACAAAATTTCAAGGTTACCAGTTTTCAGTAAAGATTGGAAAAAAAACTTTGTTGAAAACTCATTTGGGGTGTGTTTTGTCAAGTCACTGATCATTTTATACCACCCTAACAAAAAATTTTATTTTAAAAACAATCTACGTACGGAACACTAATTGTGCAAGTTCAACTTGCACTTGACCGGTTTTTTTTTTTTATATAAAGCTGCAATAGTAATTTAAACTACTGTAGAATATAATATAATAAATAGGTGTTTTTCCAATAAGTGAGGTTTCGCTCATCTATGAAGGTGAACAACCCCTCTTTCTCTATAAATATTGCGAAAAAATAGCTAAATAATTTTAAAAAATTCAGCAAGAAAATTATAGATTGCAATAATAAAATCATATGAAGGAAGCAATTTTCTTTGTTTTGAGGTCGTTTTGGGAATGTACAGATGTAGAAACAAAAAGTTGCACCAACTGTTGCAACTAATCGCGTCGAGTTGCATTCGTGTCCGAAAACTTCTAATGTGTCTTCGAAAGTGAAAAAAACATTCAAAAACTTCCAACAATTTACACTAATCCGATTTAACGCTATACAGGAAAAATAAGTAATAGTATCGATTCAGTTTCAACTCGTTATCTCGTGCAGTTTGTTCTGTATTAGCCCAGTCGCCAGGAGTTTTGAGTTGTCATTAAATGTTAACAGGTTGCATACAGGTAGTTTTTTGGATGTAGCATACGATAAAAAAAGTTTGCTAATGTTTGATGTACGCTAAGCCCACAACATCCAAAGTAAAATCAAAAATTCGGTTTTTCGGTAATATCTTGAAAACTAAAAAAAATATTGAGAAACTAACATCACCACGTGAAAGAGCGGGAAACTTTTTTTTCAAATTTTTTTATTAGCGTGAGAATTTATTAAAAATTCGGATAGATGATTCAAAAACTGTAGCGGACCAAACAGGTTATTATGAAGGTTAATCAATATTACTTGTCTTCAGAGTGAAAAAACATAGCATTTTGAAGAAGAGACTTTCCGATGATACTAATAGTTTTTATTTTCGTTGTTTTATAATTTGTAAAACTTAAAACGAAATTTTTGTTTTCATGATTTTAACGGGCATACAGTAAATTATAAATATGTAATAAAATATAGTATTGAAAAAAAACCTTATGCGTATATAATCATTATACTTTAAGTTTCAATATAAGAATAATTAAAAATACCCACCTTGTCTGTATTATTTAAAAATTGAGTTTTAAAATATGAAAATTTGCATACTGTAGTGCGCCGCCGACAAATTTATGTTCAAAGCAGTACGAAATGGTCAAAAAAAGTTGGACATTTTTTTTGTTTTTAGTTATAGTTAAAAGTATACTTGTTATTAGAAAATCATTAAAAATTTAAAACAACTCTTTTTTTTGTAATTTTGCTCTTAAAAAACTGTTCATGATAAATGTATGTATTTTGCTTATTATTAATCGTACAATTTAAAATAAAAATAACCGGTCAAGTGCAAATTGAACTTGCACAATTAGTGTTCCGTACGTTGATTGCTTTTAAAATAAAAAAAAAAAATGTTACGGTGGTATAAAATGATCAGGCATTTCACAAAACACACCCCAAAGGAGTTTTCAACAAAGTTTGTTTCCAATCTTTACTGAATACTGATGACCTTGAAATTTTTGTTTTTTTTTTATATACCAAATAAATTAGTAAAAGTAATGCACTCGTGATAATTTCGTTCATTCTATATCCCGTGGAGAATATTCTAGAATTTTTTCAAAATTTTTTGATCAGTACTTTTCGAGATAAGGTGGGGGGACAGCGATTTTTCGCGATTTTTTAAAAATAATACAAAGAAACGTGAGCCCAAGTATTACATTATATATATATTTTTTACTCGTGTTTTCACAAGCTTTCATTTGACACTACACTCGATGACCCAGTAAAAAAATTTTTTTTTACTTCCGATTTCACCTCCCAAAACTAACCCCTTAAGTCAAAATTTCACTTTCAAAGCTACATGGCTCTGATGAGGCCATCAATTCCTATATTATTGCCAAATTTCAACTTTCTATGACAAATAGTTTCGGAGAAAATCGGGTGTGACAGACAGACGGACAGACAGACACCGACGTAATCTTATAAGTGTTCCATACGGAACACTAAAAAATATATTTAAAGGTGGGAAATGAAAGATAAAAGTTTAAACTTTAAGTATAAAGTATTTATATTTCATTTAAACATCCAGGGACAAAGAAAACAGCTATTGAAAAGACAAAAATTCTAAATTACTTGAAGAAATTAAATAAATTACGTACTCTCTGGCCGTCATATTAGATCCGCCATTTTGAATTTTTCAAATCTGTCATCGGATTCTTAATCAGCACCTTGAAAAAACCTCTTAATAGCCAATTTCAAAATATTTAGCGGTATTCAGAATCGTTAATTTAATCATAAATAAGGTTGGAAGCATGTTTCATACTACAACTGAAGGGGTTAAACCAGCCATTTTTAATTTTTTTTTTATATTACGATAAAACTAAAAAAAATCATACTATTTTTTTTCGTAAAATTTCCCGTTCCTTCACGTGGTGCTAATAGTTTTTCGATATCTTCTGTTAATTTTTTTAGATAATTGCGAAATACCAAATTTTTCATTTTATTTTCAATTTTGTAGGCTTAGCGTACACTTTAGAGCAGCAAACTCTTTTTTATCGTTATTCTACGTCTAAAAAACTACCTGTATGAGAAAATGCAGCATGTTGACATTTAATGAAAGCTTTCCGTTAAAATTTGCCTCTGACGACTCGGCTAAATGCACGTTTGCGTAAAGATTTGATTATGATGAATATGAATATGAATTTTTAAAATGGATATTAACTCTTTCATTTTATATCGTTATTCTAAGAGCTTTTGGGTCGTACAACATTCAATTTTTTAAGTACCTATCCTTTATTAATATTTAGAAATTGACAAAAAACATTTTAATACCTTTTAATGAGAACTCAGCTCTGCTAATAAAAATGGTTATTGACTTTTGAAAACATTTTATGAAATATAGTAGTACGAGATCATATTTAAACGAGTATATCAACTTAGAAGTTTCAACTGCTTGTCTGTGAATTTGAAATTGTTTATTTAGAAAATCTGGGGGCACGGCAGTGTCCCCGCCAAGTCGAGCAGAAAGCACAGCCGTACCATCCTTTTCTCGAAGCCATTCACGGCACTTTCGACCCCCCTGTAACTTCGTTGTGGATAAAGTTAGAAGCCTGAATTTTCAGTGACCAAGAGGACATACTATAGTAGCTATATTCCTAAATTACCTACTATTTATACCTTATAGTTTCCGGACTATCGCCAGTCGAAGTTCTTTAATTTTGTCACTGACACACTCACCGATCATCAAAATTCTAAGGTACTTCTAGCAGACACACAAACTTCAAATTTTGAATTTAGTTAGTGTTTAGCCTATAAAAAAGGAAAAACTGAAACATTTCGAAATTTCAGTCCCGTTTTCTAAATTGTACAGTCACTTAAGCCAAAAAAGAGGGTCAACCTCGGAATGAGAGATAATAAGCTGTAAACTTGTATAAACCTTTATTTTAGCATTCTAAAAGTTTTCTCAAAAGTCTCATAAAATCTCGTGTCCGCGTCTTAAGATATTTAAGGTCAAAGGTCACAAAAAATCGGTTTTTCGCAAATATCTCGCTTCCTATGGTTTCAATGATAGTTGCATTTATTATAAAAATTGTAGAGCATAAAATTCTCTACAAATTTTGTTCTAAATATTTTTTTATACGCTTAACCGTTTTTGAGCGCAGCGCTCAGCCATACATAGCATAATGCAAGGTCAACCGTGAGTCCTGGTAAATAATACGTCGTATAAAGTTAATTAATCACTAAAAAATCCATAATTATGAATAATTTGTATTATTTATTAATTAATATATTATATTTAATAATATTTTTCATTTATCAAATATATTCGTTTAATAATACTTACCTACTTCGTGTAATTAAAAAATTGTTAAGTGAAATACTTTAAGTATATTTTAATTATAAAAAAGTATGAAGATGATGCTTCCATGACAGCAGGGCTAGAAGAGAATATAGTTATTAAAATAGGAGCAAAAGTCATGTTAAGACGAAATATTGACGTGAGTCTTGGCTTAGTCAACGGTTCTATCGGTATAGTACAAGGAGTAAAGGTTGATCCTGAAAATACAAATAAAATAAAAAATACATATTACATTTAATAATGAACATCTTTACGAGCTTGGTCCAGTCAAAACTAAATTTGAAATTATTAATAGAGCTTATGTTCATTACGCGAACAGTTTCCGATATGTATAGCCTATGCTGTTACCATACACAAAAGTCAGGGGCTAATTCTAAACAGTGCACTGATGGACATCGGTTCTTCAGTGTTCACACGCGGTCAAGCATACGTGGCACTTTCGAGAGTGACAAGATTACATCTAATTAATGTCGACTTCGGTAGTATCAAAGCTTAGGAGTCCGCAATCGTTGAATATAATCGACTTATCGTCCAGAATGGTCAAAAATTATTACTTTGAGAAAAACCAATAGACAGGGAGTGGGCTTTAAGAAAATCCATAGCTGACGTACAAGAAATATTACCCGAGAAGAAAAAAAAAGAGGACTACCTACGAAAAGAAATGAGATCCCATCAAAAACATAAAATGTAAAAAAAGCCAAGTCTCGCAAGGCAGTCCTTCGACCACAAAAAGTTGTGAGATCTCATGTAAAACAAAGTCAGTTATTTTAGTTAGTATCTATGGAAGCACCTATTCAACAACTTTGTCATAAATTGTTATCTATTTAGTTACCTACCAACATTTATAGTGACTGTATCAATATTATACATCTTCATTTCTATAATAAATATAATGACTTGGCAATCGCACGGCAACATAATCACATAAGAATAATCTACTATTTAAAATACTTTATTCTTAAGTGCACTTTTTAGACTTACTTAGCAATCGAAATAGTAGATTATTCTTATGTGAATATGTTGCCAAGTCATTATATTTATTATAGAAGTAAAGATGTCTAATATTGATACGGTCACTATAAATGTTGGTAGGTAACTAAATAGATAACAATGTATGACAAATTTGTTGAATAGGTGCTTCCATAGATACTAACTAAAATCACGGACTTGGTTTTACACGAGATCTCACAACTTTTGTGGTGGAAGGACTGCCTTGCGAGACTTGGCATTTTTTTACATTTTATGTTTTTTTACAGTTTTTTCTAAGTGTAAATAACTATACGGAAAAGTAACTTTAACAGCTTTGACCAGATGAGTTTTGAATTTAGGTCGTATTATAGAAGAGTATTTGTGTAGTCGTAGGCAAAATGTCGGAAAGCAATTTAACTGCAAAATAACCTTGATATGTAATTATCTGTTTTTATTTTGTAGGTTTCTCTTGCATTTATATTTGGTCAAGTATTATATGATCTAGTAAATATGAATACAGATATTCTATACAGTTACAACATTTCGTCCTTAAAAGCTTTAACTTTAGGATCAACTTATATTGATCCATACTTAATTAAAAAATTAAGAGAAATCTTTTCATCAGCTTGGATAGTGCAAACATATGCGTCAACAGAAATAAGTACTTCTGTTACTGGCTGGCAAGGAGCTGATAGAAATGTGTTAGAGAAAAAAATTTCATCAGTTGGAAAACTTAGTTGGAATATACAAATAAAGGTATGCTGTAGTAAATAAATGTATTTTTGTATAAATTAAATTGTAGTCGACGAATAAGACCAGTTGCAAAATTTTACTTATTGATTTAATCTTCCCTTCGAAAATGAGTTTGATGACAGCTAAACCCTTTCATAATTCGCTTTATATTTAGCTCTGATACGAGGGCCGCCTTTTAAGATTTTACAAACTATCAGTAGATGGCACTATTGAGTTCTGATATTACCATGGTTGTAAAATTTGACATTTGTTATTGTTAAAACAGTGGCAGCTTAGAAATTGGCCGAGTAGTTTGTTTATAATGGGCGTTTAAACAGTTTTGTGAACAAATGGAAGCCCCATTTACTATTGCATGTAGAGTGTATGGTTCAACATTTTTTATAACAGGTTGACATGGACTCCATGTATTGATGGGATTAACCTTTCTATTTGTATGTCTAATACGACTATTTTACAATCATTTTTCATCAACTCACCATTTTGGATTTGAAGCTGCTGCTTGATATTGACATTTCGTTGATGTAGTTTGACTATTCCTTTATATCCTAATCTACTGATGAGGTAGATAAATAAACTTATTTATATAATAATAAATAATAATTTATATAATAACCTGAACTAACCTAAACAAATGGAAATGTTACGTGAAGGTTTTCATTGAATGATTTTTTACAATTTTAGTAAAGGCCTAACCCAACAACAATGCCTCAAATCTCTTTGTTCAACTTTTGGTAATGAATCACCATCAGAAAAGACTGTTGACAATTGGTTTGCAGAACTCCGTCATGCGTCAGCGATGAATTTCGTGAAGCTCAACCAAAATCGGTTGTTGTGCGTTACGCATCGATGATTGAAGAGGATCGGCATGTGACTTACCTTGAGAAAGAGGCATCTCTAGGCAGATCGAAGACTGCAGTACATTCGATTTTGCATGAACGTTTAGCTGTGACAAAGATCTGTTTCTGATGGATTATTTGACCGAAACTCAAAAACAGGCTCGTGTAAATTGATGTAAGGAAATACTCAAAAAATTTGACCGAGGAAATGCAAAATCCGTATACAATATCGTAACAGGAGACGAAACTTGGATACATTCGTACGAGTTGAAAACTAAGCAACAATTAACTGTTCGAGAGTTCCAAGGTGAAACGAATCCAACAAAAATCGTTCGTTCGTAAAGCAATTCCAAAAAAATAATGGTTTGTTTCTTTGGTTATACTGGACATGTTGCAACCATTGCTTAAAGAATCGAAGAACAGTTAATGCTGAATAGTATACAACAATTTGTTTACCAGAAGTCATCGATGAAATCAGGAAAAACAACCGAAAAGGTCGCATCATTCTTCATCATGACAATGCCAGCTCTCACACAGCACGTCAAACAATGGATTATTTGACAGGGAAAACATCGAATTAATGTGTTATTGCCCGTATTCACCTGATTTATCTTATTGTCCTCGAATGTCAAAAAAAATCCGTGGACAGCGATTTTCATCACCTCAAGAAGCTGTTGGATCCTTCCAAAATCATGTTTTTGAAGTACCAACTTCAGAGTGGAACAAATGTTTCGAAATTGGTTCGAACGCATGTAAAAGTGTATAAATCTTAAAGGAGAATATTTTTAGAAATAATAAAGCCACTTGTTGTTTTTGTAAAAATATTAAAGGTAGCCCTCGTAGCAGTGAGGACAGCAGTAGTAACTATTACATTAACACTTAATTGCTTGTTAAGTCCGAAAAGTGCTATTTTGCATGACGAATAAGCAAGAAAGTCCAGATACAACGCTATATTTTCCAGAGATGACAGTTACGATAATTTTCCTTTATTTGTATAAATTGATATGGTAAATGGTTTAAAAAGATTTATAGTCAGGCCAACAGTTAACATTTGCCAGCCGAAACATATAGTATAACCTGGGATTCGAGTCACATAATACGCAGCTGGTACGGTGGGTAAATGTTTATATTTCACATCGTTTATTAAAGGAATTTAAGATTAGAACTATGTAGATACTTTATTATCTATTAAACTATAAAATATAATGTTACGCACTCGCCATAAGATGCATTTTAATGCTTTTCAACCTATCCTTCAGAAAGGGGACATCTCCTTCCTACTGCTACAGTTCAGCAAGAGAGACAAGAAGACCTTGCCAAACAACTGTCGACTAGTTTCACGGCTTTCAGTAATATGGAAAGTAATGCAAAAAGCTATTAATCAGGATCTTCTAAAATAGCTAGAAGGATTCAATATGGCTTTCATAGTCTAAGATGTTCTAACTTGTATCACACATGTTTGGAATAACGCAACTGAACATTTTCGGGAATCTTGAGCCGTTGCATTTGATATATCATAGGGATTCAACCATGTTTGGCATAACGGATTAGGAGCTAAGCTACATTCTTATGGTATGTCTGATAAGTTTTGTTTATGATTCTCGTGTTTCCTCAGAGAGCGTTCTTTACAAGTGGCAGTCGACGAATTTCTTTCTAATGCCGTCACAATCCACTCCGGTATATCTCAAAGCTACATACTGTCTCCTACTCTCTTTCTCATTTACATTAAGGAAGGACTAGGAATCCAATCTACAGCTTTACAGATGATGCTACACTTATTTCTTCATTCTCTTTGAACCCTCAAATACCGCTACGCATGCAAATGATCGCAGACAGCAGGAAGTCATTCAACTTAACAAAAACCTGGAAGAAAAAATCTTGGTGTGGCAGTAACCAAATAGAATTTAACACTACAAAATCCAGATGGCAGTTTTGTCGAAAAAAGTTAACGACATAATTAAGTCGGAACACTGTACTCCTCTAGCATCGTCACTCAATTTGCTGCTCGTTAACTTGGGAGCAAACATGTCTTGGCACGAATATGTTGCGTACATAGCAAAGGGAGCTTCTCAAGAACTGTGAAGATTATTTTGAAATAGAAAGCTTTACACTCCACAACAAATGTTAATTCTGTACAAAGCTCACATTCGGCCAACGACAGAATACTGTTCCAATATTTACATTACATTTGTGGGAGCTACTCGCCCGAATTGAAACCAAGAACTCACCAGGAACCTTAATTCCTTGGAACATCGAAAAATGGTTGGCGACCTAAGTCTATTCTACAAGTACTTCTCGATGGATGTAGCCCGCTTAATTCCTCCCAGGGCGGTGATCCTACGAATACATGTCTCGCTGATACATCACAACCCTATGAGGTTCAGCTTGTCACTCTACGTATAACCCTTTTCAAAAAGTCTTTTATATAGAGAACCTCATTCCTTTAGAACGATTTGCCCAGGACTGAGTTTTATACCGAGTACAATTTACAACAATTTAAAATCAATCTGAATCGCTTTTTCCGCACACGCTCTTGTGGCGCTTTAGAGATTTTCCTGCAGTGCTTGTGATATGCCCATAAGAAAAAAAACCGATCAAGTGTGCACTTTAGAGATATTCCTGCAGCACGTGTCTTATGTCACACACACACACACACACACATACGCACACCACCATACACACACACACACATATAGTATATATATATATATATATATATATATATATATATATATATATATATATATATATATATATATATATATATATCATTCTTCGTCAACCGGACCCCCCATTAGTCCATAAATTGACACAATTTATGAGGATACAATCTCGTCCAGATTAAAGCTTATGATATGTAGTTTTGAATTTTGAGTGCCATATTAAAAAATTGTGATGATTTGGGGGTCAATACCGACCCAAATCTGAAAATGAATTTCAGAAAATTTCAGAAAAACTAAAGTAAAAATGTAATTTTTTAATATAACCAAAAGTTTTCTCTTGATAATCTTATTCTACCCCAAAAAAAACCTACAACTTTTGTAGGAAAAGTTTTTTTTTATGGCCTCAATTTTCGGAGATTATCACAGCATATTTGCCATATTTTCGATATTCAACAATTTTTTACTCGAAAACGAAAACTTTTTCACAAATTATTTAGAGATACAAAAAATACTTGTTTTTATTCGTACGAGGATGGATTGAAAAGTTCGCGGCCTAGTCAAGAAAACGAAATAAAATACATACAAAAAATATTTTCATTTTTCGACGTAATCTCCACCTAGCTCTATGCACTTCTTCCACCTGGTCTCCAAAGCTTCCACACCTGTTTGAAAAAAAGATTCCTCAAGGTCTTCAAAATACTGGTTAACTGCAGCTTCGACTTCTTCATGTGATGAAAATTTCTGGCCACCGAGGTGTTTTTTTTAGGTTTGGAAACAGATGAAAGTTCAAAGGTGCCAAATCAGGAGAATAAGCCGGGTGGGGCAGCAATTCGAAACCACAATCACGAATTGAGCCATAAACTCAACATACGTGTGAACGAGAGCGTTGTCCTGATGGAACAAAACTTTCTTTCTCAGTAATCCTGGGCGTTTCTCTTAATTTCTTGACGTAAACGATGCAAAAGGGTGCAATAGTAAGCCGAGTTTATTGTTTCGCCTTCCGGAATGTAGTCCACCATAATAATACCTTTAGCATCCCAAAAAACTGACACCATCACTTTTCCAGTCGACAGGATTGCCTTCGCTTTCTTCGGGGTCGGTTCACCAGATTTTTTCCACTGCTTGGATTGTTGTTTTGACTCTGGAGTATAGTGGTGAAATCAGGTTTCGTCCATTGTCACTTACCTGTTAAGAAAATCTTGCGGATCAGCCTCAAACGTCTCCAAACAGTCGCGAGAAATCGTGAGTCGAATTCGTTCTTGTTCAATTGAAAGCAATCTAGGGACCCACCTAGCGGAAACCTTAGAAAATCCGAGTTCGTTGGCAATGATGTTTTGTGTTCGTTTATACGAGATGTCTATAGTATCTGCAATCTCCCTGATAGTTAATCTACAGTCTTTCAATATGAGATCACACACTTTGCCGATGTTTTCTTCAGTCGTAGACGTCGTAGGCCGGCCGGAGCGAGGGTCATGTTCGATGCTCTCTCGTCCACGTTTAAACTTTGCAACCCATTTTTTCACAGTGGTATATGACGGAGCAGATTCCTCTAGTGTTGTTTTCATATCATCGTGGATCTCCTTTGGTGTTAATCTTTTTTTAAATAGGTACTTGATGACCGCACGTTGTTCAATTTTTTCCATTTTCCAAAAACACTGCACTTGGTCTCACTAAACTCGTTCTAAACTAAAAACCAAAAATTCTACAGCAACAAAATTTGACACTGTGAGAACCAAAGAAAGTATGAATTTATTGAGGGTACTATAATAAAAATAATATAATTATTTTTTGGTGAGGCCGCGAACTTTTCAATCCATCCTCGTAGAATCACTATGAATTTTTTCAGAATTTTTGAGGTACTTTTTAACAATTCATTTTGCCCTACATATATGCACCGGCAAATTGTTTTAGAACGAAAAAATCGTAAGAAGATAACGAATTGTTAAAACGTGCTTTAAAAATTCATGGTAATTCCACAAATAAAAACAAGTCTTTTTTGTTCTTACATAATTTCTCTAAAAGTTTTAGTTTTCCAGTAAAATTTG
This sequence comes from Pachyrhynchus sulphureomaculatus, assembly GCA_019049505.1. Classification (NCBI taxonomy): domain Eukaryota; kingdom Metazoa; phylum Arthropoda; class Insecta; order Coleoptera; family Curculionidae; genus Pachyrhynchus; species Pachyrhynchus sulphureomaculatus. The sequence continues at coordinate 65,511,383 of CM032456.1, forward strand.
TTGAATGTCCAAAATATGGCAAATACGTTGTAATAAATATCTCCGAAAACTGTACAAAAGTTGTAGTTTAGATTATTACAGAAAAGTTTTGAATACTTTTACTTTAATTTTTCTGAAATTTTTTAAAATCCATTTTCAGATTTTGGTCGGTATTGAGCCCAAAAAATTGCGTCAATTTATAGGCTAATGGGGGGTTCTGGTTGACAAGGAATGACCCATATATATATATATATATATATATATATATATATATATATATATACATAAATATATATATATATATATATATATATATATATATATATATACATAAATATATATATATATATATATATATATATATATATATATATATATATATACATATATATATATATATATATATATATATATATATATATATATATATATATTTATATATATATATATATATATATATATATATATATATATATATATATATATATATATATATATATATATGTATATACTGCTAAATATCATTACCAACTGTAATAAGCTATTGGTGTATTTCTTATTTTGATTTTTTAGATTGTTGATGCTGAAACGCGAAAACTCTTAGGTCCCAATCAGAAAGGTGAATTGTTAGTAAAATCACCCTACAGAATGAATGGTTATTGTAACAGAGACTCATCAGAAGTATTCGATGATGAAGAATTTCTAAAAAGTGGTGATATTGCCTATTACGATGAAGATGATTATATTTATATTGTAGATAGAATAGACGACATATTTAAAACTAAAGGACATAAAATAGTCCCTACTACTATCGAATCAGTACTTTTGAAACATCCAGCCGTTAAGGAAGCCGTGGTATTTGGAATCCCAGATTACGCTGATTATCATCTTCCTGCTACAGTTATAATACCTAAAGAAAATGGAAAGATCACTGCTGAAGATATCTACAATTATGTAAAAGTAAATATGTCTGATCTACATTTATTAAGAGGAGGTATTAAATTTATGAAAGAAATACCTAGAACTACTAATGGAAAAGTATCAAGGAATGTTGTAAGACAATTGTTTTTATCCTCTTGTTAATATGATGTTCTTTTCTTTTTTCTCTTTACGTAAGTATTGAGGGAAACCTAAAATTTAAGGTAATTTATAAAAAAAAACTAAAAATATTTTTCTAAATTTTTTGTATAACTGGTATTTAATTAAAGCAGCTTGACTAGTAAAACAATTAAACAAAATTTGCCTTTATTGTTTAAAATCATGACTAGGCTACGCAACTTTAGGTTCGTGGCTAGTTTGAGTGTTAGATACTAGAATAAGCGAGTCACCGATTCAAGATTAATCTAAATTGTTATTTTTGGGCACGCACCTTTCTCTTAGCGATTTGAGAATTTCTCTGCAACACGTGTGCGTTGCTTATACAATTACAACTATAACAGCTCTATCAAATCGGCTTCTTTAATTGTTATTAGATCACCTTATTTTGGTGTAATAAACGTTGATTCGTAGTAATACCATGAATAATAATTATTAATAACTTAGAATTCAGTATTGGCATTTTGAGGATTTAACAGGAATGATTTTTGAGTGAGAATTTTTTTAATGTTCATTTCCCCGCCTTAATACAAAATAACCCATTCTGGATGTATACTAGTCAAAGTTGTTGAAGTGTTGATATCTACTTTTATATCTAACAGTATTCTTTAATAAATGCAATAATACTGCTGTGAATGTTATAATATTTCTAACACAACTACTACTTGTAAATACGCTGTTTGTCTTAGCAGCAGCAGTTTCTTTTCACAGGCGGTTACCTTTTTAATACCAACCATCAATATAGATCTCTGATTATTGCTTGTTGATAAGCTCAAGCAACTAAATATCGAATATTTAATCATTTATAACTAACAGCAACTATCGTGCCTTGAAGGCAGGAAGTTTTATTAAATTTGTGTTTAAAGGGTCATCTCAGTACATAGAAAAATCAATACTTAAAGGACACTACTAATAGTATTACTAGAGACCGAAACGACCGAAGCTTATTGATCACTTTGAAAAAGGGAAGTTTGAAATATTAAAAGTACACGAAAACTGATAAATGGAGTTCAAATTTAATTTTACAAGGCGGTTGCCTTTTGAACGTTGATTCTCAAAGCTACGGGAATCGGTTTTGGGTGGTGTTTGAGTACGATGCTTTTGAGGGGATACGCTTAAATTATCGAGGAACGTTCGTAATGAGGAGCATTCACAAGAGAATGCGCTTTTAAGGGGAACTTAATGTAGAGTATTTTTTTTTTATTTGTGTTTTAACACTTAATAAAATATTTGTAAGTATTTTTCTTGTTTCCTTTCACTACTGAATCATAAACCATTGCCAAAATTTCGGCACTTCGTGGGAAAAAAAAACGTTTTTCAGGCGTTGGGTCGCGATGCCCAAGTTTTTAGGCTATAGACGGAAAACCAATAAAAACAAGCTTTTCTAGGTTGAATGGCGGATGTTAGGCCGCACTATAAGTAAGACCAAAGTATTTCTCTTTTTAAGAAGTTTCTAATGGTAGCTCTTAGCATCGTTAAAACTTAAATGATTATATTATCATTAACAATAACATAAATAAATAATAAGTCTCGATTAAATTAATTGAATAACAATCTAATTAAATAATGGGCTACCATATATATATATATATATATATATATATATATATATATATATATATATATATATATATATATATAAAAACATCAGGCTATCCTGCATATTTGCTCACAAATGTTTAGAACGAAAATGATTTTTTTTTAATAAAGGTCTCGCGATTCTCTACTAGACGTGATAAAAAATTTTTCAATTTTTTTTTCAAAAATCGCCGAAAAATCGCATTTGTTGTTATTTGATTAATAACACAGCCCACAAAAAAAAAAGTGGGGTATACTTTTGATGCGATATATCAGATCCGTAGTATTTTTGCCCGCTGATCACGAATCTGACGTCAGAATATCGCCATCACATCTCAATTTTTTTCTAACCTCAAAAAATAGGTAAAAATTAGTAAAAAATTAAGAAAAAATATACTCCTAAAAAATTGATTCAAGCTTTTTCATGAATCCAAAGATGTATTAATATGTATTCGGACACGCTAAGCTAATATTCATCGGTTGGATTAAGCCATACAGTTCTGTTTTCTTTCTAACCTCAATAAATCAGACAGATATAGTGCTTCTCGAATGCAAAAACGAATTCAAATTAAAATTCAACCGATTCTTACCAAATTTGGTACACGGGGTTTTTTTGGGTTGTTGATCATGAATCTGAGGTCGGATTTGCAAAATTCAAAATGGCGGATCCAAGATGGCGGACAAAATTTTTGAAAACCAACCGATTCCTACCAAATTTGGTATACAGTTGGGGAATCCTCAAACCTGATACTCTTAAACCCTAAACCTTGAAACCTTAGACTCCCACACCCTGTAACCTCAAAAAAATAGATCTCAATAACCCTGTAACTTTAAAAATGAGACCCAATAAACTCAAAACCAGGACTTTTAAACCATATACTCTCAAATAGTAGACCCTTAAGCCCTAGAATTGCGAAGGTTAGACCCGCGCCTAACTTTCCTTTTTTTGGCTGTATCTTGTTCTTTTTTCCGCGAATGACCTATTCAAAGGCTTTCTGCCCAAACGCTTTTGAGGACTTGTTTCTCTTTTTAGCAACCAGCAATAGTCCGCTAGCATATGGTCATCCCATCGTCCTTGATACCGATTTTCTAGGATTTTCAGATCTTGGTGAAAACGTCCCCCTTGCTCCTCACTGTAGTCACCAAGATTATCTGGGAAATCATCGATGTGGGAGTCCAGGAAATGTAATTTTATATTCATTAAGCAACCTAATGTTTGAAAATTTTTTACCATTTTCTCGACTATTTCTTTGTACTTAGGACTTTTATTATTTCCCAAAAAGTTTGTTGCGACTTCTTTAAAACTAAGCCAAGCAGCTTTTTCAACTTTATTCATTTTAGTAACAAATAATGAATCTTGAAACAATTTTCTTATTTGTGGCCCGTCAAATACGCCTGCCTTAATTTTAGCTTCAGAAAATTTCGGAAATTTTTATGCAAATATTTGAAACATGGGCCGTTTGTATCTAATGCTCCTCGTGAATTGCTTCATAAGTCCAAGCTTAATGTGAAGCGGGGGAATAAGAACTTTTCCTGGATCTACCAATGGTGGAAACAATACATTATTTTCACCAGGAGTGAACGATTCTCTTGTTGGCCAAATTTTTTTCTTATAATGACGTTCCCTGTCTCTGCTATTCCACAGACATTTATAACAGGGATAAAGTGTAAACCCTGACTGTTGGCCAAGCAATATTGTTTACAATTTTCAGATCTCCACAAATTTTCCAGTTATGATCAGCATATTTTATTTTTATCAAAAGCTGCTTCATTTTTTCATATTGCTCTTCCATAACTGTGGAATGAAGCAATCGGAAATTGGGAGCGTAAACGTTGGTGTTATGCAGCAAAACTGCCTTAATGCTCCGTTTAGAAGAATCAATGAACAGTCTCCATTCTTCAGGATCGTATGAGTTATTTTGAAATTCATCCATTAGACCTTTTACATCGGTACAATATGAAAGTGACAATTCCTCGTCCATTGTGAAATATCTCTGTTTCTATAATAAGAAATCGTAGCTTCTGGCTTAAGTAAATGTCTTTTCTTTAAAAAGGAAGCAAGATGCTCTGAACCATCTTTGGATAAGCCTAAATCTCTGACTAGATCACTAAGTTCTGACTGTGATACGAGTATTGGTTCTGGTTTACGGTTGTATGGTAGAAATTCTTTATCTGTGTCACTAGTATATGATAGGTTGTCACTAGAACATTCATTACTAACAGTGTTTTTTGAATCTTTTTCGACAGTCTCAATGTTTTTCGGCATGAACTGATAAGGTGAAATCATTTGTTTCCATAACATCAGCATCAAATGGTTCAGAAGGCGGAATTAGTTTAGTTGGTCTTGTTACTGTCGAAATATCGTTATAAAGTAATAGTGCTTTTATTTTTTCGGTTATGCCTAGATACAACATTCATACAAAAGTAGCAATCATTTTTCACTGTATGGTCTATTCCATATTGCTGGTCTGGAATATTTAATCGCCTTCTTATTGATGTACAACATTATTTTGCAAGAACTGGCAAATGATGTGGGGAACCCAATCTGTATCCTGGTGCTGTATTTCAATGTTAAAAACAATCCTTATATAAGGTTTTAATCTTATCCGTTATCGGTGACCCCATTTTTTACTCAATACGTGTGGACAGCAAATATAACAAAATGAATCACTGTTTTTATCGCACTTATGAAAAGTCCTTGTACCGTGAGACCGTTTTCTTGTAGCATTATACTCTACATGAGCCAAGTCACCCAAACACGAAGAGCTACGGTCGCTGGATGACGACGGCTGCGGGCCCGCTTTCCCACCCTGACCAACCGCCGATACTGGGTTTCCGAGTCCCTGCATCTTAATTCTCTTTTATTCTATTTGCCATGACGGCATCTAAGCCGTTATGCAGGGACTCTGCCGGCTAGTGGAGTAACACCGTTTGCCCACCGTCACCACGTGGGAGGTGCCTTGGATGCAAGTAGAAGAATAAAAATCGACCGAGAATTTTCTCGGCGTACAAAATGGCGCGAAAACATCTGCCATCTTGAATTTTGCAAATCCAACCTCAAGATTCGTGATCAGCGACCCAAAAAATCCCCGTGTACCAAATTTGGTAAGGATCGGTTGAATTTTTAATTTGAATTCGTTTTTTTGCATTCGAGAAGCACTATTTCTGTCTGATTTATTGAGGTTAGAAAGAAAACAGAACTGTATGGCTCAATCCAACCAATGAATATTTCCGCTTAGCGTGTCCGAATACATATTTATTACATCTTTGGTTTCATGAAAAAAGCTTGAATCAATTTTTTAGGAGTATATTTTTCTTAATTTTTACTAATTTTTACCCCTATTTTTTTTGGTGAGGTTAGAAAAATTATTGGAGATGTGATGGCGATATTCTGACGTCAGATTCGTGATCAGCGGGTAAAAAAAACTACGGATCTGATATATCGCATCAAAAGTATACCCCACTTTTTTTTTGTGGGGCTGTGTAAT